>CM053593.1:213069828-213089637 GCA_028646575.1 Pseudocheirus occidentalis
ACATCAGGAGCAGATCTTGAATTCAGGTCTTTTGGGCTCCAAGGCCAGCTTCCTGTCCACTACGTCACCTTGCCTCTTAAAGCATAGCAGGAGCACAGCATAACTTTGCTGATTATATTATATCCTTTGTGTATAGGTTGTATAAATGCCTAGATGAAAGGTGCTTGTATAGGTTGTATTCTATTTTAGGAAGGAAAAGGTCCTACTTTTGTCCTATTAGATTTTAATGTAGTTAATATTTTTTTTAAAAGAATCGGATCCTCCAAGAACAACATCAAAAAGCTGGAACTCAAGAATATTAGTTCCCTTTAGCTTATGTATTTTAGTAAGTAACAGAGACTACAAGAAACTTGATGTTTGAATTGTGAAGGTAATCAGAGATTATTAAATGGAAAATTATGAAAAGTAGTTTATAATGGACAGATATTTTTAAAGTAACTTTGCTTGCTACTATTTCATATGGAGCATTCTCTAAAAGTGTAAATGAGAATCATGTGCTTTAGAAAGTCTGAGATGAAGTGTATCCATGGAGGCAATTGCTTCTGTTTTTTTGGCATAAAGGTAGGCCTAGTCACCAAGGACAGTTTTCGCTTAATCTAGGTTCCCTAACTTTTAAGGAGATGTATTACATAATTATGAAGCAACCTCTACATCTTTCTTATAGGCAAAGAATCATACCCCCTTCTTATAACAGGGAAAATGCAGTGTCTCCTAGTGATGGGCACAAAGAATTCTATTTTTCGTCAGTTGACTGTTAGGACTCAGTAGTCTATAAAGTGCACTGAAATTTTTAAAATTTACATTTTAAAAAATAAAACTAATTTTCTTTTAAGAATAATCGGAAATGAGGTATCTATAAGGATTAAAAGCCACCACATGTCAAGGATGTCTCCAGTTCATCTAACATTGGATATTAATCTCCTCCAAGGCTAAAGAGTAAAGGCATGCTCTTAGTTATATTTTTAATCTCATACAGGTAAATGGCATGGTGAACTTTTGTTCAAGTTTGTGTGTATACATGTGGTCCATATGCATGTGCATGTGTATGTGTATAAAAGCAGGGTATGTTCTTTCTATGCAAATTTAGAAGTAGGTTTCCTGGAATCACCTTTTTTTTTTTTTAAACAACAAACAATTAACTACGAAAATCTCCATTCTTAAGCAATCTTAAGACCATAGTAATGGCTGAGCTATTTCAGCATTCCGCTCTTGTATGATGGGTATTTGGCTGTGAGTTAAATGTTTAATAAACACTAGAAGAAACACAAGTACTATCATGCTACCGAGGAAGACTCCCACAAAGTATGCATATGACTGCAGTTTATAAATCCTTTGGTTCACATTACTTTGTGGAGTTGTTGTAATGTTTGGAATCACTTTGGGGACTGTTTCAGAAAGTAGTTCTTCTACGTTTGCCAGTGATCCATTGTGTGGCATTGGAGGAATGTCAAGAATGTGGCACAGCAGCGGGTACAGGTCTGTCGAGTTCATGGAATCCTTTGAAACATTCTTCTTGAAAGCAGGACCATGGGCCAAGAACAATGGATGCATATCAGAAAATTCATTATCGTAACCATGATTACCTACTGTGAAAAACAAAATGGATGAGTTAGCCACTGCTTGACATTTGGTTTTTCATATTTTGAAGTTAAGAACAAACTTGGCTGGGTATCAAAAGTTGTGAATTTTTTTTTGCATACAAGTCATACAAATAAACTGCAGTTTGCTTTAATAAACAGAAAGTCAAATGGGTTATCTCTAGACCACATGCTATGAACTCTACACTCTTCAATTTGATTTCTAAATTCTAAAACTGTTTAGAATTTACTACTCAATTACACCCAGTTTACCAAATACTGATTAGTTTGTTGTTCTTCAGTGACCTCAGTAATGTTCCACTCTTCATGACCCCATTTGGGGTTTTCTTGGTAGAAATACTGGAGTGGTTTGACATTTCCTTCTCCACCTTGTTTTCCAGATGTAGGAAACTGAGGCAAAGAGGGTTAAGGTTAAGTAACTTACAGTCACACACCTAGTGAGTATCTGAGGCCAGATTTGAACTTAGCAGGATGAGTCTTCCTGACTCCAGGCCCAACATTCTATGCAGTGTGCCACTTGACTGCCCAGTTGGGTAACTGATTAGTTTTCCAACAAATAATTGATCCCCAATGATGGCATAGATATTAATAAAAACAATACTGAAGTAATAGTATACCATAAAATACTTACACATGAATGTATTGGATTTATTCTGTATAATGGTCCATCCTTTGTCAGCCATTATTAAGATGGGTTGAACTCTGTGATGGTGCTTATAATGAAATCTTTCTGGAATGTCTTCCTTTTTATAAACAGTCAGGTTAGGATGAGCATTACTCAATGCTGCATAAATCTTATCAAATTTACCTAGAGGACAGTAAAGAAATGTAAGGAACTGGAACCAGATGATAGTTTGTAAGTCTAAGCAACAGCTTTCTCCAAGGGGGAAAAAAGTGCTTTTGGTCATTGAGAATCATAATTTTAAGATAATCATTTTTAATTTTAAAGAATTGTAATTTTAAAAAATAAGCTGACAGGGCTCTTAGAAGTCATCTGGTCTAACTCTATCATTTTACAAATGCAGAAACTGAGGCCCAGGTAGAGAAAGGAACTTTCTTAAGGTCATCCAGGGAATAAACAGAAGGTAACTCAGCAACATTTCCAAAACAGATGAACTACCATGGAGAAAAGCAACTGACCAAATGCAACCTTTATTTAGTCTTCTTATATGGAAAAATTCTTCCTGGCTCCTCCCCAATGCTGCCCCCCTCTGTGCCATGTGTCACCATTGCAGGGAGACCAAGAGAGTATGTTCTTTGTTTTTAAGTAAACTCACTTTTAAGAATTAATAAAGCGGGGCCACTGGTTCATCTGACAGGACTTGAAACCTCCATTTAAGGAATGAATTATGCATTATTTGTAGCATTTACGAGGGAATTAAAAGATTAAAGTATAATTGTGAGTCTGTAAGACCACTGATCAGTCATGGCTAATACCTAAGCAAAAGCAGGAGAGAAGGCAATTTTGGGTAGAAAAAATGAGCAATTAGGGATCTACTAAAAACTAAAGAACAGCTAAGAGTGTAGGGGAGGGAGCTGGCAAAGCGCTTCCAAATTCTGACCGTGCTATTAAGCCACCATCTTTGATCATAACAGTCAGAATGACACAGACCAAGACACCACTTTCCCCATGTCTCACCATGTTTTCCTCAGGGGTTTTTCCTTTTTAACTTTTTCCCTGAAGAAGCATAGAAATTTTTCTAATGGAAGCCAATGGGAAAATTATATTTGTTTTCTCAATCATATTTCCTAGAAAGCAACTCTTCAGCAAAATAATGAATACCTGTATGCAAGTCCAGTTTCTAAAAATGCAGATAAAAGAATTTATTTTACTGTTTGCTGTTTCAGTCAGTTAATAAGCATTTATCAAGCTCTTACTATGTGCCTATATTCTCAGTAACTTTTGGGCAGCTGAGTGCTACAGTGGATAGAATGGTGGGCCTGGACCCAGGAAGACCCAAGTTCAGATAAGGCCTCAGACACTTACCAGCTGTGACCCTGGGTAAGTCACTTAACCCTGTTTGCCTCAGTTTCGGCATCTGTCAAATGAGCTGGAGAAGGAAATGTCAAACCACTCCAGTATCTTTGCCGAGAAAACCCCAAATGGGATCAAGAAGAGTTGTACGCGACTGAAAAGGCGATACAACAACAAAATGGTAAGTGGAGCGTAGGATTTTGAGAACCGTAAGGAGGCCAGCATTTTGGATTGCACTGTAGATGGAAGGGTGTAAAGTATAAGCCTGGAAAGGTAGGCAGGGGCCAGGATGAAGAGAAAGGAAAAGAGAAAGAGTACAATAATCTAATCAGTCAGTAGGGTCCTGTTAAAGTCACTTAACCTCTACTTAGTTCAGTTTCTTCAACTTTCAAATGAGGATAATGATAGCACTTACCTTCCAGGGTTACTGTGAGAATCAAATGAGATTTTACATACACTCTCTCTCTCTCTCTCTCTCACACACACACACACACACACTATATGCATATACATACATGTATACAAACACATTTATTTGTGCCTGGCACACAATAGGTGCTTAATAAATGCTTGTTTCCTTCCCTCCTTGACACAGCTTGATGTTAAAATGAGATCAGAAGCTCTTATCTAAGCTTCCTAGCTTGGTTACAGAAATAAGCTATGTTAAGACAAAAGGGACAAGGACAAGGAAAGCTGTCTCTTAAAATCACCAATTGGATCAATCAGTACTGGTATTTACCTTTTTTTGGCAAAACTGCTCTAACTGGTGAGTGGTCTATCAGAAAATAGTCATTTGGATTGATGTATTGGTCAAGTTCTATGATCTTTTCCCCAGAACACTGGGTCATCCCATGATCACTTGTGATAATTAGGTTCATGATATTCCACAAATTTTCTTTCATTAGCTCTTCAATGAGGTATCCTAACTTACTGTCAATATCAGAAATGACAGAGTCCATGAGTGGATTGTCAGGACCTAAATTATGGCCCATCTCATCAGGATCCTCCCAGTAAAGAAGAGCAAGATTTATAGGTTTCTTTAATTTAAACCATTCAATAACTCTCGAGACTCTGTCTTCAAATGAAACAGACTCATTGTAAGGCATATAATAACTAGGAAATTCTTCATGTATTTTCACATCTGTCCCAGGCCACATTGCAGCACCAGTGTCATGGCCTGCTATTTGATTTGTAATCCATATTGGAACCGCATCTTCCCAAAATTCTGAATCATAGATCTTCATGTCCTCCAAGGAGAAGGTTTCATTCCAGGTAGAATCATACATGTCATTGGCAATTATGCCATGACTCTCTGGGTAGAGACCAGTTACCAAAGTATAGTGATTAGGATAAGTCGTTGTAACAAAAACATCAGTAACTTTCTTGACATGAACACCATACTCCATGATATAATGAAAATGGGGTGTAGGGACTCTGTAGATGTAATCCCAACGGAATCCATCAAAAGAAACAAGCAGAACTTTCTGCTCATCTTGTTGGTGAGAAAATGTGATTGAAAATGTTAATGCAGAGAGTGTGAACAACACATGGAAGAATTTTGAATCCATTTTCCAAAAACAATCTGTAGAATAAACACAGGCATGTTAGCATCAATTGCTCTCAAAACTTTATAGTAACTCTCAGAGAATACGTATCTCCATCCTCCATAAATGATTAAAGAGGGTTCATTTTTTCCATTATGGACTGTGAAGCAGAACAGAGTGATGCGGTTTGGGATGCTTTTGTCTGTAACCCCAATTTGTAAAAATCTCCCTTATGCTTGGGTACCTACGTATGTAACATCAATTTGTAACAAGCCTGTGTAATTAAGTTGTAAAAGTCACTTTCCCCCTGCCATAAAGGCATAAACCCTGCTTCTTCACTTCCCCCAGCCTGAAAGTCTTCCCTTAGCTAGAAAATTGCCTGGAGACAAGCCCCTGGGAAAGTCTCAAAAGTTTCTATAAACAAACCATTAGAGAAATGCATAGCCCCTTTGTTCTAAGTGACCAGCTGCATCCAAAAGCCTTGAGCAACTTTATCAGGAGATAACTCTGTCTCAATATGGTACCTCCTCAATCCCTAATCAGTCTAGTTCCCAGACTTGGAAACAATCAAAACTATCCTCCCAACAGCCATATTGAACATATGTCTTTCCTCCTTGACAGTAAACGGCATAGTGATGTGTCACGCTCAAAACCACACCTCCCTCTCACCCAAACCTCAGGAATTTACCAGTGAATCATGGGAAATTTGCATGTGCAGGTGATAAAAAGTGCATGTCCCTTTAAGCAACGACCACTCCTAGACCACTCCCCAACTCTACCCTTTGCCTACCTAGTTAGCATAATTAGCCTTTGACTGACAGTTTTAGGGTTATAAATCCTGTCCCTCAAGCCCAAACTCTTTGTAAGCTATCTCCTTAACCTTTTCCTGCCTGCTGCAGAGCGTAAAACTTTATAACTCTACCATAGCCCCTGCACTTTGCATGTCCCCTATTTCTCTTGCCAGCTACTAAGCCAGCATATCAATCAACTATAACTTTAAAAAAGACAGCTTGGGGCCTACTGAAATTCTTTTCCAGACAAGAACCCAATAAGGATTCATATGAAATCCCTTAAACACTCAGCACTTAAACCTCTTCAAGAGCACCCTCTGTATTTACTAATGAATCAAAATATATCTATGCTTAGGAGACCCTTAATTACAGTAAAAACTATTTTTCTTGCTTCTTAGAATTTTTATAAAATAACTCCTTTAAATAGTTAACTCCCTTAGATCATGTAAGATAAAGTCTGCTTTACAAAAAACCTTTTCTAGAGCACATCTACTGCTAAAACAAGGTATATTCTATGCATGAATACATAAATATATTTTATGAGTAGACTAAAAAGTCAGGCATCTTGACAGCAGGGAAAACAATATGCAAATTCATTAATTACATTTTTATGTGCACTTCTATTCTTGAAGCTGATTGTTAAGTTTTTAATATTTTTAAAAATTCTATCTTCATTAGAGAGTATATTGCTGTTTTTGTTTAGTCATGTCTGACTCTTCATGACCCTGTTTGAGGTTTACTTGGCAGAGATACTGGAGTGGTTTGTCCTTTCCTTCTTCATCTTCTTTTATAGAAGAAGAACAGGCAAATAGGGTTAACAGTTAGTAAATGTCTGAGACCAGATTTCAATTTAGGAAGATAAGTCTTCCTGACTGCAGGTCCAGCACTCAATCTACAATCCCACCTAGTCACAGGAAAATAAATACTCTTATAATATACTGTCTGCTTTTCTTTATTCACTCGGGGGAATAGAATTAAGGTACTAACTCTCACTTAAAACACCTACTAGCTTTTGAACGAGAAAAAGAAAATGGAAAACAAGCCTGAGGTTGTTTTTTCCTGCAGTGGACATTATCCAGCCCTTAGCCTTTAGCAGATCTATGAAGAGATATATCATGCCTCAGGATAGGCCCCACATCCGGTCTCAAAGAGATTAATCACTTAAAGATCTCTTCTCTTAAGAGTGTTTTACTTTTTTTAAAAAATATATACATTTTTATTTGTTTTCTTGTTTACATCATTCATTTCCATGAGATTTTTGAGTTACAAATTTTCTCCCCGTCTTTCCCCTACCCCAACCCCAAAACAGCAATCCCACTGTAAAGCACCTTCCCTGATCTGCTCTCTAACTTTCTGGTAGGGCAGGGAGGGTCTTCCTACCCCAGCCCCTGCACATCTAGATTCTAGATTCTCTCAGTTCCTCTCCTGTCACCCACCCACACTGGAAGGACAAGCAATTCAATACAGACTGTGCATGTGTAACTACACAGGACATCTTCACAGTGGATATATTGTGACAGTCTGATCATATGTCCCTCCTTCCTATCCCACCCCTCCTTGTTCTGCTCTCTACCCTGTCCCTGTTCCTTTACTGAAGTGTGTGCTTCCAGCATCCCTCCCCCAGTCCCTGTTCTCCCTTCTGTTGTCCTGCCTCTCATCCCCATGCCCCCCACTCTCTTGTGTGGCATGATACCCAGTTTAGAGTTTATGTCATTCCTTCCCTAAGCCAGATTCAATGAGAGTAAATGAGAGTAAAGTTGTAACAGTTATCCCTTGCCTCTTCTATATGGGATGATTAATCCCATTTTGTCTCTCCCTGTCTCCTCTCATTCTAGTCCTCTCTCACCTCAGAATTTCACCTTTTAAAGTATCATCCCTTCATATTCAATTGATCCTATACCCCCTATATATACATATACACACATGCTCAGATATGTATTCATACACATATATAGCCTCCTATATAAATATATGCGTAAGTATACATATATACATACATACATACATACATATATATACACACACATTTGTATTCCCTTCGCCTATCCTCATACTTAGAAAAGTTTCATGAGTTACTATTACCATTTTTCCATATTGGTATGTAAATTGTTCAACTTTGATAAATTCCTTATGATTTCTTTCCCATATTTACCTTCTCATGCTTCTTGTGTTTGATTGTCAAATTTTCTGTTCAGTTCTGTTTTTTTCCACAAGAATGCTTGAAAGTTCTCCACCTCATTGAATGACCATATTTTCCCCTGGAACATTATACTCAATTTTGCTGGGTAGGTGATTCTTGGTTTTAATCCCAGCTCCCTTGATCTCTGGAATATCATTTTCCAGGCCCTTCGATCCCTCGGTGTAGAAGCTGCCAGATCCTGGGTTATCCTAATAGTGTTTACAGTATTCAAATTGTTTTCTCTTGGCAGCCTGTAATATTTTCTCCTTTAACTGGGTGTTCTGGAACCTGGCAATAACATTTCTAGGAGTTTTCTTTGGGGAGTCTTTTTGAAGAGGTGATTGGTGTATTCTTTCAAGTTCTATTTTGCCCTCAGATTCTAAAACATCATGGCAATTTTCTTTGAGAATTTCTTGAAGGATGCTTTCCAAGTTCTTTTTTTGGTCATGGCTTTCAGGTAAACCCATAATTTTCAAATTGTGTCTCCTGGATTTCTTTTCCAGGTCAGTGATTTTTTTCAAGGAGATATTTCACACTGCTTTCTATTTTTTCATTTGTTTGTACTGTTTAATAGTATCTTGGTTTCTCATAAAGTCATTAGCTTCCACTTACTCCACTCTAATTCTGAAGGAATTATTCTCTTCAGAATGTTTTTGAGATTCTTTTTCCATCTGGCAAATTCGACTTTTTAAGGCATTCTTCTCACTGGCTTTCTGGGCCTTTTTTGCCATTTGAGTTCATCTATTTTTTAAAGTGTTGTTTTCAGTCAGGTTGTTGACTCTCTTTTCATGATTTTCGTGCATCATTCTCATTTCTCTTCCCAATTTTTCCCCCACTTCTCTTATTTGTTTTTCAAAGTCCTTTTTCAGTTGATCTATAGCTTGCAGGCAATCTTCAAGTATCTTGGAAGCATTTGGTGTGGGAGTTCTGTGTTGTCTTTCTCCTATTCCATGCTTTGATCCTTTTTGTTCACAAAAAAGGATTCTAGAGTTTTATTGCAGTTCTTATTTTGCTTCCTTTTCCTCATGTTGGCCAGTCAATTAAAAGGTTGATTTTTTTAGGTCTGTGAAACTCTGCTTCCAGGAGGGAAAGCTCTGTCCCAGATCGCTGGGGTCTTCACAGCTGCCGGAGCTATTAGGGGGATGCTGCAGCCCCCACCAGCTTTGGCTTGCTGAAAGCACACCCCAGGACCACCACCCAAGACCACAATCTGGATCCAGGCCGCTCAACCCAAGAGCCCTTGGTTCTGATCAATCCTCTCAGCCCCGCTGTGGGGTCCGCAGGCCAGGAGCTCTGAAACAGCCCAGTGGAGCAGTTGCCGGTTGTAGCAGATCCTGCCCTTCTGCCACTGCTTCCTTGCCCTGGGGGCAGATTGGTGGAACTGCTTTTCCTCCCCAAAATTTAGCTTGGAAGCTTCACTTTCACTGCCCTTTCTCTAATCCTTCTTTTTCGTAGCTTAGTAGATGTGGAGATTGCTTCAGGTGCTGTAGATTTGCTCTCTGGGGTAGACTCATGCTGCAGCTCGGCTCCTCCCAACTGCCCTGGGGCCTGGCTGCAGTTTTGGTTTCAGGCTGGGCCGGCCTCGGCTCCCAGCCTGCTGCAATGAGCCTTTCCTGCCAAGTTGCTTTCATTGAGATGTGTTTTCTGTATTTTTGTGAGTTTGGGAACCCTAAAATTTGTTTAGAGTCATATTTTATGGGTATTTAGGGCGGCTGTGTGGGAGCTGCGAAACTTTGCTGCTTCTATGCTGCCATCTTGGCTCCGCCCTCAAGAGTGTTTTACTCTTTAAGAAAGCAAATAGCTCAATTATCCATGCTACTAAGCACAATGGTCAGATATACCCCTTAAGTAAATCTCATTTTAATAATTAAAAAAGGTTTGCCCACAAAGGAAGGATGATTTGTTTTTGTTTTTATTTCTTAATTGTATGGGTCAGGGGTTCCCCCCTGAGAGGACCCCTTCTGGCAATTCACTTCAAAAACTCCTTCCTTCAGAAAACCCCTTCTGAGGGGTCCACTCCCCCCCCCCCTCCTCCTCCTCCGTCTAGTTTTCTGAGCCTGCCTTGAATAGCAGACAGATATCTGGCCTTGGTCAGTATGGCCTTGCAGACGTGGCTAAAACTTAGCATGTGGCCTAAGAGGCATCCATAAGTTGATTCTGCCCCCGTCCCTTCGTCTCCTTACCAAGGACCCAGGACTCCTTCCCATGGAAAGTGGGTACTTGGGGGGGCAGGAGGCATGGAGTATAGAGTCTGCTTTAATCAACGGATTTTGTTCTCCGCGTGTACTAAGTGGCTAGGTCTGAGGCACGTGACAGAAGGCAGACAAATGGTTAATAAAAGAGCATGGAAGGAGGAATGGGACGGGATATGATGCATGAAGGCACATTAATCGCACTAAGATATATGCAATAAAGAACTTTGTAACTTCATGAGGTGTCAGGGCTTATCTGTCCAAACCCAGGAGTATCTAAGGATCCCGAAGAGCCTCAAGGGGAGGCTGAGGTTGGAGATGCATATACAAGGTACGTGATGTGGAGATTCTTCTTAGGTCAGCAGGTTTGAGCACTTAATCAATCCTTCATTGGATATATTTTAAACAGCACAAAAATTGGATCAACCCTAGCTTTCTATCTACTGATGTTAGAATTTGATTTGTAAAAGGTTTCTAAAGCAGACAAATAGTATTTGAAAAATGAGAACCTATTCCCTTCAAACTCTGGAACTTTAGGGACCCTTGTCCCTGGATCAGGGATAAGGAGAGGGACCATGACCTCTTTTGTAGAGGGAACTCCCTCTGCTAAAGAATACTGGTAACTGCTCAGAAACTTAAATAGTCTTAGAGAGATTAGAGAGATGACTAGAGCATTACCTGGTCAAAGTCACACAACATACTTAGAGTCATTTGATCTCAGTGTTGGAAGTGGCTTGATAATTTATCAAGGTCAATCTATATGCAAATGAGGCTAGATGGTGCGGTGGATAGAGTGCTAGGCCTGGAGTGAGGAAGACTCATCTTCCAAAGTTCAAATCTGGCCTCAGACATTTACTAGGTGTGTGACCCTGGGCAAATCACTTAACCCTGGATACTCAAATAGGAATCTCCCTTTAAAATACCTCTAAGAAGTATTCATGCTATCTCTCTGAAGGCATCGAGTAATAAAGAACCCATGAACTCCCTGACTGGAGTAGGTGACACCCAGCTCTCACATGGCTTGTCTTTAGAATAAAGAGCTTCTGTCTTTACTTTGAGAAACCTCTGAATTTATTTGGGTAAGGGTCTTTGGGGTCTTTATCCCACTCAGCTGGCGCCCATGGCAGGGCTTCTCTTTGCTTGAGCAGGGGTCTTTCTTTACAAAAGTTGGGACCAAGGGTGCACCAGGGATTTTCTGGAGGTCTCAGGCTTTGGGGGAGAACCGCTGCCTAGTCATAGAGAAAGACCTCTACAGAGGTACTCAGAAGAAACAGGAAGCTCATTAGGGCTCCAACAGTAAAAAGGGGAAAAGAAACTGAAAGGAAAAGTCCGGCCGGCCGTGGAATATGGATAATATGGATAATATGGATCTGAGCAGTCGGAAAAGTGTATGCATACAGCCTGGCGGTAAGCACTCACAGGTCTGGGAACTTAGCGAAAAGGTGAACCCTTAAGGAGGTTCCCTAACTGATACTCCAATGGAAGGACCCGTTGAGCAAGGCTTCACCATGACTGAGGAGAAGAGGGAGACCCTTCTCAAATAAGTTCGGCTAAGTCTCTTTGACTTGGGGAGTTTGGTGACAACTCCCTTAAATTCATTAAGGATAGGAAAGGGACCATCTAAATGTTTTGGCTAAGAAATGTTTGCAGTTGGAGCACATGTGTCAGGTACCAGTCAGTTTAACTCTTTGTGATCTTTTTTTTTTTTTTTTTTTTTGCTTTTTGGAGGGCAATCAGGGGTGACTTGCCCAAGGTCACACAGCTAGGTTTTTTTTTTGTGTTAAGTGTCTGAGGCTCTTTGTGATCTTTGGACTGTGTCTTTGTTGTTTTTTGTTTGTGGTTTTTTTCTAACACCTTTCTGTGAGTCTTTCTGTGAGTCAAATTGAATCTCCTGTTTCTCTGCCCTCTCAGGAGGGGGAGCAAAAAAAAGAAAAGAAAAATGTTTTACTGTTTAAAATTAATAATGTAGAAAATTCCCTTCCCTTTTCTGTGTCCCAGGTCTTGGCCAGGCTTGGAATTTGGAAAAGAAGGAAGGAAAAAGGAAAAGAGGGAATTTCCCCCCTCTTGGGAAAAAAAATTGGGCAGAGACTGAGTAACACTTCTTGCCTCACCCAAAAGTGAAACCCTGAAGGGTAACTAGACAGATCAGGCAGTTTAAGAAGACCTGAGTAGATTCTGCTGGGGAAAAAAAAAACGTTGATGAAGAGGGAGGTAAGGAAAATTTCTAAATCATGAAAATTGGAGATATATTGAGGGTTGGTTTCTAATGGGAAGGGGGGCATAAGTTTTGGGATGGTACATAAACTTTGTAGTTCGATAAGCCTCTCAGGAAAGGAGGGGCAGAGAGGAGAGAGAGAAATGTGGCTCTCTCTGGGTGAAAATTATTAGGCATTAATTCCCTGTAGTTCTAAGGTGCATAAAAGCAGAACAAAACTTGGGGTATGATTATTAGGAATGTAAAAGAATGTAGGCAGTCTGAGTAATGGGTTCTGAAAGATTGGGAAAGAGAAAATAATGGCTTGAGTGAAAATAGGAAAGTTAGCAAAAGTCTCTGTTTGGGAATAAAAATGGGTGAGCAGGGAAGTATCCCCCCTGACCGTGGGGTGTCCTTGTGTTAGCATCAGATGGTTTAAGCATGTTGAGAAGGTTTGAGGAAGTTTGGGTTTTTTTTTTTTAGAGAGGCTGAAATTGGGTGATTATTTTTATTGAATTTGAGAATGGCACCAATTATGGTAGAAAATATAGATTAATGTAATTTGCTAGAATTAAAAGAAAGAAGGTAGAGTTTTAGCCCAGTGTATTTCTAAATTGACCTGATTATAGTAAGGGAAAGCAAATTTCTTGTAAACTTCCTTAGGAAGATATGAATGTGAATGGGAAATTAAAATAATAAGAATATATTTGTGGCATTTGAAGGGCTAAGAGTATCAGGATCTAGAAATGTATGGTAATATGGTTAATTATTAATTATTAATATGATTATAAAGAGGTCTGTGTTATTATTTGGTAGTAGGGAATGGATTCACTGTATGAACCCTCCCCTTCTAGAATGATTTTGTAAGGATTGTGGTGGAATCCACATCCTAGGAATTTGTTTAGGATTAGTATAATTGTAAAAGTGCTTTTGGCTTTGGCTTGCACAGGGTTCACCTAGACCACAATTATTAAACCAGGTGCAAGTCTGGGTGAGAACTGGGAGGCTAAAGGCATTATGTTGGTAATTTAATGTGAAATTTTCTTTTAGGTATGATGGTTTTGAGATGAATAGGTTTTTTTCCTGTGTAAAAGTAATTTCAAAATAATTAATTTAAGATTATCAAGTTGCAGCTATTTGATTTGGGGGTTTAAAGCTTAAATTTAGATACTGAATACGTGTTGTAATATTCCTGGGATTTCTTGTGAAATTTGGTAAATAGTTGTATTATCTGTGATATGGGAGAAGCAGTTTCTCTTATATTCTAAATGCTGCTAGATTAAGGATTATATTGCCAAAGAAACAAGAGAATGATGAGTAGGACATTCTGGTTATGTGTGTTGTAATTTGAGAAATTATAAAATTTAAGCTTGTCTTTGTTTAAAAAAATGTTAATTGAGATGGTTCTATGAAATGTGAAATTGCTAACCAAGTTATTTTGAAGCTATTGTATAGATCAAATGTTTATAAAAAATATGCTTGTGAGAAGTAATTATTGGTAGCTATGTGGAGAAATGACCCTGTGAATCTTGTAAGTTTTGTAAAATTTGAAATTGTTTATGTGTATGAAAAAGGGGCAAGGTCATCAAGCCCAGGAAAGGGAGCTCATTTTGTTATGAAGCTCCTAACTAACAAATCTGATTTGATGAGAAGCAGCAGATCTGTGTACAAAAAGATTTTAAAAGGATTTCTAACAAATGGTTTCTATACCAGGACAAGGTTAAAATGTGTAAAAGAGAAGATGTAAAAAAAAAAAAGGGGGGGAATTCCCTTAGATATGTGAGTCCTGGCAAAATCCTTGAGGTATAATATAATTTAATAAGATTAAATTGATGTTGAGGTAAAAGGGTTTTGGAACTGTACTTCATGTAAATGATTTGTCCAAACAGGTCTCTACTGATGGCAAGAAGAAGTTCATGAATGGAAAATATTTCACCCTCCATGTCCAGGGTTGCCATCACTATGAGCTGCTCCAGGAAACTAAATGAAACTTTAGAGTTAAAAGAGGCTCATAGTGAGAAAGGACCAGTCCCCACTGCAGCCAGCTGAAGTCTAAGAAAGGAAATTCTATGCCCTGTCAGGGCAAAAGACTTCTGGTGAAAAGCAAAATTAAGAGAAATGTTTGAAATGTTGCTATCTTAAGGATGTTCTTTCTGAAAGTTATGAGAGTAATTAGATATATAATACATCAGTTTTTAAGATTAGACCATGGGCCTCTGCAAACACTCCACCCTCTTTGCAGAGTCCAGTATAAAACATTATATATATATATATATAATATTGATGTTAATAGAATGGGGAAGATGGAGGAAAAGAGACTTGAAAAGAAGAGAGTCCTCCAGACTCTTCTGTCTCTAGATAGTTGCTGGGAACACCCTAGGTGTGAATGTTTTAAGAAGATAGATATTAATTAATAAGTCAAATAAAGATAAGGAAATATAATGATGAAAAGTTATCCCATAAATTAAGGCTCAGATTTTAAAAGTGGCAGTAGTAAGGTATATTTGTGTATTTGTGTGGAATACAGTCATTGGGCATTTCAAAGTGATGAAAGAGCAATTGGGTATTAACTGACAATTAATTGTTGGGATTAAATCAGAGATTTTTTTTGTTGAAAGAAAAGAAGTCTTAGTGTGAGTTCAGATTGAGCATAGTCATAAAAAGGTAAAGAGAAATTTTGGAAAGTAAATATAAAACCTGTTAGAGCAAGATTTTACTTCCTTCATGAATAGGAATAAATATAAAGATGAAAACAGGTTATTTAAATTAAGGCTGTTCCTCGACCAATGCGAGATTATAATCATGTTTTAGGCTGATCATTGGAGATTGTTACCTAAACTTTTGATGGGACTATTAATTGGCTATTCCTCTGAGTCCAGCTCCAGGTATGAATATTATAAAAGATGCTATCCTAGCCACCAGAGCCACAGACCCATGGTTCCAGAAGACACAGGTATGAGGTACAAGGAGGCTGGGAGAACAACTATTCTGCATGAGCTGAGGTAGGATTCTCCTTATTCATATTACCCTCAAACACCTAGTAGACTTTAAGCTTAGCTTAATGAGATTTATATGCATTCTGCCTGGACTTAACACCTTAAAATTAGGGAATTATGGTTCCCATATTATAATTTTGTTCCCCTTCTTGGTGACAAGCTTCAATAATCAACAATGTAATAGTTAATCTATTACACAGTTAAGTCTGGAACATTTAAAGTTAATAAGAGATTAATGCTATTAAACCTAAGATTTAGTATAGATATTCTTGCTTAAGTAAAGATCCTCCAGTTTGTGGGGATAGCAGTTGTTATCTAGCTTTGGCTTTGTCCTAATTAGCTAATACTCATAATAGAATAATTTGTGCCAGTGCATGAACAGAAGGAAATTATGTGAATTCTTTTATAAAACATAAACATGTTAATATCTGAGGCCATATCAATAATACAGGTGGGTGGCCATCAGAACAGATAGTCTGTTGAAGCAAGGAGCAATTGCTTTGCAGATGAGGAAGCAAAAGGGCTGGGATGGTAGAATCAAAGCCTTTTGAAAAATTGTTGGTCTCGGTCCCCTCTTTTCCTCTGAGTTTCCCTTCTCCTTCCTTTACCAAAGGAGAACAGCAGAAATTACTGGCCTTGGGAGCACAGAAGCAGGATGGATGGTGGTACCTCTCAGATGGGTGAGAGGTGTTGACCAAGGCAGGTATGAGGCAGATCCTTCAGCACTTACATCAGGTCAGTCATTGGGATGTCCAGAACCTGTGTGCATCCCTGGCTCAGTATGTAACACCTGGCCTCTATACTCTGGCGTGGTAGTTGGTGGACAGCTGCCTTGTGTGTCGAAGGACAGACAGGTCAGCCTTGCACCGAACTCTGGTCAGAGGTAGGCCTCTAGGCCTTAGGCCTTTCCAGAGCATACAGGTGGACTTCACCAAATTACCTCCCATAGGATGCCTCAAGTACTTGCTGGTTGTAATGGACCACCTGAACTCCTGGGTGGAGGCTTTTCCTCTGCCCCATGCAACAGCTCCGGCTATTGGTAAAATTCTGCTAGAACAGATTATTCCCAGGTATGGGATGGTTGAACGGATTGACTCAGACAAAGGGGCTCATTTTATGGCCAAGATCCTACAGTCCCTAGCCCAGGCCCTAGACATCACTTGGGAGTTTCAAACTCCCTGGCATCTCCCCCTCATCAGGTAAAATTGAAAGAATGAATCAAGAAATTAAGAGGGAGCTCACTAAATTGGCTTTGGAAACCCAGCTGCCCTGGACCAAGGGCCTACCCTTGGCCCTCCTTAGAAGAGATGTAGGGCTCTCCCTCTATGAGGTCCTCTTTGGACATCCTTACCCTGGCAAAGGCAGAGAGAGCCTAGATCCATTGTTTGACCAGAAGGACAAATTTTTGAGGGAATATGTAGCTTCCTTGGCAAGGCACCTACAAAAGGGCTGATCATTCAAACTCCTCTTTTGAGATTCACGGTTCAGAGGTACCAACCAGGAGACTGGGTCCCAATCAGAACATGGAAGGAAGAGAAGCTCAATCCAGCCTGGGAAGGTCTGTTCCAGACTCTACTGATTTCTAATACTTTGGTCCAGAGAAGGGGAAAGGTTGGACTCATAACACTCTTGTGAAGGCGCTCATTGGATCTCCCCCCCCCACACACACACACACACTTCCTGGACTGTTGAAAGAGCCCAACCAGAGAATCTGAAGCTCCTCCTATGGCACTGCTATCCGGAATGAACAATCAAGACTCCGAACTCCTCTCCCGTGTATGTTTATTGATAAGAGAAGGGGAAATCATTTGCCCTCTCCTCTTTCTATGCATTAGCTTAATCATAATTCTACTCTCCCCTGCTTGGAATCATTTTATTTGCCCTGAGAATGCTACTTATATTCTCTTTATATCTGAAACAGATAAGGTAGTTGAGGGGGCTTGCTGGAATTGGTGTGAGAAGCTTTCATGCTTGAAGAAAGAGGGGGGACTGAATGAGACAGTGAAAGCATTCTCATAAAACAAAGGAAACAGTCACCAAAGTTGAGCTAGGTCCTAGATCTCTTTAGGCCTAAGTTTCATGTTCCTGTAAATCACCTGATTTGGGGGAAATCAGATGGTGTGCCCCTACTCCCCCTCCCTTTTTCCTGTAAGGGGCTTTTTGTAACAGCCCCATTTTGCTACATATGGATAATCACAGCTATATGTGTTTGTATTGGGCAAGAGGGGTTTTCCAGGGTCCTTCGTAGACTGTGAGGTCATGTTACCCTACCAATGGGGTAATGATCCAGCATTAGGGGATTTTTGGTGGCAGGGGGTTTTGGGGTTTATCTGGAAGTTTTGGAGTTTTTCATAGAATTGTTTGTACAAGGGTATAAAACTGCTTGCTTGCCTCTTCTTGGGTGCCTCCCTATACCAGACTGACTGGAGTAGGTGACATCCAGCTCTCACGAGACTTGTCTTTAGAATAAAGAGCTTCTGTCTTTACCTTGAGAAACCTCTGAATTTATTTGGGTAAGGGTCTTTGGGGTCTTTATCCCACTCAGTTGGACAGGCAAGTCTCAAGAATATATGCATGTTTATGCATATGAGTGAAAGAAGTGAAAAACTTCTCAGACTATACTCTAAAATCTAGTAAGGTTTTTTTGTGGGAAACAGATCCAAGTTCCCCTTCACCAGAAAATCACATGATTTACAAGGACTCAAAACTCAGGGAGCCACCCCTCTCCTCAGTGACACCTCAGCATAAGATATACCAAATAAGGACAGAAAGACTTTCTTAAATGTGCACTGGATGGTCCACTATTTCCTTGTTCAGGTCCTTGAGGGAGATTGCTGCACTTAGATTGAGCACCTGACTTCCAGCCAGTGGAAGAAAAGGGTCAGAAGTGGAGTGGGGAAGAATTCTGAGTTTGGGCTTTATAATTTCACCATTTCCTTTCTGTAAATTGCTTCTCCTCCCTGACCGTTTGTCAGGAGGGTGGCCCTTCTTTGAGATCATAATAAACCATTCTTTTCTGCTTCCTACCTTGAGAAGCCTCTGAATATTATTTGGGTAAGGATCTCTGTTGCACACAGTTTTAGGGTGCATACATACATATATGTTACACAAGTCAGAAATGGTGGGCAAGGGGGAGGGGCATTTGTTTACACTGGTCAACAAAACAAATTAGACAAAAGGTTACACTTTTAAAATAACTTTCTAATCTCTCTCTCTCTGCCTGTCCCTCCCTCTCTCTTTATATGTAGGCAGCTGGTGGTGCAATGGATAGAGGAATAGAGTCAGGAAAGCTCATCTTCCTGAGTTCAAATCTAGCCTTAGACACCTACTAGCTGTGTGACCCTGGGCAAGTTACTTTGCGTCAGTTTCCTCATCTGTAAAATGAGCTAGAGAAGGAAATGGCAAACCACTCCAGTATCTCTGCCAAGAAAACCACAAATGGGGATATAAAGAGTCAGACATGATTGAAATGATTGAACAACACAACTATATTAAACAGAGCAGTAGGGTGGTAAGGAGAACCAGAGCAAGATACAGTTTTGACGCATTCCTTCCCTCAAAGAGTTTGCTTCCTCCTTCTCTAAAAGAGCGAATCACAAAGTCAAAATATCACAAGTATCAGAAACCCTCAAATAATGAGAAAGTAAGATCATTCAAGTAAAAAAAACAGGCTTTCGGGAGCCAAGATGGCGGCGTAGAAGCAGCAAGGTCCCACAGCTCCCACACCGCCACCCTAAACACCCATAAAATATGAGCCCAGACAAAATCTAGGAAAGTCTAGGACTCTCAGACTCACAAAAATACAGAGAACACAGCTCTCGCTGAAGGCAGCTCGGCAGCAGGGGCTCGGCAGCAGGGGCTCAGCGAGGCCACCTGAGCGGAGGCTGGAACACCTGGAAGCCGAGACTGTGGCCAGGCCTGGGGCGGTGGGAAGGAGCTGAGCTGAGCCCCGCAGCCAGCCTAAAGCAGTTCTACAGCTTCCAGCACCCCCACATCTGCCAAGGCGTGAGGAGCAGGACGGAGAGGCGCAGCTCGCACAGCAGCACAGAGAATGGCCAGCCCAAAACCCTGTGGCCAGGCAAGGCCCCAGGGTGAACACAGGAGCAGCGGAGCCTCCCAAGCCGCAGTGTGAGTCTACTTCAAAGAAAATCTAAAGCACCGGCCTGAGGGGAGCTTCGGTCGGTTAGTGAAAGCTGAAACTTTGAAACTTAATTGGGGGGGGAGGGTAAGCAGTGGCCCCCACCAGGCTGCTTCAGAGCCCCTGGCCTGCGGACTCCGCAGGGGGGCTGAATCGATTGATCGGGGCTAAGTGCTCTTGTGCTGAGTGGCCTGGATCCAGA
>CM053593.1:213095530-213108237 GCA_028646575.1 Pseudocheirus occidentalis
CAATGCCACCTCATAGCCAGACTCAGGAATAGTCAGGTGTGAAATATTCCTTTTCAAAGAAACACAATGGGTAAACTGAGCCAGGATCCCATCCTAAGCTGAGGCTAGGATTGTCCTCTCAGTTTTTCCAGACACAGACACCTGTTACAGTCACATTCTGAGTACCTTGTGGCATTTCTCTGCAAAGGTGTATTATTGCCTGTTGATGGATTTTTATGATCCATCAGACAACTCAAAATAAAATCCATTACAGTCCCAAAAGCTTTTACCTCAGATGGCAAGTTTCACTAATCAAGAATTTTACCAGGACTCACATTTTAAATTTTTAAATTTGTCCTCATGCAAAACCCAATCATTAGAGACTATTTCTATATATTTGCAAATTCTCAGCCTGCCAAGTTCCTTGTTTAGGAACTCCATAACCCAAACAAGCTCTTTTGCAAGTTTATAAAATTAGGGAGGATGGAGAGGGACACCCTAGAAGGGGCTGCCTTTTCCACCCCATAGGATAGAACTGCTGTGGGATGTGTTTTTGATTAGCCCTGAGAACTTCTCTGAATGGGCAGAAGAATCCTCCTTTCCATACAACACACACACACACACACACACACACATATACACAGAGTAATCAACTTTGGGTTTTAGCATTAAAACATAACCAATCATCTTATAATTTTCATAAGCAATAGCCAAATAGTTTTGGCTATGGCACAGACAAGAAGCTTCAGATGACATTGTTGTGTTCCCAGATCTTATAATATTATTCCTAATCTGATCTGGGATGAGAGGAGTTAATAGAAATAGTTAATAGAAAAACTCTAAGGCTTTAACAGAATCTACTCAAATGCTTTGTGTATATTTAACTTTCACTATAATTCTAGGGTGGCCACAACCAAGAATTATACGGAAATACATTTTACAGATTTCCCAAATTACAATATTTCAAAAATATTACAATGCTTGGATCAGAGTGTCCCATTCCTACTCTTCTATTCTTTTGACAATATAGTTCCAAATTTTAACAACACTTAGGAATTTACCCTGGTGTCTTTGCATTATGCTTAACTTTCCATTGAATTGCATTATACCACAAAGATTTACCATGACCCATATATATATATATATATATGTAAATGAATTACTGTTCTGAATTCCTAATTTGTACTAGGACCCAATTATTATAAATTCATTCTTAACTGATTTTAAGAGACTGATTTCTCAGTAAAGCTCCTTCAGAGACTTGAAGAAGCAACCACTACCCCTCCCCTTTCATTTCAGCATTTACTTAAGAATTCCTCTTTCTGCCAGACCTGGCTTGCTAGCCTCCTCAATCCCACCTACTCGGCGGCAGCTGACCTTTCAGACCCTTTCAGACCATGTCCCCCACTTCCAACCCATTCCCGGGTATGTAGTGGGGAGCGGCTTCAGGGGATGAATCCTAGAGAAAAATCTCATAAGGCAATGCAGACACACATAAAACATGGACAATTTGCAAACAGACGGACACAGTATCAGAACCTCCTGTTTCCCAAAACAGACACACAAACGTACAGCAAACCAAATTTAACAGAAGGTGCAAAGATGGATACAGACAGCCCAGGATCAGTTACAGAAGGGGACGTGAGCCTGACATCTCAGGGCACAGCCTGAGGAGACTGGTGTAGCAGCTGCGTCCAGCCTCAGTCCCCAACAGAACCAGACAGAACCAGGAAACCGACGGTTTTACTTACCTCCCCAGGGGACCAGAAACGAGATTATCCACATAGGTTCGAATTGGGGCTAGATCAGCATCAGGGGTGGGTTAGTTCTCCCTCCCCTCTCCCCTGAGAGCTCCTCAGGTACTGGCTCCCCTAAGAGTCGGGGAGTGAGTAGATGCCTACCTTTGAGGCTGAGAACCACACAGGTTTTTGGGGTCTCCACGGTGACACAGGACACCACATAATTTTGCTAGAGCCTCCAAAATGTTGTGCCGAAAGAAGTGAGTGAGACCCCAAGTACATATTTTGCAAGTGGATTTTATTTAGCGCGTGCTGTTTGGGGCTACATTTTACCTTGCCCAAATCAAACAGGCCTGACCAAGGGGAGATCACTGATATATATAGGGTGCCCCCAACTCTCAGTGGTCAGGGATTGCTTAATAAGAGGTTTACAGCAGGGATTGGCTAGTACACATTTTAAGTCTTGCAGGCAAAGAAACCTTGGGGGGCTCTGTAACCAACTTCTGTGAGGAAACAGGAAGAAGATGGCTGGCTAGGGCAGAATGGGGGGAAGGGAAAGGATGAAGGTAGCCACGTGAGGCCAAGTACAATAATAGCATTCGTGGACAATCCTAAAATCAGGTTCTATCTGTAAAGTAGTTATGGGGCAGCTTATTATCCATAATATGGAATACTGAAAATTATGTACAGGGAAGTTCAGAGTCACTTGAGGTTGGGATGATGAAGGGAACAGAATCCATATTTCCTTGTTCCAAAATATAGGGTTCAGTTGTATATGTAATCCATGGATGACTTCTGTTGGCCATTGAAAGTCTGGTTCACAGTGAGTAAAGCACCAGCCCTGGAGTCAGGAGGTCCTGAGTTCAAATCTGGCCTCAGACACTTGACACACTTACTAGCCTGTGACTTTGGGCAAGTCACAACTCCAATTGCTCTCCAAAAAGCAAAAAAAAAGTCTGGTTCAAATAACATAGCTAGTAAATAGTAACCATCATGGAACAAAAAGGACAGGCATACAATCCCTGCTTGCCCATCATTATCTTTTACCTGTCTTATTTTCTAGGTCTGATTTCTGATTGGTCTTTATATTTTAGCAGCCAAAGCTTTATTTGACTGTATAAGGTGAGGATCTATGATTTCTTTAGTATAAGGACTGCCCTCCCTCCAACCCCCACTCCCACACCCCCACCCCACCCCTGCAACCCTTACTGCTAACTAGACTTAGGGAGTTAAGTGTCAGAGGGAGATAAGTTCTCTAGCCAGACCCTAGAAAGGGTCAGGGGTAGGATTTGAATCAAATCTGTGAGCTTGAAAGTCAACCCACTATGCCTGCTGCCTCAAGCAAAAATCTGAAGAGAACTACAACCATTCATTCGTATTTAATGATGTAATTTGAATTCCTATAAGTATCATCAAAATAACAATTATTTTCCCCTGGATAACTAGATTTATACAATCCCCTGTCCTGCTCCTTGTCTTCAACCCCTCTTTTCGGGAAATAGGTCAGTCATCATTCCTTCCTAGAATCTCTAAAGCTTGCTGAGGGCCTTGAGGTCATTCTGTTTCTCTATTTCTTCTGAAGGAGCTGAAAAAGCTTCTTCTGAATCTGGAATAGGAGCCTCTTGGTTATGGAGTGGCCAGGGATCTGTCTTCATCACAGGGTTCTTGTATCCAGGACTGGGCTGTAGCCTAGAGTATAGAACAGTAAAAATTTAGCATGAAATTCTTAATACGCACAAGACCTATCACCTTTTCCCTGAAATTCCTCCACCTTCACCCCAAATTATCCCCACTAAACTAAGATTCTACAATTGTCCACAATCACAAGCTCTGTGAGGGTCAGGTCTCATGCCATTGTAGGCAAGCACAGAAGTAGTTCACACCTTGTTCCAGCTATTGAATTAGCACCTTGTTTCAGTTCAAGTTTCTTTTGACCCTTTTGAAGATCACCTTATCTGTTCCATCTATGGAAATGCACCACCTCTGTGCTGGTGAGAGCATCACATTACTTACTCCTTTTCATGGACCTTATGAACCAGCCAAATTAGTCTCCTTAATATTCCTCACACAGGATATTTTCCTTCTTTGTTCACGTTATGTTCCGTCTCCCATTCCTACGCATGGGCAATATATTATTCCTCAGGCCTAGAATACACTTCTTTCCCATCTGTACCTCTTAGCATCTCTGACTTAGTTTAAAGCTCAAGTAAAGTTGTAGCTCCTTCCTATACAAGGTCTTTATCATCATTTTAATGACAACCCTACAAAACTGTCAAGAAACAGAACGTGTGAACCTCACAACTTGTGAACCCTAGAACTTGTGAACTCCTGGGGAGGAGCTAATGGCTATATAAGCAGAGGCCCAAGGCCAGAGATAGCAAGAAAACGAGAAGACACCTCTTATGGTGGTAGAGTCAAGAAGGAGAAAACTTGTGGTATCCCAGCACTCTGGTTGTCTGCTCGGTCTCTATTGATGTTTGTTTATGATACTTTGTATAGAAGCCCTAGGACCTTACTGGAAGCCCTGGAAGAGGATTTTCTGGATCCTGGTTTCTGTTTACCGAAGTCCTGGAAGAGGGTTTTAGAGGTCCACCAGTAATACTCAAGAGGCAGTTTATCTGTTTATTGGGCAGATAATATGCAACCTGGAAGGACACACCAATATAACTTTGGTTTTGGAGAAAGCAAGAGGATCTAGTAGGCCTGGATGATGAAGTTAAGGTTTCTTTCAATGATTGGTGTGGATCATAGGTTTAGAGTTACAAGGGGTCTTAGTGGTTGTTTAGTACAGTTACCTTATCTACAACCAGGAAACTCAATGAGGCCCAGGGAGGCGTCCAAAGTTGCTCAGATAGTAAGTAGGCAGAGCTGGGATTTGAACTCATACCCTTTAGCAACAAATTCTCTTTCCACGAAACACACTAACTCCATTATTCTCCTATGGCAGTTACCATATTCTCCCTTGTATTAGAATTTTTTGTTCCTCTTATCCTTCATTGTTAAACTGTAAACTCCTTGAGAACAGAAACTATGCCTTATTCACCCCATTTATATCTCCATAGTGTTGCCCCCAGAGTAGGAATTCAATGAATGCTTGGTGGACACATGACTATATTGAACTACTGAAACTGCTCATGAAATATTTGAAGTGATGGCATCTGCAGGCAAGCTGTGTAGTCCTTTAGAAATTGTTCAGGTCTAGCTTGGTCTTTAGGTGGATTGAATACACTGCCCTCCTCTTTACCCCTCTCCAGTCTTATACATACCCTTAATTTGTTTAGTGAATCATCCATCCATCCACCCATCCATCCATCCACCCATCCATCCATCCATCCATCCATCCATCCATCCATCCATCCATCCATTCATCCACCCATCCACCCATCCATCCATCCATTCATTCATAGAGAGCACAAAACTTAACTTGAGCCCAAATTGGATGAAAATAGCATCAATTACAGATAAGTAGGGCTTGATGAAGTGCTTGTGCATCAGGAATTTAGCTTCCTGGATACAAGAACTTACAGGTACAAGAACTCCTTAGGGTTCCCAGATGTGTAGATTTTCATGTCCTGTTGCTCCATAAAGCCTGAGGACCACATAACAAGAGGTGGAGTTATTTATTTATTCATTCATTCATTCACTTATTTGTTTATTTATTTATGCCTCCAGAACTAAGTACAGGGCCTTGCATGTAATAGGTACTTAAGATATCTTCAGATTGGATTGGATTTAGCAGTCAGAGGACTAAGTCACTCTAGAGATGTGGGTAAAAGGGAGCAGCAATCCTTTGGGGCATTTGCCTTTTTATTCCCATAAAATGATTTGAAGATCACCTTATCTGTTCCATCTATGGAAATGCACCACCTCTGTGCTGGTGAGAGCATCACATTACTTACTCCTTTTCATGGACCTTATGAACCCGCCAAATTAGTCTCCTTAATATTCCTCACACAGGATATTTTCCTTCTTTGTTCACGTTATGTTCCGTCTCCCATTCCTACGCATGGGCAATATATTATTCCTCAGGCCTAGAATACACTTCTTTCCCATCTGTACCTCTTAGCATCTCTGACTTAGTTTAAAGCTCAGGTAAAGTTGTAGCTCCTTCCTATACAAGGTCTTTATCATCATTTTAATGACAACCCTACAAAACTGATTTGATAGGGAGCATAGAGTAGTGCAGGGGTAGGGAACCTGTGGCCTCAAGGCCAAATGTGGCCCTCTAGGTTGTCAGATGGAGCCCTTTGACTCAATCTAAACTTCACAGAACAAATCCCCTTATTAACAGGATTTGTTCTGTAAACTTGGACTCAGTTAAAAGGCTGCACTCAAGGACCTAGAAGGCCACATGTAGCCTCAAGGCCACAGGTTCTGACCCCTGACTTAGTCCAACCCCCATTTTACAGATGAGGAAATTGAGACTGAAGAAAGTTAAATGTCTCTGTAGAATCACACAGTTGGTATGTTCAACATGTTCATGTAAAAGTGTACATACAAGAGAATTCAGATCTTCCTGACATTAAGACCAGCTCTCTAGCTGCTACTCCAGGGGTGGGGAACAGGTTGTGTCTCTCAGTAGAAAGTAAGCTCCTTGAAAGCAGAGGATATTTTATTTTTGCTTATGCATCCCCAATGCCTAGCATAGTAGACCATTATTAAATACTTAATGATCGACTGAATTATTAAAAACTTGCTCTTAAAGATAGATTTTAATTTCATCTAGGAAATTCCATTCTCAAATGTCAATGTAACTCCCTTAATGACATTAAAAAATATTCCCCTCTGTATGTGTGGGAAGAGTTCAGGGCACCAAAAACACATGTGGTCAGCTTCACAGTTTTTCTTAGAGTTAACCCTACTTTTTGGTTATTTTCAGAAAAATCTTTTTGCTCACAGTGGATCTCAGCAGCTGATGCTGCTTTCGACATTAATGTTTCATCTTCATTTTCTGAATACTCTTCCATCTAGAAGATACAAACAAATACTTCAAATTCAGTTTTCCTAGATATGCCAGTCATCGAGTATTTTATTAGGGCAGCAGACAAAAAAATAAGTGACTCCTTCTGAAATGGCCTATAACATGCTGTAACATCTTTGATTGATTCAAGGAATAATATAGACTTGTATATTAATAATATAGACTCCTCCATAAAAATAATATAGACAGTAATAATACTGTCCAGTGATATGCTGGGAAATAAAAATCACAATCAGTTCTGATTGACTGATTCAAGCAAGAAATGTTCTTACTTAACAAAAGTAATTATATTTAAGTGAGGTGAAATAACCAATGGAACCCCATTCTTGTAAGCCCACTCTTCAAAAAAACAAACAACAATTCGCCATCCTTGTATATTCTTTTACCTTTTGGGCTGCACCTTTACTATCCATCAAATATGCTACTTCCCATCTCCATTGGTTGTGCTCCCTCTGCTAGGAATGCTTTTTCCTTCTTTTTTCCATCTACATAAATGCTACGTATTCTCCAGCTTACATCCTACCTCCTCCATAAAGTCTTTCAGACCTTGATAAGTTCATTTCCACCTGTACTTTTACAGCATTTTTCTTTAGCTTTATACTACACAACTGAGCATTTAATCGTTGTTATTATACCTTTCTTTTTTTTCGAGAGCAGAAGAATCTGCACCTATATTTTCATCTGCACCTATATTTTCCCAGTATCAAAACTCTCTCCATCAGTGTCCTTCAGCAATTCATTTGTAGCCTTATGTTCTGAGAGTTGCCTAGGTGAACTGAATGGCTTAATGACTTGCCTATGGCTACACAGACAGTATACAATAATCCTTTCTGAACTGTGACTTTCATCATGATAATATCAATATATCATGGATTGACATAAAAAAATTAAATGGGAATTTTGGGGGATTTTTGCAGAAGCCTCAGACAACTCACAAAGGCCATCAGATGACACAGAGAAAGTTTAAACACTCAGAAATGTATAAAATATGTGTATAGTGCTATATAATATCAACACATTTCATATTGTAATACAATAATAATTCAGACTTTTTCTCTTATATGAAGGGAGGGCCAAAAAATTTGACATGGATTTTCTAGATTGTGGGGTGCCATGCCCCTAACCCCTGAGATGGGGAAGAGATAACTGTGTTTCAGAGGGAGGGCTTAAATGTGGATCTTCTTGGCTCAGAGTCTGGCCTTCTATCATTACTTTAGCTCTTTATTAATAATACTGTCCAGTGATATGCTGGGAAATATTTAACCATTGGTTCTCCCAAGGGAAAAAAAAATGAGCATGGCATACTTTTAACTTTAGTCTGTATTATTACATTTCTCCCCATCACTTTAAGTCTAGACAGTCAACGAAAAAAAATAAATCCAATTCTGATTTGTAGTGTTTGCTGATTTATGAGGTGTAAATGGATATTTACACTGAAAATTTAAAGTTAGCTCTTATGAGGTGGTTTCAACTGACTCCAGGTAGTCCCGCTGTTATCTAATTTATTTCATAGAATCCTAGACTATCCATTGGTAGATAAGGTAGAAGACACTGTATCCGAATCCTACTCAAAATATGAACTTTCTCTTCCAAAGCAATTCTCAAATTTTTTTGGTCTCAGGATCCCTTTACACCTTTTAAAATTATTGAGGACAAAATAGCGTTTGCTTACGTGGGTTATATCTATCGATATTTACCATATTAAAAATTAAAAGTGATAAATTTTAGAATATACATTATTTCATCTAAAGTAACAATAATTACATGCAATTATAACAAGCATTTTAAGTAAACAATTGCTATGTTTTGCAAAACAAAAAAGTGAAAAGCCTTTATTTGAATACTTCTCACTACTTCATGAGGTAACACATTCTTTCTGTACAGTTTTAATTATTAGGGCACTCTTCCTTATATTGAGATATATGTATATATATATATATATGTATATGCATAAATTTGTAGATATGTGTATGTATCTATGTGTTGTGGGATGCTTAGGCAAGTCATTTAACCCCATTTGCATCAGTTTCTTCATCTATAAAATGATTTGGAGAAGGAGTGGCAAACCACTCCTGTATCTTTGCCAAGAAAATCTCAAATGGGGTCACAGCGTTGGATATGACTAATAACAATAGAGTCCATCAACCAATCAGTCAATAAGCATTTATTAATCATCTACTCTCTCTCTCTCTATATATATATATACACATATACATATATATATATTTAATCTCTTGAGAAGAAGAATCATGTGTTATCTTCTCTTCTCTGTTATCCCTCCCTAAAACCTAACATGTTCTGACACAGTTATTAAATATTAAGGTAATAAATACTTTTTGATGATTGATTGATGTTAACAGTGAGTAGTAGCTCTAAACAATTAAACAATTCAAGTCTCTGGTAGTTACTTAATTTTCTATGATACTATTTTCTTTTGCTTTCAAAATGTTAACTAATTAAAAAATGAAAAGCAATTGATGATGATCAAATGATTTCCTGGATGGTTTATTCATTCTCCTTTAGTATGGTTCATGATATCTATGGCAAAATTATTGCTGAATAAAATAGGGTTAATTCTGCCGTTCTCCATTTCTCTTCTCTTCTCCCCCAATTCATCAGTTCTATAGAGTTAAATCAAGCATGCTTACTCACCAGAAGATTGTAGACTTTACCATAAAATTGGGGGAAGTTGATTTCTCCCTCAGGTTGAAGATTCTTTAGGAATTCCCTAAGTGGCTCTGACCAGAGGAATGAAGAGCAATCCCTAAGCACAATTCTGGAACTCTGAAATAAGTGGAATTACTGTGTCAGAGAATTCAACTACCTAGTTATTGAAAGCAGAATGATATGCAGTATGGCAGCTATTGGAGTCGTCATTCAATCAATTGGCAAACATTTATTAAGCCCCTACTATGTGCCAAACATAGTGCTAAAGAAATAAAAATAATCCCTTCCCTTAAGGAGCTTACTTAATTCTTATTATCCATCCTCTGCATCCTCCCCAAAGGGATATTCTTGTTTTTTTTTTCTCAATTACATGTAAAACAATTTTTAACATTTTAAAAAAGTTTTGAATTCTAAATTTATCCCTCTCTCTTTCTCCTGAGATAGTAAGCAGTCTGATATAGGTTATACATGTGCAATCATGTAAAACATAATTCCATATTATCCATTTTATGGAAGAAAATTAGAAAGAAACAAGGAAAAGAAAGAAGAAAGGAAAGAAAGAGAGAAAGGAAGAAGGGAAGAAAGGGAAAGAAAGAGAAAAAGAATATGCTTTTGTCTGTATTCAGATGCCATCAGTTTTTTTTTTGGAGGCAGATAGCATATTATATCATGAGTGCTTTGGGACTGGCTCAGATCATTGCATTACTGAGAACAGCTTGGTCATTCCCAACTGTTCATTCGTACAATATTGTTGTTACTATACAAAGGGATATTCATTTTTTAATTTTTGAGGCAACTGTGGTTAAATGACTTGCCCAGGTCACATAGTAAGTGTCTGAAGGCAGATTTGAATGCAGGTCCTGCTTACTCCAGAGTCAGGGCACTATCCACTGTACTACCTAGCTACTCCAAAGGGGTATGCTTAAAGTATAGCTCTAATTTCATTATTCTCCTGCTCAGAATGTTCCAATATAGGATTCCTATAGCCTAAAGAGCAAAATACAAGTGCCTTTGGTTGGCATTTAAAGTCCTTCACTATTTATATCCAGAGGATTTTTCTAATTTTATGAATTATTACCCTTCACGCATTCTATGTTCTATTGACCCCACTGAATTCTTTGCTGTTCCCTCATGACATCCCATTTTCATCTCCCTACTTTTGCAGTGTTTCCTAGGCCTAGAGCACGTGCCATTCTCATATCTACCTCTAGGAATCTCTAGATCTTTTCATACTTAGCTTCTTAGGTGAGACCTTTACTAATCCTAACACATCTTCCCCTCTTTTCCATGAATTGCATAGATATATATGCGTACTTATATGTGTTCATTTAATTTCCCCCTAGTCAAATGTAAGCCTCTTAAGGTCAAGGACTGTTTAGTTCTTGTTTTTACACACCAAGCACTTAGCATATAGTTGGTGATGCTTATTCCTTGATTGAGAGGAGAAAGACTTGAAATCAGGAGACACCTGGTTCAGACTCCTGGGTCATAAAATCATTAATGGTTCACAACTGCCTTCAGGATGAAATACAAAATCCTCTGGTTAGCATTTTTCAGTTCAATCATTTTCCAATTGTGTCTGATTCTTTGTGACCCCATTTAGTGTTTTCTTGGCAAAGATACTGGAGTGGTTTGCCATTTCCTTCTCTGGGTCATTTTACAGATGAAGAAAATGAGGTAAACAAAATTAAGTGACTTGTCCAGGGTCATAGAGCTAGGAAGTGTCTGAGGCCAGATTTGAATTCAGGAAGAAGACTCTTTCTGACTTCAGACTCTAACTTCTGTGCCACCTAGCTGCCAATTTAGAGCCCTCTAAAGTATGATTTCTACCTATCCTTCCCTTCCTTCTCTCTTTATTGGACAAACTGGCCATTCATGGTTATCCCACCTCCTATGTCTGAGACCTGTTTGGGTGTCTAGAATGTAATGCCTCCTTGTTTCCACTTCATACAATATCTAGCTTCCTTCAAAACACACTTATCTACAAGGCTTCTTAGAATTCTCCATAACTATCACAACTTTCTTCCCCTTGACACTATTTTCACATTTTTGTATATATTTTGTATTTAATTGTCTGCTTATTTTGTCTTTTTAAACATCAGAATGTAAGTTCTTGGAGTTTGGGGCCTGTTTCATTTTCATCTTTGAATCCCCAGGACTTGGCATAGGGCCTGGAACATACTATTTCCTTAATAATCTCTCATTGAACTGGATTGAATCAACAAGGTCATTGGAGAGCCTCTGTAGGAGAAGTTATGGTTCTCAATCAAAAGAAGCCTGGTCCTGAATAACTGAGCCTGGCTATCCCTTTTCCAACAGTACCCAATTGTTCTTACTTTAACCACTCGGGGGTCGTTGTCTTTAAGAAGGATCAGAAGTGAACCCAAGCTTTTCTCTACTTGATCCACAAACACAGGTTTTTTATGAACAAAAGAGAGCAGGTGACCATAAAGAGTGACAGCAGCCAGACGTATGGTAGTTATCTCCTACAGAAACAAGATGCAGCAAAGACAACAATTAGTGGTGAAAACTCCTTCCTGGTTAGTATAATAACTGGAAAGTACAATCTCTATGGAATAAAAGGACTTGGTACAGCATCCCACAGTGGGGAAACTCAGAAAGTTTCTTGCTACTTGGGGGCAAGCTTTTAGTACATTTACACTCTTGGGTTGTAATCTTGAGATTGGGGTCCTACATCATATCTGGTTCTGCATTCCCTGTGTCTAGCACAGTTCTGTGCAATAATAGGTACTTCATTAAAGTTTATTAAATTGAATTCAATTGAACTGACTATAGTTAATTGCTCTTTTGAGGGAGGAGAGAAAGCATGACTTGACTGATAGAGAGGATAGAGAACTATCAGACAAAGGAAGACCTGGGTTCAATTTCTACCATGGACACATGCTGATTGTGTGACCCTTGACCTCCCAGTGTCATAAAAAAAAATTCTCCAAGATGAGTTGAAGAGCAAGAGCTGGTCTACACTAACAAGGGGATTTGCCTGATGGGAGTGTTATATACCAATCAAATCTCAGTTTTAGTTAAATTAAATAGTAAACTTTTTTTTGAGGGACATCTCCTTCTTAAGAACACGCAATAGGGGTGGCTAGGTGGAACAGTGATAATAAAGCACTGGCCTTGGAGTCAGGAGGATGTGAGTTCAAATGCGACCTCAGACACTTAACACTTACTAGCCGTGTGACCTTGGGCAAGTCACTTAGCCCCAATTGCCCAGCCTTTCCCCTCCAAAAAAAAAAAGGAATATGCAATAAACAGAATAACCCTATGAGTTAAAACAGCAAGTCCAAATTCTTCTGCTTGACATTGAAGGCTCCTCAATA
>CM053593.1:213108737-213125260 GCA_028646575.1 Pseudocheirus occidentalis
GCAGTCTTCTGGGACGTCCCCTCTACTCTCTCTCCAGTAGAAAACTATGCCCAGCCCTTGGAACTTCCTGGGATTTTATAGGCCAGATTAGTCCTTTACTTGCTGGGTGCCAGGTCTCTACGGTACTTCTCAGACATCTCCAGACCATGTAGTCCTGTGTGTGGCACACCCCCAACCCCATTCTAAATTTCCAGGTCTGATTTATGTGTTATTTTTCTTCATTAAGATTCTTGAAAGTAGATACCATCTCACATAAATATTATTTGTACACTCAGCACTTAGCATAATGTCTAGCACGTTGTTGTTCAGTTGTTTCAGTCATGCCTGACTCTTCATGGCCCCTTTTAGAATTTCCTTGGAAAAGATACTGGAGTGGCTTGCCATTTCCTTCTCCAGATCATTTTACAGATGAGAAAAATGGAGATAAATAGGGTTAAGTGACTTGCCCAGGATCACACAGCTGATAAGTGTGTGAGGCCAGATTTGAACTCAGAAAGGTGAGTTTTCCTGACTTTAGGCCCAGCATTCTATCCACTGTACCACTTGGCACATAATAAGTACTTAATAAATTTTATCTATCTATCTATCTATCTATCTATCTATCTATCTATCTATCTATCTATCTATCATCTATCTAATCTCTGTAAATCATATCAGCTATCAATAATAACAGGGAGTATATTCAAAATATTTCCTTGGGGTGTAAATATTTATGCTCCTGTAGGTAGTGGATGTGAGATGGCAAGTATCTGGGAGCTGGGCAAGGGTAGTAATTAGCTGAGTATACTTAAGGGAAAGTGGATTGGAGAGGACCACTCCTATTTCTGAATTTGTCCTTTGATCCATCAGTAGCTGCTGCAAGAGGAAACCTGGGAAGATATTCCTAAAGCAGTGAACTAGCCCAACCATGACAACCCAGGATTTTGCAGGAGCCTTTTCTTTTTCAGTAATTTTTGTTGTGTTTCCTGGTGATAGTTTTGTGTGTGTTCCCTTGTCCAGGTCTGATTGTGTCCATGTCTACATAGGCAAACCAATTAGAAGTTCAGGAGCATATAATCATAAGGAAATTAGCTGAGTGTTGCCCACCTGGTATTTCTTCCTAAGACCTCTTCCCATTCTCTGACTTGGGGCAGCTAGGTGGTGCAGTGAATAGAGCCCTGGAGTCAGGAGGTCCTGAGTTCAAATATGACTTCAGACACTGGACACAAAACTAGCCATGTGACCTTAGGCAAGTCATTTAACCCCAATTGCCCCACCCCCCAAAAAAGAGAGAACCACTGCCCTAAAGCCTGTGGCAAAGACCTTTGAAGTTACAAGCTTTATGTCTTATTATTATGGGCTATACACTGCAAGCAAAACTGCTCACCATCATTGCCCTTCAAATACATGCATGACTTTTGTTATTCCTTATTTTTCTGTCAGAAGAAGTGACATAGTATAATAGAGTGGACAAATCCTTGCATTAGAGGACCTAGGTTCAAATCTCACTTCTGATACTCATTATGTAAGCTCAGGCAAGTCACTTAATCTATATGGGCCTCACTTTTCTCATCTGTAAAATAAAGGGGTTGGGTCCCCTCCTTTTCTAGATCTATGATCCTATAGTTCTATGGTTAATTTTAAAAAAGAACGATTTTAATCAAAATCTGACCCTAAATTTCTCTGCAGGTAACTTCCCCTTGATTAACTTTCTCTTGTTTTGGAGTAGCTTACTAGCTATTAACTCTCACTAGAGCTTTTTTTTGGTCACTTTATCCATTACACTGTATTTATTTTCTACATTATTCTGTAAATGCAAAGTACATGTACATGCATGTAACTGGATTATAATTTAAATTATAAATATAAATTGTATTATATACATATAAATTATAAGTTAATATAAATTATAAATTCCATCAGAACAAGAACCCCATCTTACTTTTTTTGGCATCAAAGCGTTCAGTTTTTCTGGCATATAGTGAACATGATGAGAGAGAAAGGAACATTAAAAATGGAATTGACATTTAGTCATAAGTCTTCATCATCAAGATTATTAAAATGGCAAACCACTCTAGTACCTTTGCCATGAAAACCCCAAATAGGGTCACAGAGAGTCAGACACTATTGAGATGACTCAGTAACAACAATTGAATCTCAGAACTCTTGAACTCAAGCCCTCTACCAAATTCATCCTTCCCTATCTAACCCTCCTCCAGGAGGGATTTTAAGCATTTAACACCATGCCTAGTTCCTTATAATTTTGTGATTAATTATAAATATTTTTACTCAAGATGATTCTGACAGGTTCTTAGCATCACAAAAGTGAGTAAAGCTAGGGGCAGGCAGCTAGAATAAATAACTTCAGTAAATGTGGTTATTTTTTAAAATAGATTCTCAGTAAATATATATATATATATATATATATTTTAATGGAGCCTCAACATCACTAAACTGCAACTTAGAAAGGATAGCCACCAGTAATTGCTTTATAGATAAGGAGGCAGGTCTTCCTCCTCCTTTGTACACTTACATCTCTCAATAATGCTCTGATCTGGAGAACTAACTGGAGAACAGTATACTGTTTCAAAGTCTTCAGGAAGGGGATAAATTTTCCAAGCACAATTAAGGTTTCTTCAATGACTTGTGGGTCACAGGTCTCGCACAGAGCATCTGTTAGTACCTTGAAAATGATCTTCTTACGTTTGAGTGCCTATAAAAAAATGGGATTCAAATTCATTCCAATGGCACAGGATTTTCTATAATCTCTCCTTTGAAATTTTAGAGTCTATAATCAAAATCTCACCACTGAGATGGAGATGGTTTTTCTCCATTCTTAGTGTCAGAGGCACAAGATGATGCAGACAATAATCTACTAATTAGATAAACTTTTTTTTTCTTCAGGAAAGAAATCTTAGGCTTAGAAATAATTCAGTCTAATTTTCCATCCAACACTGAGATCCTTCATCATTAGGATGTAAGTTTGATGGGGACAGGAACAATCTCATTTCTATATTTCTAAATTCAATCCTTAGCACAGAGCCTGGAATATAGTAAGTAATCAATACATTCTTATTTGATTAAATGATACAACTTCTCTGATAGTCATACAGGTTCTGTTTAAATACTTGCAGTGATGGAGAGCTCGGTACTTGGAAAGACAGATCACTCCATTGCTAGGTCACTCTAATTTTATTATAGGCACCTGAACATCTACCTTTAAATAGCACTTATCTGGGGAATATGGTGGAAATATGAACCAGAATAATATTCCCAGGCAGCCAGGTGGCAAATGGAAGAGTGCTGGACTTGGAGTCATCAGAAAGCCTGAGTTTAAATCCTGCCTGAAACATTTTTTAGCCACATGACCCTGAACAAATCACTTAGCATCTGTTTGTTTCAATTTGATCATCCATAAAATGGGGGTAATAAGAGCATCTACCTCAAGAGGCTGTTTTGAGGATAAAAACAGATAAGCTATATAAATCTCTTTGCAAACTTAAAGCAGGTGCTAGCTATTAGAAGGAGGGCTACCTGGGTAGAGTATATAGTGTAGATTTTACAACAGACTAGCTTTGTAGGGGGTCTCATGTATTACTGGCTTAAATAGCATTAAGCAATGTTTAGTGCTGGGTTTAGAAGTGCTAAGGGATACAGGCATATCACAGACTCAAGACTAGGTAGGGGTGGGGAATCTGCAGCCTCAAGGCCACAGGGCTGTACTTGAGGACCTAGGGGGCCACATGTAGCCTAAAGGCCCAGGCTCCCCACCCCCTGCTTAAGACTATTTAGGTATGGCTCAGATAAAAAGCGTATCAGAGGCTCAGTTGGGACACTATTGAAGGTTGGGACTCTGAATAAAGGAAGATATGGAAGTGAACAGCTGACTTTGGAAATGGTGTAAAAACAAACAAGGCTTTCCTTTCCTTCTTCCTCTATCATTACTTAAGATAGAGTAAATGACATACTTCTTAGAAGTAGTGGCTGGAATTTTGCTGACCTAAAATTGAAAGGAAAGCAGAAAACTGTCCATTAAACTATAAAAATGAACTTTATGAAGGACAACAGGTATGAGTTAGTAAGAACAACAAAAGGAGAGGAGGAATTGAGATTGGTAATAACATTATTCCTTCCACTATACATGTAGATTAACAGACCATGAGCAATAAACAAAACAATCTGGCATTTTTATACCATCAAGATAATTATGGCCCAAACTGGGTAGGATAAAGTTCATGACCAAAATTTCACAATGGTAATATATTTGCATAGTTGTTGAGTTGTTTCAGTTTTATCTGAGGTTTTGTGACCCCGTTTGTAGTTTTCTTGTAAAAAAATAACAGAGTGGTTCGCCGTTTCCTTCTCCAGCTCATTTTACAGATGAGGAAACTGAGGCAAATAGGGTGAAGTAACTTGCCCAGGGTGACACAGCTAAGGGTCTGAGACAGTATTTACATTCAGGTCTTCCTATACTTTGTACAAAAAGCAGGTAGAAGGAGTGTCAGAGTACCATTTAATGGTATTGTTGCTGTTGTTAGAAAGGCATGGAAATTCATATGGATTTCTTTGCCTGAGTTCAGAAACATAGAGGAAAGAATTTGGATGAGAATAAAAGGAGAGAGAAACAGACCACTTAGGTTGATGAAGATCTTTCCTAATACAGATCGCAAACTTTCACAGGGGCAAGATACAATAGTGACACAAGGCTTCAACTATTTGTATAACTGCTCTCACTCTTTTAACAGCGTGGTATTTGAAATTTTTTTTTTTGGAAGGTAATTGGAGTTAAGTGACTTGCCCAAAGTCACACAGCTAGTAAGTGTGTCAAATGTTTGAAGATGGATTTGAACTCAGGTCCTCCTGACTCCAGGGCTGAGGTAACAGGAACTTTGAAAGAAAGTGAACATGGAATTTTAGACTTCAGTGAAGAGAATTTTGGGAATATTCAGACAAGTGACCTTGGAAAGTAGACTGTAAGTTCTTTGAAGGCAGGAAATGTTTGCTTTTTGTCTTCTAATTCCAAGCTCCTAGCATAATCCTTTGCAACTAATGGACATTTAATAAATATTCTTTTGAGTTGCTTCAAAAGTGGATTTCAAAAGCCTTCGAAAATCATAGGCATGATCCCATCATAAGAGTCATTAAAATGGAAAACCTGAACTAAAAGAAGCTAAAGAGGGCTGAGAGGATCACAAAAGCAAACAACAATATAAATGATCCTGGTGACAAAAAACCAAAAATCAGACATGAATGAATGAAGCATTTGTTAAGATTTTGCTATGTGCACAGCAGACCTCTAGGTGGCACCAGTGGGTAAGGCGCTGACCCTGGAATCAGGAGGACCAGAGTCCAAATCTTAACACAGACACTTGCTAACTATGTGACTCTGGGCAAATCATTTAACCCTGCTTGCTTTAGTTTCATTATCTGTACAAATGAACTGGAGAAGGAAATGACAAACCATTCCAGTATCTTTGCCAAGAAAACTCCAAATGGGGTTATAGACGCAGCTAAACAGCAATGGATAAGCATAGCACTGTGCTATCTTTAGCATACCTTTAGATACCTAAGGAAAGATGATCAGGGTACTCTTCAATGCAACAGGTCTCAACCTTTGGGGGTCGAACGACCCTTTCACAGGGGTCACTTAAGACCATTGCAAAACACATATTTCCCATGGTCTTAGGAACTGAGATACTTCTCCTCTATCTGTCTCCAGGCGTGTCTGCCCACATATGAGTATTAAAGGGTCTCAGTGTTAGGAAGGTTGAGAACCACTGCTCCAATGCGTTCAGATTTAAAAAAAAAAGGAAGGAAAGTGACATAAACAAGACTATAACTTCTAGAGCTGAAAAAGATCTTAGAAACCCTGTCATCTTACAGATTAAAAAGTGGGGCCCTGAAACATGAAGTCACTTTCCAAGGACTGTCTAGATAACAAAATGGCAGTCAAAATTTAACCCCAGACTCTTTCTCTAAATCAATATGCATTGGGTTAGTGGCAGCATGAGAACTAGAATTTAGGTCTTTTGAACCAGATTGGTTCTCCTTCCTCCTCACCACTAGACCTTTCATTAAAAAACAACAGAACCTATGTAGACTCACTTCCTTGGGTAATCCAACAAGAGCATTTCCCAATGCTCTCACTGCCAGGAATCCGATAATGGGGTTAATATCTTTGGTTCTTTCTATTTCTAACTTCAGTGCTACGTTCATTGAGTTTTTCTCCAGCTCCCCCATCTCCTGGCAACCTAAAAGCTATAAAAGGCAAAATGTAAACATTGTATAATGCTTGAATTAACCCTATATCACAAAATTTTCTTCCCTGTTTTCCCATCCCACCTCTATCTTTTAAAATCTTCCTGCAAAGCTTAGCTCAAGCGGCCCCCTTCTAGGTGAAGCCTTTCCTGATCCCCAACCCACCCAGTTGCTAGTGCCTTCCATGCAAAATTACCTTGCATTTATTTTGTATTTTATCTTCTATAAATCTATTTATGAATGCATCATCTCTCTTGACAGAATATAAGCCCCTCAAGGGCTGTTTCATTTTTGTCTCTGTATCCCCAGAGTCCAGCATCCAGTTGCCTAGAACAGACTAGGTAGGCATTTAATAAATCTTTGTTGATTAACTGGTTGCCAGTTTTTTTTTCTCTCCCTGGCTTGGCCTTACCTCTGAAAACAGGGCAGTGCAGACCATTCTGTATTCATGTTCAACGGACTTAAGGAAAGGCAAGAGACTATGCAGCACATTGTGATTTAAGATCTCAGGGAACTGGACCAAAGATCTGTAATGAAGAATAACATCAGCAAAGGGAACATTTGGGAGTAACTTGCTTCTTAGAAGTTCCTAAAAATCCTTCCCTTCTGCCTCAGAACTTTGAAAGAATTTTCTTTTGATTCTCTTCTGTACTCAAACTTTGTTTTTATCATCATCATCATCATCATCATCATCATCATCATCATCAAATAACCTTCAGGGTTCTTTATCTTATACCATTTTCAACTCTACTTGCCAAGAATCATGACTTTGGCCCTTTGGTACAACTGATATTAACAGATTAATAAGATTTACGATGTTACCAACATTAGAGTGGAGAGTCTCTCTGAATATCAGATTTGTTGGGTAAATGTCAGAGAGCAAATGCATAAGCAACTTTCCCAAACAAAAATCTCCCTCCAAAGTCAGAATAAAACCACCTTGAGAATATTCTTAACCTCTGACAAGCTGTAGACAAATGTAAAGCTATTTAAAGTACTTTTTACAAATTTAAAATTTAAATTAGAATAACAGATTCTTGTCCTTTCTCCTGTTCCCCTACAAACTAGTGAAAAGATTAATTAGACTGTGAGTCTGCACAAGCACCTTTAGTAGCTGCCTGTGGGAGCTCTGCAGCCTAAAGAGGTGGGATGGCTCCATGCCCTCATTCATTAAAAGAGTCACGCCAAATGAACAGACCCATAGTGCCTAGCTTCAGTCTTTGAAATGTCTTCATGTTTCAAGAAATAGGGCTCTTCAGAAGGAAGGCTAGTGTTACTTGGGGGGCAATGGCCACTGCATATATCAGGGAAGTCAATTACGTCCTTTATTAAGCTTTTACTCTGTCAAGCACTGTGGTAAATGCTGAGGATATTGTGTTTGCCCTTCATTTTCTTTTTTTTTTTTTTTGCTTTTTGGAGGGCAGTTGGGGTTCACCCAAGGTCACACGGCTAGTTTTTTGTGTTAAGTGTCTGAGGCCGGAGTTGAACTCAGGTACTCCTGACTCCAGGGCCGGTGCTCTATTCACTGCGCCACCTAGCCGCCCCTTGCCCTTCATTTTCAAAGAGGACCATGGTATCAGGGAGATGATGACATGACTTGCCGTTGACTTTGATTTGAGAGAGGAAGGGCTGTGCAAGGTCACCAGCCTCACTTCCTCCTCCAGAGCCATCTGGGTCCAGTGACCTGATATTCATCAGGATGACTGGAGATGACCCAGGATACCCTGTCCTCGAGGAACCAGACTAGATAATTCAACTCTTTCTAGGCACTGAAAAGTCACCACAGTAGGGTCCAGGCAGTATTTGGAACTCTGTACATCTCTGGTCCCTGTCAGGATGACTAAGGGCCAATGAGGTCAAAGATCCTGGAACTCCTTAAAAGTAAACTTGAAAAACAATAAACACAGTGCCTACAACCAGGGGTGCACTGGTAAACACTTAATAACTGTCTCTCAAAAAAAAGTATGTGTACATACTTTTAAATTTATTTTGCATTTTTAACATTTTTATCCTCATTTTATAAGGTCTAGATGATAAAAAACAAACAAACCAATAAGTCAAATTCTGGTTTGTAGCATTTGCCAGTTTCTGATGTGTAAATTCTTGCACTGAAAATTTAATTAGGTCTCCATTTCTGGTTAGAGGTGGCACCAGCACAATTATCTTAATGGAAAGTACCACCACAGCAAAATAATTAAAAATGAATGCTACAAGAAGGTTTGGGTTTTGTTTTGCATTGTTTTGTTTTGTTTATTTTTGGCAAGTGTGCCATACTGTTAACTTACCTATTCCAAACACTTTTCCCCCCATTTTATTCCCAAGATAGGTTTAAAGATCTTTCCATAGAAAGAATTAGATATTATGTTTTTCTTGTGCCTGGTACAGTACTGGCCAGCTACATGTTAGGTGCTTAATAAAAAGATGATCGGTTTTCACCTGCACAAATGAATCACTCCAATGTGTACAAACTGGGCATTCTGAAGGAACTTCCAAACTTGGGTATTTTCCATTTGAACCACAGCACTATGGAATCCCCGGAGTTCCAGAAAGTTCTTAAATCCAGCCTTCATGGAGCTAGACAGTGAAGGAGAGATAAAGGTTGGCTCTACCACATCTGTACAAAGAAGTCAGAAGGGAGCACATAAGCCGATAGGAGAGTAAATGAAGTTCTTGGCTTATGACATCCCGAATGACCAAAAAAATCTTTGTGTGCAAATCACCACTTTTGTTGTGACTCCTTACCATGGACAACTCCTTTACTGATGTTTCAAGAGATACCTGACAAACCTGACCTAGTCCTACTTCCTACACTAGAATTTTACAAAGAGATTGACAAGTTTCTCTCCATTTGTAGTTGGCAGAGATAAAAGAAATCTGATTGTTTGACTCTCTAATGACATTTCTATGGTATCATGCCATGGTTGTGTATGACTCTGGGAAAGTCACTTACCTTCCCTGCAGAGCTATAATAAAGAATGTTTGCACCCTGTCAAGCAACACAAGCCATGATAGAGGGTATAGGAGAAGTGGGGAGAGGGCAGACAGCCTACAACGAGAGACTGAGACCTCAGGTGCTGCTAGAGGAGATGTCCACTCCTTATCTCCAGAGGAATAAGTCCATTTGGTAGCTTTCTAGTGGAAACTGACCTTAGCATACTTGATATCAATATGTTTCTTCGCACTTGTCCTATAAAAGCCTAATGATTATATGGGGTGTGTGAAGGAGTGAGGAGCGAAGAGTGGAGTAGTAATTCATAATATAGTAACTCATAACATCATAACTCATAGTAACAGATGCTTTTTGGGAGAGGTTTGAAAGAAGATTGGTAGCCACCCCTGCTCCAGCCCCAAACCCTCAAAGTATCAAATAGGAACCAGAAGGGACCTTAGACATCATCTGGTTTAACCATACTATCCAAATATTTCTTTCTTAGAGGAGAAAATTGAGACTCCAGAGAGGCTCAAGTAACTCTTACTGAAATTGTGGCCAGGTTGAGGTGGAGTCATATGCAGCCCAATGCTCATAAATTCAAAGACTTTAAGAGCTAGAAAAAAATCCCCCTTATTTTATAGGAGGGGAAAGAGAGGATCAGAATTAGTGAGAATTAGAACTCAGTGTCAATACTGACATCTGAACTCTCTCAGGGGTTTAGGGACATGGGACTTCCCAGAGAATTGGTCCTTAGTCTCATCAATTAGGAGAGACAGCAAAGAGGCAAACATCTCCATCTTTTCAGATGCACTCTGGCTTCTAGCTTACTAAGGTCTATTGGAAAGACAAGGGAGATGTCAAGGTTTTATCAACACTTTCCCTGTGAAAGCAAAAGATTCTGACAGTTATGGCCAGCTTCTCTTCCATCCTCTGAGTCAGTGGACCTCAAAAATGTTTTGCTTACAGAGGAAAGTTTTGTTTATTTTGTAAATACTACATTGTCATAATATAAATGTGCAGTAAGTAAAATTTATGTTAAACAAAGTTGTATTTGATTTGCAACAACACAACACCCACCATTTCCCAGCACGCTTTTTGAGAACTACTGTCCAAACTCAAGTTCTCTTAGATCAGACATTCTTAACTATTTTTGACATAGATCTCTTAGGCAATCTGGGGAGATTTATGGACCCTTGCAGACTGTTGTCTGCATTCAAAGTGGAAGGAAGTGCTAAATTCCCTTTAGATCTAACAAAGCAAATTTGGGGTCAAACTCTGATATATTTTGAGGTTAATGGACATGTATAAGAGGAAAGTTTTGTTTATTTAGTGAATACTACCATGCCATATTATATATGCTGGATAAGCAAAATGCATGTTAAAGTTATGTATAATTTTATTTTATCTGAAGTAATATAACACCCACCATTTCCCAGCACGCTTTTTGAGAACTATTGCTTAACCTCAAGTCCTTTTAGATCAAAGGTCCTTAAACTTTTTTGTTACATAGCAGTCTGGTGAAATCTTAGGACCCTGTTGTCTACATTCAAAATGGAAGGAAGTGCTAAATTTCAGCTAGATATTAGAGAAAATAAAGATGCATTTCTTTTTCCTATCCACTTTAACGGACACCCTTTGGATCTGTGGAACCAAGGCTAAGAACCCCAGTCGTAGAGCATAGATTTAGAGTTGGAAGGTCATTAATTCCAATTCCCTCATTTGGAATAGAGAATTTAAGTAAGTTGTCCAGGGTTATAAGGCAAATAGCTTCAGAAGCAGAATCTGAGCCCAGGTTTTCCTGAGTCCACATCTACCCCATTAGCCATTTTATACCATACTGCTTCTCAAATGATCAAGCAATGTCCTTCAATGGGACATTGACATGACATCCTCATCCCAGACCTGGATGACTGCTTTCAATAGCAACCCCAGTGGTTCTTGCCCCTGCCGTCCCCCACCCCCCTTATCCTTCTGTCTCATTCATACCTATATGAGGTCAGCTCACTGGGGCTCCAGGCCTCGGATTCAGAAGCTAACACCCTGCTCAAGTGTGGAAGGGAGAGGAAATAGGTGGTGAAAAGTTTATCCTCAAATCCCTCTAGATTTTCCTTAAACTTTATTGCAGCAGTGACCTCCCATAATGCCTGTGTTTCCTGAAGGGAAATGAGAGAAAACAATTGGGTTCACTTTCAATAAAAGTCACAAAGAGATGAGGCTACTTGTAATTGGCAGCCCAAGGAATAAAGGCTGACTCTTGGACTCACCTTGGGAAATGGAGGGATTGGGTCCTGAGATTTCAGGACCTCCTTTTTCTGGTCTGTATTGCAATGGAGGAGAACAGGTAACACCAAGGTGGCAAGACCAGCATCGTTACCAAATAACCTCCACAGCTCTCTGATATCCCTATGGGGAGAAAGACAAGGAGCCAGACACTAAGGCCACATCTCCACTTGACAGAGAGACAAGTACAAAGAGGAAATTGAGATTAATATAAGTAATTGAGGTGTCTGGGCAAAGCTCCATCGATTAGACAGAAAGGTTACTTCTGTTATGGATCTAAATAATTCAGAAATCAATCAATAAGGATTTATTAGGTGATGATTATGTGACAGATAATAACATATTGATTATTAATATTATTACTTATTAAATCATAATAATTAATAATAATATCTGTGCCAGATATCTGGAATAAAAAAAGGAATGAAACAGTCTCTGCTATCAGGGAACTTATTTTATACATATGTATATGTAAATGTTGTTGTTGAGTTATTTCAGTTGTATCCAACTCTCTGTAACTCTCTCTTGGGAATTCTTGGCACAGTTACTGGAGTGGTTTGACATTTTTTTCTCCAGCTCATTTTATAGTTGAAGAAACTGAAGTAAATAGGATGAAGTGACTTGCCCAGGGTCACACAGTTGGTAAGGCCAGATTTGAACCCAGAAAGAAGACTTTAATTGACTTCAGGGTCAGCACTTTCTCCATTGTGCTTCCTAGCTATCCATATATGTAGATACAAAATGTGTGAAGTGAATGGAAGGTATTTGGGAGGGAAAAAAGTATGAGCAGCTGGAAAGGATTCATGTAGGCAGTGACCCCATGAGCTGAAACCAGTAATTCTGAAAGACAGAAGTGAGAAGGGAATACATTCCAGCCATGGGCAGTCTATGAAAACCATACAGGTGAGAAATAGAATGTCACATGTGAAGAGGAGGCCATTTCTAGTCATCCTGATCTATATCTTGCCACTGGAACCAGATGGCTCCAGAGGAAAAGTGAGGCTAGTGACCTTTCACAGCCCTTCCTCACTTAAATTCAGTTCACTTGCAAGTCATGGCATCATCTTCCTGATGTCACAGTTCTCCTTGAGAATGAAGGACAAACCACCACAATGGCAACATGTGTGAGGAACAGCATAGAGTCCAGTTTGGCTGGACTGAAAGTGTGTGCAGGGGAATAGAGTAGGACCAGACTGGAATAAGTAGGTTGGAATTAGGATGTAAAGTGTTATAAATGCCAAAAAGGGGACTTTGAATTTGACCTCAGGGCAATAGGGAACCAACCACTATTGCTTTTTTTTGAGTAGAGGAATAATGCAATCAGACCTATCCTTTAGAAAAATCAGAAAAAAGGTAGAATCTTGAGGCAAGGAGACCAGTTTTCTAATTGCAGTAGATTTCTGCCTATTGTAATAATCCAGGAATGAGGTGATGAGTTCTTGAACTAAGAGGATGGCCATGTGAGTGTATAGGAGAAGCTGAAAAAAAAGTGTCATGGAGGTTGAATAGTGTAGATATAGTAACTAATTGGATATATGAGATTAAGGAGAATGAAGAGCCAAGGTTGAAGCTGAATACCCGAATGACTAGATGGATGGTGGATCCTTGACAGAGACAGACAAGTTAGGGAGGGGGGAAAAGATAGAGTTCTTTTTGGAATATATTGAGTTTGAGATGTCTCTAGGGCATAGGCAGTTGAGACTGGAACTCAAGAGAGAGTTTAGAGCTAGATATATAGATCTGGGAGTCATTCATGTAGAAAAAAATGACAATTCATAGGAGTTGCGGTAGAAGCAAGATCCTGAGGTCCCATCCCAGAAAGGCTAGGCTAGTTCTTTCTTAGAAGGTACCGAGATTGTCCTTTGGAATCAATTGACTCAAAGGACCAAAAGCCCCCTGCTATTGACATAGTTTCCTGGTGGCTTAGGTTAAAAAAAAGTCAAGATACAAGTATTCACTTGACTCTGAGGGAGGGAACCTGCATCCAACTGAATCAATGGTATAGTCTTTTTTTTTAATATGATAACTATGTTGTGTATTTAAAAGGAAAAGCAAATTGTACATAGTAAATTTGTGGTTTCATATGCAATCATCATTTTATTGTACTATGTTATGGAAATGCTTCCATATATCTAAAAAGTAATTAATTAATTACAAAATAAATGGTGTATTCTTGTTGAATATCCTTACCTTGCTATGACTAAGTAAAATGTTCCTTGATTGTCAGATATTCTCTCCATTCTAGTCTCAACCTTGAGCTACTCTACTGGCCTACGTCAGGCCTGTCCTATTATAATAACAGAAGAAGTTGCCACAGAAAGATGAAGATAGATAAAGAAGATAAAAAGAAGAAGATAAAGAAGAGAGGGACTTAGGAAAATATGCTTTGGGCTACACCTACAATGGGTGGGATATGGATGCTAACTAAGCCAAGAAGACTGAGAAGAAACAGTCAAGAAAGGCAGGAACAGAACCAAGAGAGAGCTGTATCTTCAAAACCCAGAGAGCAAAGAGTGTCTAGAAGGAAAGGATAGTCAATAGTGTTGAATGCTGCAATTCCATTTCCTTTCCCAGATGACACAACTGATTTTACCCTTCATGGTCCATAGATTAGCATGTCATTCCCTTTGCTTGAGTTTGGAGGGGCGAGGAGGCAGAAACAGACTGAAGGCAGGAAGACCCATTAGTAGGCTATTACAAGAAGGAAGCTATAAGGAAATGAAGGCCTGAAATAGGGTGTTTCAATGACAGTGGAAATGAGAGGACAGATACTAGAGATATTTTAGAGGTAGAATCAATAGAATTTTTAAAACATTGATTGAATGTAGGGGATGAAGGAGAAGAAAGAGTTAAAGATAACAGGTTTTGATCTTTGGAGAAAGAAAGCATGGTGGAACTATCAATAGAAGTATAGAAATTAAGCAAAGAGTCAGGTTTGATGAAGATAACAATAGGGTTTGCTCTAGACATGTTGAGTCAGAAATGTTGATCCAAGAAATGATGTTTTGCAGGCAATTGGAAATACAGGACTGGAAATGTGGAAGACATCTGCATAAAAGTAGAAATTAAAGTCATGGGAATGAATGAGATTGGAAGAGAATGTCAAGAGAAAAGAAAAGAGGGAGCAAGATCAGAAACTTGGGGACACAACACCAAGGGGCAGGAGGAGGATGCCAGAAGAATCAGCAGAGGAGACAAAGGAGCAGGTCCAACTATGACCAAATATTGATTGAGAAAGAAAAGGGTAACCTTTCCAATTTTAGATAAGGGCCCCTTGAAGGAAAGTGTTAAAAGTTTTCAGCAGGAGATCCCATTCTTTAGGTTGAGCTGTTTATCTGATATCATACAGAACTAACCAACCTTAACAAAGAAGCTTTCTTTCTTTCTTTCTTTCTTTCTTTCTTTCTTTCTTTCTTTCTTTCTTTCTTTCTTTCTTCCTTCCTTCCTTCCTTCCTTCCTTCCTTTCTTTCTTTCTTTCTTTCCTTCTCTCTTTCCTTCTTTCTCTCTTTCCTTCTTTCTCTCTTTCTTTCTCTCTTCCTCTCTCCTTCTTTCTTTTTTTAAATGGAAGTGAATTAAAACAAGTTTTCTTTGGAGATTTTCCTTGAGTATTTTTCTGATACCACTGGGGATAACTGAGGGAGAGGGAATCACTACCCTAGAAAAGCAACTCACTAATCTCATCTTGGCAAAAGAGAAAGGAAAAGAAATATGCACAGTATAAGAGAGACAGGCACACAAGGGTGAAGTTGTGCTTACTCGTCATATGGAAGTGGATTTTTCAGGAGGCAGGGCACCACAATTTTGGGTGCCAGTTTGGTCAGCTGCTGGATTATAGCTGTGAGTTCTCTTTGTAATACTTTGTCTTTTAAGGAACGCAGCATTTCTACCAGGATGGCAAGGAGACCTGGTATCTATGAACAGAACAGGAGAACACAGAGTGGCTTCACTTTCACTTTGGATTAATTAATCAATCAATTAACAAGTGTTAATTAAGCTCCTACTATGCTAAGCATTGTGCTAGATGTTTGGGATTCAAAGACAGAAATGAAAGAATCGTTATGCTCAAGTGGTATAAGTTCCATCAGGAGAGAAAAGAAGGCCATAAAAAAATTACATGTAAAATATACAAAAAGTAAGTGGGACAGAAGACTAGGAGGTGGGGAAATCAGGAAAGGCTTCATTGTAGGCATTACTTGGCATGATAAGTGATCACCATGTCCCTCTTCCAGGAATACAATTAAAATATAACAAGTAAATATTGAATACCTACTTCATATCATTACCAGTTTCTAATTGTTTTATAATTGATTGGAATGACTTGGAATTGGAATTCCAATGATTAAAAAGAACAGAGTAAAAAGTGTACAGCAAAGAACAAAAGAAAACTTACAAGGAAGCAAAGAAAAGATGGACAGTTTTCAGCATAATACATAGTGTTTATTGCATAGCCTTTCTTGAAATGAACATTTATTGCTGTATATTTTGTCTTTTTTTATTTTTAGAGGGCAATTGGGGTTAAGTGACTTGCTCAAGGTCACACGGCTAGTTTTTGTGTCATGTCTGAGGCTGGATTTGAACTCAGGTCCTCCTGACTCCAGGGCCGGTGCTCTATTCACTGTTCCACCTAGCTGGCCCTATTGCTGTATATTTTGAATGTTCTCTCACATTGTGCTATGTACATGGCAATGTTTTTTTTTCTTTTTATATTTGTTTAAATTTTTTAAAAATTACAATAAAAAAAAGGAATTCCAATGACTGAGTTTTTCCTGGGGTCCATCTGAGTCATAACTTAGAAATTTTTTACCTAGGGAAAAGGAAGTAGAGACTTCAGGACATTGCTGTTAGATAGACCTGGAGTCGGGGCTGGGGTTTTCTAGAGCAAGGTGGGAGGAGGAGGAGCTCATCTAATGTAATGGTAATCAATTTGTTTGATTAGATACTTAGGGCTAAGTATAGAACTCTGTCCATTGGTGAAAAGGTGTGAATTCCCAGAACTCTGTCCATTGGTGAAAAGATGTGAATTCCCTTGGTGAAAAGGTGTGAATTCCCCTGTTGATGTGGAAGAATGCTATTG
>CM053593.1:213125760-213159174 GCA_028646575.1 Pseudocheirus occidentalis
TGTATATAATATTGTGAACTGTTGAAACTGTGAACATTGTACAGAATCTTGAATTGTAATGGAATAAACAGAGTGTTCACTAATACTGTGTAATCTGAATCTTAAAGGCTGTTCACAGTAGCATTCTCTCAGGAATCTACTGCTGATTGGCTTTACACCTACCATCTTATAGGCTTCTTCTTTAATTATTATTAAATTATTATTATATATTAATTATTATAAACTATTATTATAATTTATAATATATTATATATTATACATAACTTGTATATAATAATTTATACATAATAAATAAATTGTCATTATAATAAAATATTATTAAATATCAAGCACTTTTGTTTCTAAATTGCTGATGGACTTCCAAGAGCTGTTAGCACCTCCAAAATTTAGTACCTTCTAGATTTGAGGCTCTTGGACAAACCTCTAGTTACCTCACCCTAGTTACAGCTCTGCTTCTACGTATCATTTGCCATGGACAATCCCACAATCCCCATTCACAATGGAAGGCTGAAAATGTGCTAAATGTCATGTGCTACCTTGAAATATACAGCATTACCTCATCTTTGACTCTGGCCCCATTGAACTCCACCACCATCTTCAGCACAAACACAATTGACTGAGGGCAAGTGACTTTGTCCTCAATTCTGTCAGAGGTGGTATACAGAAAAGGAAGCAGTTCTTGGAGAGGCAGATGGTTAAAAATGAGCTGCAGAAAAAGAAGAAAAGAGTAGGCTAAAATCCCAAGAAAAACAAACAACCCTTGGAATTGCCACAGTGCTGGTTAAAATGGCAGCCATGGCTGTGGGTCTAGATTTATTTTAGAAGAAACCTGGACTTTTCCTTCAGCAGAGCAGTGCAGTGGGATTGGCCAAATAGAATATATCTAGAGATGGAAAGGACCTCAAAGGCTGTCTAGTCTCATATTTTAAGAAACTGAGGTCTGGAGAGATGAAGTAAATTGTGCAAAATCAGGTGGTGTCAGAGGTGAGATTTGAACCCAGCTATGAATTTAGAGCTGATGTTCTTTTAGCTGCACCATAACCCATTAAAAATCCTTAGTGGGCCATAGGAATTTATATTTTTTATAAATGCTGATAATAAACATCTCTGGTAGGTTAAACAACTATGATGTGGTCTTTTGGAGGCTCTCTTTACACTTGTCTAATGAATGATTTCCTTAAGATAAGGAGATGGCAGGACCATATAGGACCTTCCTTATTGCAGGATAAGTAACTGACCTTCATTTAGTCAATATTGCATGACTATTACAAGGGAAGCTAGGCAGTTCAGTGGATGGAGCACTAGGCTTGGAATCAGAAAGACTCCTCTTCCTGAGTTCAAATCCAACCTCAGACCCTTGCTGTGTAACCCTACACAAATCACTTCACCCTGTTTGCCTCAGTTTCCTCATCTGTAAAATGAGCTGGAGAAGGAAATGGTAAATCACTCCAGTATCTTTGCCAAAAAAACCTCAAACGGGGTCACAAAGAGTTGCATGCGACTGAAATAACTTGGCAACAATGTAAATATTGCAGTGTGTAAGGAGGCATGTCACTAGCCTATAGGGATAGCTTATTAATCCTTAACAGACTTTAATGAGGTAGATATGAAATATATTAATTTTTTTAAGCCTAGCTTTGTGAACATGTGCAAGACTTTTAAACTCCCAGGGACCCAGGCTTCTCTCTAAAACTATACAAACAAGAAAAATGAAGATAAACAACTTGCTGATTTGTGTCCATGAAGGAAATGTTCATACTGGGAGTCCCTGCAACAATAAAATCATAATTGCTGAGCAAAGTGAACAGAACCAGGAGAACATTGTATGCAGTATGTCACAGTCTACAATGACTGATTTTAATAGACTTAGCTCTTCTCAGCAATGCAAGGGCCTAAAACATTTCCAAAGGACTCATGATGGAAAATACCATCCATATCCAGAGAAAAAACTAGGAAGTCTGAATGCAGAGTGAATCAGACTATTTTCTATTTTTTTCTCTTTCTCAAGCTTTTTCTCATTTGTTATAATTCTTCTATATAACATGTAATGTGAAAATACGTTTAATAGGAATGTATATATAAAACATATATCAGATTGCAGGCTGCCTCTAACCAGGACTGGCTGTGACTGTGGACTACATTCCATTCATGTCTCACTGGTACAGTGCTCCAAATAGCCCTGAGACTGATCGCTCCCTCCCCAAGAAAGCTTTAAATTACACAGAAACAGGTTGGTACCACAGTGGAATGAGCGGTGAGTGACTGGCTCTAATATGAGTCAGCTTAATGAGACTAGAGTTGGGCTCTAGTCTCATGGCCTAGGTCTTACTCTGAACTACAGATTTCTAGTTTGAAAATAGGATTCTGGCTTTAAAATAGAAAGGAACCTTAAAGATTCTCCAGTGAATCCAGCTCCTTCATTTGATAAATAATAGGAATGGGACAGAGGGTTGAAGGGTAATATTTGTTTTAGGGTCATATAATAGCAACACCTGAATTTGATCTTAGGTCCTCTGATTCCAAATTGAAGGTTCTTTCCATCATACTATTGTTGTTCTGTCATCAGGGTCACACAGCTAATAAGTGTCTGAGGCCAAATTCAAACTCAGATCTTCTTGAATCCAGGCCCAGCTCTCTATCCTCTGTGCCACCTAGTTGGCCCATTATACTAGGCAACTGCAAAGGTTTGATATGACTATGGGCCTGAAGGAGTTGTGGTGACCAGAATATTTTGTAAACTCTAAGTATTCCTCTCTCTCTCTCTCTCTCTCTCTCTCTCTCTCTCTCTCTCTCTCTCTCTCTCTCTCTCTCTCTCTCTTTCTGTCTCTCTCTCTCTTTTTCTCTCTGTCTCTCTCTCTTTATCCCTTTCTAATTATATATGTAAACACATGTACATATAAACATACACACACATATATTGCTGTTGCTGTTGAGTCATGTTCAACTCTTCATGACACCATTTGGATCTTTCTTGGCAAAAAGGTACTGAAATGATTTGCTATTTTCTTCTCCAGCTCATTTTACAGATAAAGAAACTGAGGCAAGCAGGGTTAAATGACTTGCCCAAGATCACACAGCTAGTAGTGTTTGAGGTCATATTTAAACTCAGAAAGATGAGTTTTTTGACTCTAAGCTTGACACTCTGTCCATATCTATCTATCTATCTATCTATCTATCTATCTATCTATCTATCATCTATCATCTCTCTATCTCTCTTTTGAGATGCAGCATGGCAGAGTCATAAGAGGACCAGTGTTAGTCAGGAAGCAGAACATAAAGGCAAAGAGCCTGTATATTTACACTTAGAGAGGCTGGACTGAAATGCCAGCTCTCCCACTTACTACCTATATGACCTTGGAAGTCACAGTGCCTCCATGCATTTCAGTTTTCTCATTCATACAATGAAGGGGGGTTGGGTGGGGAGAGACCAGATAACCTCTTCAAGTTCCGTATCTAAGATCCTGAAACCTATGTTCTAGTTCCCCCTCTGACACAGACTTCCATGTGACTCTGGGCAAGTCACTAAACCTCACAATCCCTAGGCTGGTCTCTAAGACTAGAAACTGCAGAACAATTATTGATCTGCATTGTGGAATAGGAGTTCTCTTTTTCTAAGCTTTCTAAATGAATGAAATCACAATTCTGGACCAGAAAAAATAAAGTACCATACAGATTACTATATGGTTGTGAGCAGTTGTTATTATTATTTATTATTTGATATATTGCTACTTATTAGGAGCCAATTTATTGATTTGTATTTTGAACCTCTCCCCCACAGCCTGCCTCCTCCTTCAAGCCAGTTCCTGACTGAATGCTTTTTTTTTTTTGGTCAAGAACCCTTTGGTCCTTACCTTTGCAATGTCAGTGGGCATGAGGCTAGAAGCCTCCGTTTCCTGATCATCAGTCTTCAGGGTGTAGCCTTCACTTTCTGAGAATCCTAAATAAGAAGCCAATTAGGTTAAGAGGATGATTGATCTCACCTGTTCTACTGCATCTCCTCCTTTCATGCATAGTAGCAAAGTCAGACAGTCTAGGATTGGACTAGTCAACGGGAGATAAGGAGTGAAATCCAGGGACTAGTATGTTGTTGAGTCATTTCAGTCGTGTCTGACTCTTCATGACCACATTTGGGGTTTTCTTGGCAAGGATATTAGAGTGGTTTGCCATTTCCTCCCTCAGCTCATTTCACAGATGAGAAAACTGAGGCAAACAGGGTTAAGTGACTTAACCTAGGGTCTTGACCTAGGGTTACACAGCTAGTAAGTGTCTGAGGTGGGATTTGAACTCTGGAAAGATGAGTCTTCCTGATCCCAGGCCTAGAACCCTATCCACTGCTCCACCTGGGTGCCCTAGGGACTAACACACGCATATGTACACACACATACACACACATGAATATATATACATATATAAATACATACATACATAAATACACACAATGTCCCAAAAGTCTTAGTGTACTTTTAAGGTTTTAGTAATGAGACTTTGAGATTCTGTGCATGTACACGCACAATACACATCTATGCATTTATATGCATACATGTATATATGTATTCCATGTATATACACATGCATATATTTTTACATACATATTTGCCCTGGACCTGTGATTTCATTGATATAGGGAACTCACAGAGAGGAAATTCCCTTGACCAATACATATCTTTAACAAGATAGTATCTATATTTTATTATATTTTTATTTCTTTTGTTAAATACTGCCCAATCACATTTCAATCTAGTTCTGGTGCACTCAGGAGTGTTGTGGTGTCTTTGATGCCTTTGTTGCAGGCAATGAGGAGACATTAAAGGATTTTGAGCAAGGAAGGTGGCATGTCCTTAATGTAGGATGAGTCAAAAGAGAGTTCAAGAAATGAGGCGCTCCTCTCTTCTTGAATCCTTGTCTTAGCTTAGGCATAGTTCTATAATGGGAGGGTAAGAGAATAAGCATTTATAAAGTGCCTACTAGGCACTAGGCACTGTGCTAAATGCTTTCACAAGTTAAGTATTCTCTGGGAATTAAGTAGTATGAAATGACAGTAAGTACAACAATCCTAGGAGGTAAGTGCTATTAAAACTTGCCATTTTAAAAATGAGAACATGGAAATAAACAGAGGTTAAGTAACTTGCCAAAGGTCACACAGTTAGGAAATGCTTGAGGCTGGATTTCAATTCACATCTTAGTTCTAGACCTAAAGCTCTAGCTGCTGTATCACCAGCTGCCTCAAGTTGTGTCTATGGCTCTGAGAATCTGCCGGAGAAAGGTTTTCAGTTCACAAAGGATGGGAACAGTATAAACACTAGAACAAGAATCAGGTGACCTTCACTAATATAATACAGTCTCTGCCACTAAAAAGCTGTGTGACCTTGAAAAAAAAATGACTTAAATTTAACTTCGACAAGTCCAATGGTGAAACATGCTTCTAGAAGGCTGATGATGAATAATGCTTTTCACCTTTTAAGAGACAGGTTGGTGAGTTAGAGGTAGAGAGTGAAACCTGCAACTTCAAAGAGCAAATGTACAAATTTGTTTTGCTTCTCTATGCTTATGTGTTTAGCAGAGAGGACTTTTATTGTAAAAAGAGAGTTTTGGAGAGTGAATTGGGTAGTGATGATTCCAAAGAAAAGGGAGAAAAGAAAGAAAAAAGGGCCAATTAAACATTGAAAATTGCACAGTAGAAAGCGGAGAGCAGTTCTCAGTCCCTGCCCACAATAATCCTTGTGAGGCAGATGCTACTATTACCCCAGTTTTACAGACGAGAAAACTGAAGCTGACAGAAAGTAAGTGACTTGCTCAGGGTCACGTAGCCAGTAAATGTCTGAGGCCAGATCTGAATTTGGTCTTCTTGACTCAGTGTTCAACTCTTTATCCCTTTCCTTTCCCTTTCACTCCCTTTCCCTTTCCCCTTCCCCTCCCTCTTTCACTTTCCCCTTCCCCATTTCCTTTTCCCTTTTCCCCTTCCCCTTCTCCTTCTCCCTTCCCCTTCTTATACCCCTCCTATCATTTGCTAATGGGAACTGGGTTTTGATATCAATGTTTCTCCTGATCTTTTACCTGAAAGTATATTATTCTGACTTCCTTGAAGCACAGAGGTGATAGTATTAGAAGCCCACTTGCGGATGGGTGGCAGTTGGTCAAAGCAGCAGGGAACCAGGGTACCAGCAAAGAAGCCAAGACATGGGAGAATTTGAACTTCCTAAATTGGAAAATGAGGCTAGACATCATTAGTGAGGTGGCAGCAGTACATGAAGGGATGACCAAGGTTAAGCATGTGGAAATGTTTCCTGCATAACAAGCATTTCCCCAGCCTTGGTCTCAGTGCTGGAAATTGCTACTTACTGTTGGTATATGTTAGCATATTTTCTGATAATACAGCAGAAAGAGCCCTGAGTTTGGTGTCAGAGAGATTTAGTTTGAATCTTGGTTCTGCCCCTTATTACTTAGGTGACTTTAGGCAAGTCACTTCAACCCTCAGGATTCACTTTCCTCATCTAGAAAATGAAGGGGTTATACCTAGGAGGCTTCTGGAGATCCTTTCCAGTTCTAAAACCTATGATCCTCAGACTAAAATTGACTATGTGTTAGGGTGAAGTCATAAAGCCTTCTGTGGGAAGTAAGAAAGAACAACAGGATCACAGATTCTCAAGTAGAAGAAACCTTATATATAATCTAATTAAAACTTTTCATTTTATAGATGAGGAATGGAGGCAGAGAGGGGCTGTGATTTTTCTCAAGGTCACACAGGTATTAATAGAACCAGTTATTCAAACTTAGGTTATCTGATTTCCAACCCTTTCTATTACATAAATCAAAATTCATAATTCCATTCATAATTTTTAAACCTTACCTGGCCCAGAGTACACCAGAATCTTTTTCAGGTTTCTATTCTCTACTGACTTAATGACTTTTTTTATGGGTTCAAGATACTCTTACAGCATCAACCTGGAAAGCATGATAGGATATGGACAAAGAAATACTTTTTCTCTGAATGGCAGAACTGGTTTTTCTACACAGGTGCCCTAGTACAGTTAATCTCTCCCAACCTCCACTTTCACAACACAGCTCAGAAATAAGTTGGTTCTCATATCCCTGACTCTTCCCATAGATAAACATGTGCCTCACCTCAGATGTATAATAGAAAGAGAAGAGCAGCTGGCTTAATCTCATTGCTTCCATGCGCAGCACTGGCTTTTCTGATCCCAACCAGCTGGAAAGGTGCTGTGGGTGAGAGGAGATCAATCAATGCACCAAACAACAGAAGTTTATTAAGTGACTGCTTATGTGCCAGGCATTGTACTTGGCATTGGGGGTACAAAGACATCTGGGTCTAGTGGCAAAGTCTAGATTGGGAGGACTAGAAATGGCCCTATAGATGTAGAGGGAGACCTTGGCCTTTTTAAGCTAACGTCTTTAACAGATCTCTCATTGAGGCAACACCCATTCAGTGATTAAAGCTAGGTAAGAAATGAGGCAAAGAATGGCCTCTTAGACCAAGTTTAAAAAAATCAATCTGGAGGGAGAAGACCCTCAGGTTTTCTGGTTAAAACAGAAAAAATTGCTATTTCTATTTACTCTGAGTCAATCAGGGATTTTTCCAAATCAATCCAAATCAAACAATAACCTAGTGGGGCTTGGTCTGCGACCTATTGTCGGTCAATTAATAAAAGCTAGAGTGATTTGAGTTTAAGGCATGATCATTAGGAAAGAAATCTAGCCTGGAAACCTCAAGATATTTTGTGAGGCTTTAGTGATTAAAATTTACATTCCTTTGGGCAGAGTACCTATAAGTAGGATATGATACCCTATGTGGGTATGGAAAGGGAAAGAAGAGAGAGAGAGAAAGAGAGAGAAAGGAAGGAAGGAAGGAAGGAAAAAAGGAAGAAAGAAAGAAAAAAGGAGAGAAAGGAAGGAAAGAAGGAAGGAAGAAAGAAAGGGAAAGGAAAGAAAAGGGAAGGAAGGAAGGAAAGAAAGAAAGGAAGGAAGGAAGGAAGGAAGGAAGGAAGGAAGGAAGGAAGGAAAGAAGAAAGAAAAAATAAAGAAAAAAGTTGTTTTTGCCCAACTGGCCAGTTCCAGTTGGGTCCCTAGTGGGGCAGCTTCTGCTACTACTCACAGAGGCTGTTGTTTGTCTTTCATTCTCAAAGAGGACATGGCACCAGGGAGGTGATGTTATGACACATAAGGGAATTGGATTTAAATGAGAAAGGGCTGTGCAAAGTCACCAGCCCCACTTTATCTTCTGGAGCCATTTGGGTCCAGTGGTTAGATATAGATCACATAAATTTGAGATGGCCCTGGATGCAGTGGGAGAACTTGGCCTTTTTAAACTAAGGTCTTTTGTGTGAGTAAAGAGGAAAGATATAAGAAATGTTGTTGAGATAGAACTGACAAGGCTCAGTGATGGTTGGATATGGGGGTGAGGGAGAGTAAAGAGTTAAGGATGGCTCTGAGGTCAGGAAGGAGGATGAAAGGATGGTAGCACCCTTGACAGAAGTGACAGTTATGGAGAGAGAGAGGTTTTGGGTTGATTAAGAAAGACAATGAATTCTGTTTTAGACATGTTGGGTTTAATGTGTCTATGGGACATCCAGTGGGAAATTTCCAATAGGCAGTTTATATGAGATTGGACACTTAGGGAAATTACTAGAACTGGGTATAGAGATCTGAGAATCATCCTCCTGGAGGTAATCATTGACACCATGGCAGATGATGAGGTAACCAAGAGAGAGTGTGTGGAAAAAAAGTAGGGATGAAGATCTGTGACAGAGATTTGGGGTAGACCCACAGTTGGGGGATGGGATATGAACAAGGAAACTAAGGAGTGACCAAACAAGGAGGAGAAGGGGAGAGAGAACATGAGGGAGAAAGGAAGGCAGAGAGACAGAGAGATACAAAGATATGTAGAGAGAGAGAAAGACATGAGAGTCAAAGAGAAAGACACAGAGAGGGACAGAAAGAAACAGAAACAGGGAGAAATAGATGGAAAGGGACAGAGAGAGACAGACAGACAGAGAGACAGAGAGAGAAAAAAAGGAGAAAGAGATACAGAGATAGAAACACACTGAGATGGACAAATAGAGAAAGACACTGAGACTCAGAGAAAAAAATATAAAGAGGGACAGAGAGAAACAGAGATACACAGAGAAAGGGAGAGAAAAAAGAACAAAGACAGAGACACACACAGAGATAGATATAGAGACTCTGAGAGTCAGAGAGAAAGACAAGGAGAGACAGAGAGTGAGAAAGAGAAATGAGCAGTGTCATGAAAACCCAGAGTTTCAAATGCTGCAGAGAGATCAAGAAGAATGAGAACTTGGAAAAGACTGCCATTAGACTTGGCATTTGCAGCCTTGGACAGAAAAGTTCAAATTGTATGATAAAGTTGGAAACCAGATTGCAAGAGACTGAGAATTAGATGAAGCAAGAGAGAGGAAGCAGAGAGTACAAAAAGATTCCCCTGCAGCCCAAGAATTGGACTATAAAAGGGAAGGGAAATATAAGACAATAGCTTAAGAAGATAGTAAGGTCAAGGGAAAATTCCCTTAAAGATGATAGAAATCTTAACAAAGGAGAAGGAACCAGTAGATAGTGATAGATTCAATATTAGGGGAGAAAGGGACAATCAGATGAACATCAAGCCTTTTGCCAGCAATGTAAAGAATTAACTTTCCATCCCAGTATCTCCTAAAGGATTGTTGGTAGGTCACCTTCTCCACCACAAACTCATCTTACTTTGAATATCTTGAATGTAATTTCTGGTGTTGGCTGGATCTCCAGAATGGTCATGATGACATTATCCAAGGCTTCAATACTTTTCTGGTTCAGGGACTGTAACAAAGAGAGGAGTACTATGATGTAATGTGCCCATGGGAAAGAAGGCAGAGAATCTGAAAAAAGTCAGGCATAAGTCAGGCATGATACAGAGACAGATTGGCTCAATAGTTAGGGTGCTAGATTTGGGGTCATTGAGACATGGGCTCAAATTCTACCTTGGTCACTCACTAGCTGTGTGACCTTGGGAAAGTCTCAGGGCTATTTCCTCAACTATAAAATGAGGATAATACTTAATAATAATTAAAGGGCTGTAGTGAGGCTCAAATAAAGTAGATATTTGCAACCTTTAAAATAATTTACAAGTGACAGTTATTTATACTACATGAAAAGAGAATATAAGTAAAAAAAAAGTCGGATGTGTTGATTTTATAGGGAGAGTGTGCTACTAGAATTTATTGAACAAGGAAACATTAAGATCCAAGCTGTGCTTTGGGCACATGCAACTAGCAGCTGTATGAAAGATAGAGGAGAAAGAAAGAGAGAAATAGAGAGAAAGAGACAGAGAGACAAAGAGACAGAGAGAGAGACAGAGAGAGACAGAGGGAGGGAGACAGAGACAGAGAAACAGACACAGAGAGACAACATAGAGAGACAGAGTAGAGAGAGATAGGGTAAGGAGGAAGAGAGATGGGGAGAAAGACAGAGGAGAAAGAGAAGAGAGAGACAAAGAGACAGAGAGGGAGAGAAAGAGAGAGGAGAAAGAGAAGACAGGAGAGAGAAGACAGAGAGAAGAGAGAAGGAGAGACAAAGAGACAGAAAGAAGAGAGGAGAGAAAGAGACAAAGACAGAGAGAGGAGAGAGAGAAGACAGAGAAAGAGAGACAGAGAGAGGAAAAAGAGAAGAGAGAGAGAGAGACAGAGACAGAGAGAGAGAGAGAGACAGAGAGAGAGAGACTTGTGACAGGGAAAATAATTAGGAGGTTATTGTATTAGTACCAATAAGAGTTAATTAGGCCATTTATAGATGAGGAACTTGAAACTTAGAGAGTGTCATTGATGGGGTAAATCAGGTTGCTCTAATAAGAATGGGACCCACTGAATACTCACTTTCATGGGAGTCCTTAGTGGTGATATCTCTTTCAATGAATCATTTGTAAGTGGTGGAGAGAACACACATTTGAGGCAGCAACTGATGATCAGGTCTATCTCTTCCTCATTCAAGGGTGGGTACAGTTCTCTAAGAGGGGAAGAAAGGGTAGATTTTCAAACTCAAGTTGATAGTGAAAACGTTTATTGTTCTTTGTATAATAGGACAAGGCTCCTATTTTTGGAGCCAAGAGATCTGAGCTTTAATGCTGCCATTCCCCTTATTAAATGTATGAATTTTGAAGGAATCAATGACACTCTCTAAGTCTCAAGTTCCTAATCTATAAAATGGGGGCAACAATGTAGTACCTGTACTTCCTCCCTCAGAGAGCTGCTGTATGACTTGAGTATCAAACCATCAAATCAGAATGAAGGCAGTATGGTCAAAAGAGCCTTGGTGATCCAGGTTTTAGAAGTAAAGCCAAAATGGTAGCGGAGGGACAGGAAATATTTTTGCCTAACTTAGCCAGCATAACTCCTCCACAATGACATAGAAAAGACCAGACCAAATTCTGATTGGTAAAGTCAAGAATAAAGTCACAGTCAGTCATTTTTCCAGTCCAAGGCTGCTTAGGGAGATAGAGAGAGGTCTATGGACAATGGGGACAGGGACTGACCAAGAAGCATGTATGCTGGCTGCGACAGGCAACATTCCACTGCTCAGGGATGGAAAGGGAGCTAAGACAAAACACCAGGTTAGGAAACACCTGAACCAAGATTTCAGGAGATCCTGAATAGTATCAGGTACAGGAATGAGTATCATTTAGCAGTTCTGTTGCCCATTTTTCAGTTCTGGATCACAGATCAAGGGCACAGGGAAGGGATCTGAGGATGTGCCATAGATATGTACTGAATAAGGAACACATTCTGGAAATGTAGTCATGTGATTCAAAGTTCAGGAGCATAGCAGAGACTCAGTTCTAGCCTTTAGTCCAACACATAAGCCTTCAATGTAATAACTAAGACAAGAGTCCAGGACCAAAGGTAAGTCAGAAATTCAGTTGTTCTGAACCTATAGAACCTTCCAATGGGTAAACATTGACTGAGACTAGTAGCAGTCTACTAAAACACATAAGACAACAGACCTAATCCTGGGTCAGGAATTTGGAGACATTAGACAAGGAGGGCAGTGAATAGGGCTTTTCTTGGATCACACCTTTTTTCGAGCATTTAAAACTTGTAGGGTTCCAGACTGAGGTATAAAACCAACAGAGAGGTATGGAAGGACAGACACTCAGGCCAGACATCCTCCAACTCTCAGAAGTGTACATACTCTAGCACTAACATAAAATTCAAAATTCAAAATTGGCAGAGAAAAGAGGAAGGAGGAGGAGGAGGAGGAGATGAAGATGAAGAAGAAGAAGAAGAAGAAGAAGGAAGAAGAAGAAGAAGAAGATGCTTATCATAACATTTCACCATAGTGAGAGGGAAACTCCAGACACAAACCCAAGGAGACAATGACTTTACACACAAAGCCTCAAGTGAAAATGAAGATTGAATACAAACCCAACAAGTATAAACCAAATGAGAGCTCTATGGAAGAAAGACTGATAGCTTGGTGAAAGAGGTACAAAATCTTACTGAAGAAAATACCTTTAAAATTAGAAGTGGCCAGATGGAACATTTCTAGTACAATATTGTACTAGAAATGCTGGCTGTAGCAATAACAAAAAGATATTGAAGAAATAAGCATAAACAAGGAAGAAGCATAAGCAATTACCACTCTTTGCAGATGATATGATGTTTTACTTAGAGAACTCTAGAGAATCAACTTAAAAATAATTGAAACAATTAATAACTTCAGTAGAGTAATAGGATATAAAATAAACCCATACAAATCAACAGCATTTCTTTATATTACCAACAAAATCCTTCAGTAAGAAATAAATTCCATTTAAAATAACTAGAGTGTGTAAAATACTCTTTGGCTAAATATTCTTTGCAAAAATGAAATCAGATCTAAATAAATGAAGATATGCTAATTGCTTATGCATAGCCTGAGCCAATATAATAGAAATGGCAATACTACCTAAACTAATTTACTTATTCAGGATGTAGGAAAATAGGTGTGGCAATGCATTGTTGGTGGAGTGTAACCGCTCTGGAAAGCAATATGGAACTATATGCAAACAGTATTAGACTGTACATAACTTTTTACCCAGAGTTAATAATACTGGGTATATGCTGCAAAGAGATCAAAGAAAGAGGAGGACTATACATACAAAAATATTTATAGCAGCTGAGGAAACCGTGGGAATTGTGTGAACCAAACTGACTCCATCGTGTGATTTGGTTCTGGATCTAGCTCAACTCCTTTTCTTTTTTTTAAATTAAATTTTATGTTTATATTTAGTTTACATCATTCATTTCCATGAGATTCTGAGTTACAAATTTTCTCCCCGACTTTCCTCTATCCACCACCCCAAAACAGTTATCCCATTGTGTACTCCCTCCCCCAATCTGCTCCCTCCTATATTCTCCCCCACCCCCGCTCTGACTTTCCGGTAGGGCAAGATGGATCTCCATACTCCAGTGTCTGTATATCTTATTTCCCAATTGCATGTAAATAATAATAATAAAATTATTATTTATATATTACTATATAATATATCATATAATATATATTATTATATAATAATAATAAAAATTATTATTATTATTATCTCAAACTCCTCCATAATAATAATAATTTTTTTAAACATTTGATTTTAGAACTTTAAATTCCAGATTCTTTTCCTTCTTCCTCCTCACCTACCCATAGCAATTCAATATAGGTTGTACATGTGTAATTATGCAAAAAATTTCCATACTGGGGCAGCTAGGTGGCGCAGTCAATAGAGCACCAGCCTTGGAGTCAGAAGGACCTGAGTTCAAATCCGGCCTCAGACACTTAACCCCCCCCCCCAAACTAGCCGTGTGACCTTGGGCAAGTCACTTAACCCCAACTGCCCTCCAAAAAATTTTTTTCCATAGTGCATATATTGTGAAAGATTGATTATATTTCCCCCATCCTATCCTACCCCCACTTGTTCTATTCTCTACTTTGTCCCTGTCCCTTTACAAAAGTGTGTGCTTCTAACTACCCTCCCCCTCAACCTGCCCTCCCCTCCATCATCCACCCTCCCACTCTCCAGTAGTGCAAGAAACCCAATTCAGAGTGTATGTCATTCCTCCCTAAGCCAAATTCAATGAAAGTAAGGTTGACCTATTTCCCTTTGCCTTCCTGTTCTTCCCCTCGATTGTAAAATTTATTCCTTGCCTCTTCTGTATGAGATAATTTACCCATTCTGTCTCTCCCCATCTCCTCTCATATTCCTCTTTCACCTCTCAATTTCACCTTTTAAATATTATCCTTTCCTATTCAATTGATCCTGTGCTCTCTGTCTATGTATACCTGTACACATATATACACCCACTCACATATGTATTCATACACATATATACCCTCCTATACTGACATATATGTATACATATTTATACATTTATATTCCCTTCAACTATCCTCATACTGATAAATGTTTCATAAGTTACAATTATTATTTTTCCATGTAGACATGTAAATAGTTCAATTTTGATAAGTTCCTTATAATTTCTTTTCCATGTTTACCTTCTCGTGCTTCTCTTGCTTCTTGTATTTGAATGTCATATTTCTATTAGTTCTGTTTTTTTAATCAAGAATGCTTGAAAGTCCTCCACCTAACTGAATGACCATTTTCTCCCCTGAAACATACTCAGTTTTGCTGGGTAGGTGATACTTGGTTTTAATCCTAGCTCCTTTAATCTCTGGAATATCATATTTCAAGCCCTTTGATACCTTAATGTAGAAGCTGCTAGATCCTGTGTTATCCTGATTATATTCCTAAAATATTCAAACTGTTTCTTCTTGGCTACTTGTAATATTTTCTCCTTGATCTGGGAACTCTGGAACCTGGCTATAATATTTCTAGAAGTTTTCTTTTTGGGATCTTTTTCAAGAGGTGATTGGTGAATTCTTTCTAGTTCTATTTTGTCCTCTGGTTCTAAAGTATTAGGGCAATTTTCCTTGAGAATTTCTTGAAGGATGATTTCTAGGTTCTTTTTTTGATCATGGCTTTCAGGTAGTCCAATAATTTTTAAATGATTTCTCCTGGATCTATTTTCCAGGTCAGTGGTTTTTCCAACAAGATATTTCACATTGCCTTCTATTTTTTCATCTATTTGAATCTATTTAATAGTATCTTAGTTTCTCATAAAGTCATTTGCTTCCATTTGCTCCAATCTAATTTTGAAGGAGTTATTCTCTTCAGTGAGCTTTTGAACTTCCTTTTCCATCTGGCAAATTTACCTTTTTAAGGCATTTTTCTCCTCTTTGGCTTTTGGGCCTCTTTTGCCATTTGAGTTAGTCTATTTTTTAAGGTGTTATTTTCTTCAGTCGGTTTGTTGACTCTTTTTTCATGATTTTGTTGCATCATTCTCATTTCTCTTCCCAATTTTTCTTCCACTTCTCTTACTTGATTTTCAAAATCCTTCTCAAACTCCTCCACGGCCTATAACCAGTTCATAGTTTTCTTGGAAGCTTTGGTGCAGGAATCCTGACTGTGTTGTCTTCCTCTTGTTCCATGCTTTAATCCTTTTTCCTCCCCCAAAAGGAATCTAAAGTTGTATGGCTGTACTTGCTTTGCTTCCTTTGCTTGTTCATGTTGCCAGTCAATTACTTGATTTTTTTTTACCTCTTTGCCACAGTAGATCTCTGCTTCCAGAGGGGAGAGCTTTGTGCTAAATTGCTGGGATTTTCACAGCTGCCACAGCTATTAGGAAAGTGCCATCTCTACAGCCCCTCACCAGCTTTGGCTCACTGGGCAAACACCTCAGGACCATCACCCAAGACCATGATCCAGATCCAGGCAGGGTAAGGCAAAAGCACTTAGCCTTTGAATGGTCTCTTGGCCCCCCTGCAATCTGCAGGGCGGGAGCTCTGAAGCAGCCATGTGGAGGCGGCTGCAGGGCCACTGCTTCCACTGCTTTTCACTCCTGGAGCAGAGGCTGAATTGCACCTCTGTCCTCCCCAGATCCAACAGAGTTCCACTGACCTTTCACTTTGTCTTTGATATTTACGGGTTTATAATTCTGGAAACTGCCACAGCTGCTGATGAGCCACTCTCGCCCTCAATTCCCTTTTTATTCACTTATAGGTCTAGTCTAATTTCTGTCCTATGAGAAAACTTTATTTAATTATGGAAATTGTGAGAAAACTTTATTGCATTGTTTGAACCAAGCCCTGCATGGCTGGGAATCTGGACCACCTCTATATGTTGCTTAGAGACCCTTAACTAAGGACCCTTTAACTAGGTTATGCTGATGAGAAACCCAGTCAGATTCAAAGGTTAATGTAGGGAGTTTTCCCACAGTTATACATCTCAGACAACTCTTATGTCTTATTTGAAATCTGGCCCTGTACTGGCCAATTAGTTACTACTTCTTTGTGTCTTTGATTGAATACTGACAGTTTGGGGTGGGGAGGAAGGATAAGACATATCTTTTTCCTATTCCAAGGTATTGCACCTGTTTGCTCTCCCCTTGCCAACTTGGATAGCCCCTAATCTTTCCTCCAATTAGAAATCAGATTACCTAATCTTGTATTCTTCTTTGTATCCTGTTTATTGTTTTCTTTTAATGCATAAAATTCTGTCTTTCCCTGTATTTGGTGTCCAGTACCAAGCTGAGGAGGCCTAGTCCCAATTTGTTATGCAATTGGAATGCATTGCTTAATAAAGTAATATGCTTGGAACCTCAAACCTTTGTTTCTTCAGTCATTTCCATCTTTCACCCTTCATACAACTCTTTGTACTACCAAAGAACTGGAAACAAAGGGGATATTTACTGAAATAATTGTAATGTGAAATATTTTTTTTGACATTTTAGTTATAATGATAGGACTCTAATATGGAGTCTTTTAGGTTAAATTGTCTTAATGCCCATAAGACACTTAGGCAACAACAAACAACATTTTTACACTGTCTTAACCTATTTTGATCCTGTGTCAAGCGATGAAATGATTGCAGCTTTTGATTAGATAGGACTCCAGGGCAGCTACAGTGGTTTATGAACCACACCTATTCCTTATGTCTCTGATAGTTAAGTCCACCTCTCATGAACTTCTGGTCCCTGATGAGGAAACTCTCCTAACCTATCCTGTTATTGATAAGGGACCCTGGGAATTTCCTCACCATATATGGGTCTGATTAAGGATGCTTCCTCCCACATCTGTCATCACTTACCTGTTCTCAACCAGTCCATTTTTTAAAGGTATAAAGCAGTGGTTCTCAACCTTCATAATGCCAGGACCCTTTAATACAGTTCCTTATGTTGTGGTGACCCCCCCAACTATAAAATTATTTTCGTTGTTACTTCATACCTGTAATTTTGCTACTGTTATGAATCGTAATGTAAGTATCTGATATTCAGGATGTATTTTCATTGTTACAAATTGAACATAACCCACAGGTTGAGAACTTCTGGTATAAAGCTTCAGTGCTCAGACCCCAGTCTAAGTGTATACTCACACGATGATCTTTGCCATTATACATATCTCCTGCTCCCTAGAATTGAGTGAGTTTCTTTGCATCTGTAGGACTGAAACTTTATCTGTCTATATTGCCACATGGCATAGTCTCTTATCTCCCCCCACCCTTTCTTTTTGTCTGCCTGATGTATCATATAATGAAACTCATGTTTATACTAGCTTCCTGAGTGCTAATTTCCTGTGAATTCCCAAACCCAGGTCTTTGTTCTAACTGGACTGTGAGGCCAAATAAAGCCTCCATCAATTGTGGAATGGTTCTATTCTACATATTTGTAATGGGTTTTGTTTTTCTTGCCTTTTCAATGGGTGGAAGAGGGGAAGAGAATTTGGGATTGAAAATAAAATAAAACTAAGATCTAGGTTTTATTTCCAGCCCTGGTATTAATTTAGTAGGTTACCATTTCCATAAACTTTCATTTTCACATCTGTCAAATGAAAGGATGAGACTTTAGCTTTAAAGTGCCTTCTAATTCACAAAGTCAGAGAATAAATAATCCTGGATTTATTCTTGAATTGGATCTCTTAGATCAGGGATTCTTAACCTAGGTCTATGAACTATTTAAAAACAAATTTGTTAAAAGGGTATTTCAGTATAATTGTTTTCCTTTGGCAGGTAGATGATGCAGCAGATACAATGTTGGTGGTGGAGTCAGGAAGACCTGAGCTCAAGTCAAGCTTCAGTCATTTACTAGCTTTGTGACCCTAGGCAAGTCATTTAACTTCTGTCCTGCCTCAGTTTCCTCACTTGTAAATGGGTGCCATAATAGTACCTACCTCCTGGGGTTATTGTAAAGATCAAATGAAATGACATTTGTAAAGTGCCCTTCCCTCCTCCTTCCCCTTTGTCCTCCTCTGTATTTATGCATTTAAAACCTTGTTCTGTATTTTATTTTATGAAGCTGAAGCCTTGTTTTAATATTTTATTTTAGGTATTTAAAAATCTTATTCTGAAAAGGGATCCTTAGGCTTCACCAGACTTCAGGGTTAATCCATGACAAAAACAAGGTGTCATGCCCTCCTTCCTCAGAGGATTTTGAGATACAACAACTTTGAATATGCTGAAGTTGATAGGGCCATTACAAACATCTGAGACATTTTATACTCCTTGTACATGTTCCCATAACTGCATAAGATTATTTAAATCATCAGCTGAGGAGATTAGGAAATTGCACAGACATAATTGCTTTTGAGATTAATGATAATAAAAATAGGATCAGAGATTTAGTGCTGGATCCTACCTCAGAGGTCAGTGAGTCCCACCTTTTCGTTTGAGGAAAAGGAGATTCAGATCAGATAAGCGATTAGCCAAACCCACAGGTTATAAGCATCCAAGTCAGGATTCAAACCCAGGTTGGCCCATTCAAAGCCGTACTCTCTCCACTCTACCTTATTGCCTCCAACAGTAATGAAAGCCATTTATAGAGCACTTAAACATTTGTTGTTTCAGTTGTTTCAGCTGTGTCCAACTCTCTGTGATTCTATCGGGGATTTATTGGCAAAGATATTGGAGAGGTTTGCCATTTCCTTCTCCAAATCATCTGACATATGAGGAAACTGAGGCAAACAGGCTTAAGTGACTTGCCCAGCATCACACAGTTGGTAACCGTCTGAGTGTGGATTTGAACTCAGGTCTTCCTGACTCAAGGCCTGGCACTCTATCCACTGTACCACCTACCTGCCCCTTTTGCAAGTTTACATAGAAAATAAATGGCAGAGCCAAAATTTAAGCCCAGGTCCTCTGATGTCAAAGTTGACACTTTCTACCACACAAGTGCAAGAAGGATGCCTCAATTAAAAGGGCACTTAAAACTCTTCCCTCAGTCTAGAAGTGCAATATTAAAAACCCAAGCTCTAAAGACAGAGGACCTGAGTTCAGATCCTACCTCTGATCCTTATTATTCTGTGTCTTCTTGAGCAAGTTAATTAGATCCTTTGGGCCTCAGTTTCCTCCTCTGTAAAGTGAGAGATATTAGACTAGATGGCCTCTGAGGTCCCTTCTAATTCTAGATCTAATTCTAGATTCTAGGCAACAACTGAGTTAGGCAAAATAATTGGTTAAAATAGTTACCAGAAGACCACCGAGGAGGATTTCTGTTGTGTCCTTGGGGCTCCCCATTCCCAACTAAATGTCTTTAAAAATTAATTTGAGGGTACTTTGGACTCATTTTCCTGAGTTCTAATCTGGCCTTAGACACATACTAGTTGTGTGACCCTGGGCAAGTCACTTAACCCTGCTTGCCTCAGTTTCCTCATCTATAAAATGATCTGAAGAAGGACATGGGAAACCACTCCAGTATCTCTACCAAGAAAACCTCAGATGGGGTCACAGAGAGTTGGACATGACTGAGCAACTTTTTGACTGCTGTCCCCAGGCCAGGAATAGTTTGTGGTGATTCCTGTTATTGCTTGGAAAAATACAAGTTAGAGCTATTCAGTGACCAGGTACTTACCCCAAGTAAGATAGAGCTGTCATGATATCTGAGCAGAATGAAGTGTTTGGGTCCTCCTTGGACTCTACTGCCAGTATTTGCTAGTATAGAAAAATTTGAAGAAAAAAACAAAACCATTGCTGTTCTTGTCCTACTTTCTGCAAAGATCTCCTTAAGAGTCTTTAGGAATCCACACTAAGCTACCTTTCAAAAATTTAATCAGTAAGCAGAGGAACAAGATCATTGCATCCTCTGTGAAGTTTGTTGTAGACAAATATTGGTTGGGGGAAAAGACTCATGAGAGCCCTGAATGTCCTATTAAGCCATAATGTGATTTACTCAGAATGTCAGGTTCAGAAGATTCTGTGAAAAGTCATCAAAGCTTTCTGGCAGGCTAGGAATCTATCACTTGGTACAAGTGCTTGTCACATACCCCTTCTCCACTCTCCAATACAATCCAGCATAATACAATAAACATTTATTAAGCACCTATCATATGCAGGGTAATAAGTAACTTTTAGATAATACTTAATTTTTTCCTTCCTGGAACCTCTTATTTAGTTGTGTGTATGTGTGTATGTGCATGTGTGTGTGCATGTGTGTGTGTGAGAAAGAGAGAGAGAGGGAGAGGGAAAAGGAGAGAGAGAGAGAGAGAGAGAGAGAGAGAGAGAGAGAGAGAGAGAGAGAGAGAGAGAGGGAGAGGGACAGGGAAAGGGAGAGGGAGAAGGAGAGGGAGAGGGAAAGGGAAAGGGAGAGGGAGAGGGAGAGAACAACACAGAAAACTATAATGCACAAAATTATCCAATACAGAAATCCTTGGAGCTAGAAAAGCTTGAGTTTTCCTACCTCTGGCATCTTAGTGGCTATGTAACCTTTTGCAAATGACAGCTTCTTATGCCAACTTCTTATGTTCAATTTTGAAATTCTTGACTTTTTTTTTTAATGTCAGAGACCCCTATAGTGGTCTAATGAAATCCATAGGCCCCATTTTCAGAATATTTTTTCATTGCTAAATTAAAATACATAGGATTATAAAGGAAACAAAATGCATTGAAATAGTTATCTAAATGTTCAAATAAGAAAGAAGAGTACAGACCTTAGGCTAAGAACCCCTACTCTAAGACTATTGGTTTCAGAACAAGTACCTATTTTTATTTGGGGGAGGGAGAAAGGAGTCCTTATTGTAAATTCCCTATGCTAATGAAATAAGAGATCAGATCAAGGCGACAAGTATTTATTAAGCATTTATTATCTTAGCACAGTTATGGTACTAAGCCCTGGGATATAAATAGAAATAGAAAGAAAGCAATCCCTAAGGGGTGGCTAGGTGGTGCAGTGAATAGAGTACCAGCCCTGGAGTCAAGAGGACTTGAGTTCAAATCCCGCCTCAGAGGAGTGACACGCTCACTAGCTGTGTGACTTTGGGCAAGTCACTTAACCCCAGTTGCCCTCCAAAAAGAAAAATAAAAGAAAGCAGTCTCTGCCCTCAAGGATCTTACATTCTAATGGTAGAGGACCAATATAAAAGGAAAATGGAAGAGTTGGAAGGGTGGGAAGGAACTTAATGGCAAGCGACCAGTGGAGAGAAAGTCGTAGAGGAGAGTCAGGAGGGCAGCCTGGAGAAGAATGTATTTTATTTTAGCAATTAAAAAATATTCTGCAAATCAGGCCTATGGGTTTTATTTGGTTGTGTTATGGATAGAGTCCAGTTCTAATTACTGCTACTATTACTACTACCACCACCACCACCACCACCACCACCACCACCACCACCACCACCACCACCACCACCGCTACCACCACCCTACCACCACCGCTACCACCTACTACTACAACCACTTCTACTACTACTTGAGCTCTCCTTAAATCTTCTCACATTAGGCATTTGCCTGAAGCTATAAGCCTTTCATTATAGCTAGGCCCAAATCCCTGTTACTTGCCTAGCTCTCCATTGTCTGTCATCTCCAGGTAGCCTCCAGCTATTTCTCACCCTTAATCTTTCATTACTGGGGTCTAACCTCATTTGACTCCTGAAGACCCTCCCCAAACTCCTCCTCTAGACCATCCCTAGAAGCCTCCCACAATCCTTCTGTATATAAGCTCCATCTTGCCTCCATGAGGTGGCTGAGAATTATCTGGCACAGACTCAGTTTGTGTCAGATTATTCTGGCCTGCTTGTCCAGTACAAGTATCACAGATACCTAGGCTCCTTGAGAGTCCACCCATTATGCCAAACCTTTAATAAACTTTGCTTTTCTTTGGCTGAGAAGACTTGAGTAGAATTCTTTTGGCTGGACCTGGCATGTTGGTATTTTGGGGTCTCAGGCAACCCTAACTCTCTTTGTGGGTTAACCTCTTCACTACTACCACTTCTACTACTACTATTGAGGTTTAGGGGTGCTTGAACCCCAAAATACTGACACACTGGATCCTGCCCAGATGAAAAGTCTTCTTTCAGCCAAAGTAAAACAAGTGTATTAAAGATCTGCCATATTGGGTAGACTCTTAAGGAATCTGAACATTTGTGATGCTTGCAAGCAGGCTAGATAGAATCTAAGCTAGCCTGAATGTGAGCTAGAATGAATTTGAGGTACCTTCATGGAGGCAAGATGGATCTTACATATGAAAGATGGTGGAAGGGATCTAGGGATGGTCTAGTAGTCTGGAGTGATGAAAGGAGAGGTTCAGGGAATGGATCTTGAGGAGGAGTCTAAGGAGGATCTTGATGGGACTGGGGAAACTAGAGGTCAGAGAATGGGATTAAGGGTGGAAAATAACTGAAGGCTACCTGGAAATAATAGAAAATGGAGGACTAGGCTAGGCTAGGTTGAGGGTATTAGAGATTTAGGCATAGTGATAATGCAAGATTTATGAGTTCAGGCAGATCAAGTGGGAAGATTCAAGGAGAGTTCAAGGGGATTCCCAGAGCCTATACCCCATCACTACTACTACTTGTACCACAACAATGATGATGATGACGAAGACTACAACTACTACTACTACTACAACTATTACTACAATAACAACAACTATTACTGCTACTACTATTACTATTACTATTACTACTACTACTACTACTATTACTACTGTACAGAAAAGGATACTGTGACTGAAAAATGTTAAATGACCTATCTAGGATCATACCAATAGTAAGTGTCAGGGCTGGATTAAACGCAAGTCTGGGAGGTAGGAGCTATTATTATCATACCCATTTTACAGAAGAGGGAACTGAGACTGTTAAGAAGAGGTAAGTGACTTGTCCATGGCCACGGCTAATCAGTACCTAAGGACAGTTTTGAACTTGAGGGCTGGCTCTTTTTATACTGTGCCACCTAGCTACCTCATTAGATGTCAAAAGACCTGATGACTTTTCTCCATAGAATGAAAGTTGGGGGTGTATGAATGGGATAGGCAAGCCTTGATATTAGGAAGATTTGTGTTCAAATTCTGCTTGTGACATCTTCTGACTGTGTGATCCTGGCCAAGTCCTTAAGCTCTCAGTGTTCCAAGCAATCCTCTAATTATGTTGCTGATCTCTATTATTTTGTCACTATAGAGTTCTCTGTGCTAAGAAATTTCAGGTCTAGAACAAAAAACCAAAGTAAATACACATACTACACACATACTCACTGTAAATAGTATCTACTTGGGAACTGACTCCATTTACTTCTTTAACCATCTATAACTTAATAGATAATAAGTTTTGGAGGATTGCCTAAAGCTCTGAAAAGTCAAGTAACTTAGCCAGGGTTATGAAGGTAGTAACAGAAAGGGATTTGAACCCCAGGAATACCCAGTTCCAAGTAAACACTCTAATATCCTTGGACAGACTGACCCACCCAATGTAAATAACTGAGGTAAAAGGGTTTTTTCCCCATGGTAATTGGTAAAACTTTAAAGTAGATGACTTTTGCCCAAGAAAAGAATCTCACTTACCAACAAATGATTTGTTGCTGCACTCCTCAAATGAGTTTTGGAAAAAAATCTCTTTCCTTGGGCCATTATTTCTCCAGCCACTAGGAGGGACTGAATAAATTCTCTCCTGATCTCTACATCCTGCAGTTAGGAGGTGTCATTCATGGAGGGAGGGGAAGAAGAAGAATCATGAAGAAAGCAGCATACACCAGCATGGAGGCAGACAATTAGCATACAAGTATTTACTGAGCACTTATTATCAGACACATGCTGTGCTACCGTGATGTTGTTCTTGTTGGTCCTCCATTTTTGAAGAAGACCAATGGCATCAAGAGGGTGATATCTTGACTTACAAGTGAGTTGGATCTAAGTAAGGTAGGACTGTGCAAAGTCATCAGCCTCACTATCTACCTCCAGAGTCATCTGAGTTCAGTGGCAAGACATAGGAACGAGATTACTGGAGATGGCCCTGGATACAGTGGGAGACCATGGCCTTTTTCTAAGGAGTGAAGATAAAGGCAAAAAATATCCTTGCTCTCAAGGAGCTTACATTCTAATGGGAGATATAACATACAAATAACTCTGTGTGTGTGTGTGTATAAATGTATATTTTGTGTTTAGTAGTTTATAGCCATGTCCGACTCTTCATGACCCTTTTGGGGTTTTATTCATAAAGAATCTTAAGTGGTTTGCCATTGCCTTCTCTGGTTCATTTTGCAGATGAGGAAACTGAGGCAAAAAGGATTAAGTGATTTCCCTAGGGTCACAAAGTTAGTAAATGTCAGAGGCTGAATTTGAACTTAAGTCTTTCTGACTCCAAGCCTGGCACAAGATCCACTGGGCCGTCTAACTGCCTCTTTCTCTCTCTCATCACATATATGTGTTTATATACATATCCATACACACACACACATATGAGACCATGAGCCTTTAATTATTGCTAGACCCAAATATGTTACCCTTAAACTAGCCTAGCCCAACATTGTTATCACCAGGTAGCCTTCAGCTGTTTCCCACCCTTAATCCCATTCCTGGAGTCTGACCTCTCTCCCTTCAAGAACCTACTTAGACTCCTCCTCAGGACCCTCCTCAAACTCCTCCTCTAGACCACCCCTAAACCCCTCCCACAGTCTTTCTGTATGTAAGATCCATCTTGCCTCCATGAAGGGGTCAGATTCAATCTAGCAAAGATTCAGTCTGTATCAGATCATTCTGGCCTGCTTGTCAATACAAGTATCACAGATACTTAGGCTCCTTAAGAGTCTACCCATTATGGTGAATCTTTAATAAACTTTGCTTTTCTTTGGCTGAGAGAAGACTTAATTAGAATTCATTCAGCACGACCCAGCTGTTGGTATTTTGGGGTCTCAAGCACCCCTAAATCTCAACATATGTATCTATAGAGAGGAAAGGAGGGAGGAGAAAGAAGGAAGGAAGAAGATAGAGAGAGGGCAATGGAGGGAAAGAGGGAGGAAGGGAGGAATAGGAAAGAGAGAGGGGAGACAGAGACAGAGGCTAAATGCAAGGTAATTTCAGAGAGTAAAGTATTAGAAGCTTGGGGAACCAGGATAGGCTTCCTGAAGAAGGTTGCCTTTGAGTTGAGTCTTGAAGAAAGCCAGGGATATTAAGAGGCAGAGGTGAGGAGGGAAAGATTCCCAGATTTCGGGGGAGCCTGGTGGGAAACACATAGAGATGGGAAATGTGGTCATGTGCAAGGAAGTAGACCAGTGTAGCTAGATTGTAGAGTGAGTGGAGAAGAATAAAGTATAAAATAGGATAAAGTGAGAGTAATCTTAGAGAGAAGGAGCTATTAGCATTGAGGGGTGCCGGGAAAGGCTTCCTGCAGAAGGTGGGATTTTGACCTGAAGGAAGACAGGAAATGAGTGATGAGGAAGAAGAGAATTCCAGGCATAGGAGATGCCAGTGAAAATGCATGAAATCAGAAGATAAGTGTGTCAGATTAGAGGAACCTTCCACCCCTAGACACCAGTCACCTCTAAGTGCTGTCTTCTCTTTAGAATGTAAGCTCCTAGAGGGCAGGGCTAGCTCACTTGGTTTTTTTAAATTTTTTAATTTTTTATATTTAACTCTCCAGGACTTAACACAGTACTTGAAATAACACAAGCACATACAAAATGCTTTCTCATTCATTCCTTCAATCATTTCATGAAACTGAACAATCTCTCTGAGCCTCAGTTTCCCTATCCAGGAAATAGCAATGCTAATAATAATCAACCTGCCTGCCTCATGAGAGCCTGTTGTTGCTATTGTTCACTTGTTTTCAGTCATCTCCCCACTTCTTTGACCCCATTTGTGTTTTGTTTTGTTTTTGGCAAGGCTTCTGGAGTGGTTTGCCATTTCCTTCTCCAACTCATTTTACAGAAGAGGAAGCTGAGGTAAAGAGAGTTAAGTGACTTGCCCAGGGTCACACAGCTAGTGTCTGAGGCCAGATTTAAATTTAGGAAGATGAGTATTCCACTGTACCACCTGGCTGGCCCTCACTTTGCCCATATGGTAGATAAATATACTGGTAATTTAGAATAAAACTAAGTTCTGGTCCTAGCTATGCCACATTTTAACTGTGATATTGGAAATGTATAAAGTCCCTTACAGCTCAAACTTTTTAAGATTTTATGATTTCCCGGTTCTAACACTAATGATGCTTCTCTATCATCTCTTCTTAGAACCATGGAATTTAGTTCTGGAGTAGACTTTGGACACTAACTAATCCAGTCCCTTCACTTTATAGAAGAGGAAACTGAAGTGCTTTATTTAAGGTAACAGTCAGTTGCAAATGGGGCAGAGCCAAGAGGATGGAGTGAAAGCAGGAACTTGCTTGAGCTCCTGCTCCAACCACCTCCAGTATCTGTAAAAAATGACTCTAAACAAATTTTAGCGCTACAGTTAGTGGCAGAGCTGGGACTGGATCCCAGATATCATAGAATCATAAATTTAGAGTTGGAAGGGACCTCAGAGGTAATTTAGTGTTCTGCCTTTATTTTATAAGACCTCCAATTCACCCTGTATTTATCTTCTATGCACAAAGTTGTTTGCCTGTTGGCACCCCCTCATTAGATTTTAAGTTCCTTGAGGGAAGGCACTATTTCTTCTTTTCTTTGTGGCCACATTGCTCAAACAAAGCCTGGTATATTGTTGTTCAGTAGATTTTCAGTCTTTGAGATCCCTCTTGGAGTTTTCTTGGCAGAGATACGGGAGTGGTTTGGCATTTCCTTCTCCACCTCATTTTATAGATGAAGAAACTGAGGCAAAATGTGACTTGCCTAGGGTCACACAGTTACTGAGTCAGGGTCACACAGTTAGTAAGTGTCTAAGGCCAGATTTGAACTCAGGAAGATGAGTCTTCCTGATTCCAGGCCTTGCGCTTTATCCACTGTAGCGCCACCTAGCTGCTTGTTGACAAACTGAGGATACCAGTCAAGAGAAAATAAGTGACTTGCCTGAAGTAAATCACAAGAAATAAATGGCAGAGCTAGGCTGCAAACCAAATCCTGTATTTTTTCCCTTTTACTACCCACGAATGATTATAGAATTCTTGACATTTCCTATCCCTTCCATGAGCCAAGCGGGTGACATTTGACTCATAGAAAGGCATCTGATACAATTAAGACTATCTCTGATACTTCCAGTTTCCTTAGGGCAAACCATAGCTAATAGTTTGAAACCAATAATAATGAATAATGATAATAATAATAATGATAATAATGATAATAGCTAGCATTTACATAGTGCTTCAAGATTTATAAGATTACAAATATTATCTCATTGTATCTTTGCAATAGCCCTGGGAGGTAGGTGTTATTATTATCCCTGTTTTTCAGATGAGGAAACTGAGACAGAGAGTAAGTGACTTGCCCAGGGTCACTGAACTGAGGTCAGATTTGAATTCTGGTCTTCCTCACTCCAGGCTTAATACTAAATCCATTTAGCTGCCCCAGTTTCTTCAATTGGTAGGGATTATATCTTGGGGTTAAGTGACCTGCCCAGGGTCACACAGCTGGTAAGTGTGTAAGGTCAGATTTTAACTCAGGTCCTCCTGACTCTGGGGCCAGTACTCTATCCACTGCACCACTTAGCTGCCCATTGGTACAGATTGCAAAGCATTTGGTTGTAGCATTTGACTTACAGGGCAGCTGATCTTGAAGCAGTTAACTATCTTTTCAACAATTTCAGTCTCCACAACTGGAAGTATCTGCTCTTTGGGGACTAGTAGAAGCACCTTCTGATAACTGTGAAGTAGGAGCCAAGTCATTTCCTTGCATGTAGGTACCTGAAAGTTTCAGAGGAAAGCATGAGGATAAGAGATCAGATGCTTGAGAAATGCCGTGTCTTTTCATTCCTAATGAAAATACTTCAGTGTTCTGCAATTTGGACAATGCTACTAGCATTATCAAAACTTGTCCTCAGTGATGATTACAAGCATCTTTTACCAGAATATCCTTCCTATATCCTTTGTGATTATATCCATTTTATTCAGTGTATTTCTTATTTGTACATAGTCTAAAATAAATAAAAAATATATTGTATATAAACATTTACATACTTATATATTAACTTAAATATATATTTTATATATTAAATATACATACATGTGTGTATGTATGTGTGTGCACACACTCGCTTTATATTGAGACCCCTTTGAGAGAAGAAACCATTTTTGCCATGCTTTGTTTCCCCAGGGCAGGCACTTCATAAATGTTTACTGACTTGACTTCTGGGGTCCCACTTTTTGATCTACTTAATTTCTTTTTCCATCTATTCTTTTACTATTTACCAGGCTCGTACTCAGAAAGACCCAAGTTTGAATTCTCTTTCAGCACTTATTTGCTATGTGACCCTGGAGGGAGTTGTGTAATACACATAAGACTTTTTGTAAAATAAAGTGCTACATACATGTTAGTTATTATTATGGTTATTAATCTTATCTCCTTGGGGTGTCATTATAAGTCACTTATCTTAGCTTTAATATAGGTAAAGTCAAGATGTCAGACTAGTGACAGCAACCCAGGCAAAACCTTCCAACATTCCCCTCTAAACAACTTTAAAATAATGCCTCAAATAAATCTTGGAGTGACTGAGTCAACAAAAAGTTCAAGGTGACACATTCTTCTAGCCTAAGACAACTTAGGGTGTCTGCAAAAGGGGTCTATGATGCCTGGGTGGGGGTTAACCCAGATTGCACACATTGGCAGCACCCATGGTGGACTTTAAAAGCCCCTGAGACAGTGGTTGCAGCAGATTCAGGAGCTTTCAGCACAGAGACAGTAAAAGGGTTAGACAACTCGTCAGAGAGAGATTACAGGGGACAGTTTGTTGGCTGTAGGTGCAGTTGGTGGTGATTGGCAATTCTATTGCCCATATGTAGTTCTGATTTGCAGTTTCAGGATAGAGGAGTGCTTGCGACTGGTCACAAGGAAGCAGATTCACAGTTTCATGGCCAAAAAGAGAATTAGCTCTTGTGGCTACAGGGAAGTGGGGGCCCTTACTGGGTAAAAACCAGTGCATATACCAGGAGAGCAATGACCATACTTCTCCCTGGAGGACACCATCTTGGAAGTACTGAAAACTTTCAGATCCCTAAAACCAGCTGTGAAAACAGCAGCATTAAAAAGCTGAAGCTTGGGACAATGCCGCCACACCTACTTCATGTGAATAGAGTCTAATTTTAACATTAAGTTCAAATTCAACAAACAGGCTAGAAAAATGAGCCAACAAGAAAAAAAAGTATCATAAAAAAGTTACTATGTTGGTAGAGAAGACCAAGATAAGCTCAGAAGAAGGTAACAATGTGAAAAGTTACCAAAAACCTCAAAGAAAAGTTCTAATTGTACCTAAGTTCATCAAGAATTCCTAGAAGAGCTAAAGAAAAAGATGAGAGTGGTAGAGGAAAAACTCAGGGAAAATGAGAACAGTGTAATAAAATTATGAAAAGAGAATTAACAGCTTGATAAAAGAAGCACAAAAAATGCCAAAGAAAATAACCTTAAAAGCATAAATGGCCAAATGATAAAAGAGGCACAAATATTTACCAAAGAAAATAACTCCTTAAAAAAGCAGAATTGGTCAAATGGGAAAAAAAACTAACTGAAGAAGATAATTCCTTAAAAATTAAAATTGGGCAAATGGAAGCTAATGAATCTAAAAGACATCAATAAACAATGAAACAAAGTCAAAGGAATGAAAATATTAAAAGATGCAAAATATCTCATTAAAAAATTGACCTGGAAATAGATCAAGGGGGGATAATTTAAGAATTATTGACTACCTGAAAACCATGCTCTCAAAAAGAGCCTAGAAATGGTATTTCAATAAATTATAAAGGAAAACTTTTATGATATCTTAGATTCAGAGAATAAAAAAGAAATAGAAAAAAAGCCACCAATCACCTCCTGAAAAAGACCACAAAATGAAAACTCTCAGGAATATTATAACCAAATTCCAGAGCTCCCAGCTGTTTTTGAGGAGAAAACATTGCAAACACGCAGAAAGAAAAAACATTCAAACATTGTGGAAACACAGAATCACTCAAGATTTAGCAGCCATCACATTAAAAGAGTGATCTTCCAGAAGGCAAAAGAGCTAGGATTACAACCAAGAATAATTTACTCAGCAAAACTGAATATAATCCTTCAAGGGAGAAATGAATATTTAATGAAATAGAGAATTTTTAAGCATTCCTGATGAAAAGATGAGTTAAATAGAAAATTTGATACTTAAACACATGAAACATGAAAAACAAATCATAACAACTAAAAGAGAAACTGCTTATATTCTTATAAGGGAAGATAATACACATAATTCCTAAAAACTTTAGAACTTTATTATTATTAGGGAAGTTAGAAGTAGTGTATAAAAGAGGCTGGGTGTAGCAATCATGATCTTAGAAAAAGCAAATGCAAAAATAGACCTAACTAAAAGAGACAATCAGGGAAACTAAATTTTGATAAAAGATATCATAGACAAAGAAGTAATATAAAAATTTTTTATGGCAAGTTTCTCTGAATATATAAGGAATTGAGTCAAATATATAAAAATAAGATCAATTTCCCATTTGATAAATTATCAAGAGTTATGAACAGGAGGCAAGTAGGTGATGCACTGGATAGAACACTGGCCCTGGAGTCAGGAAGACCTAAGTTCAAATACAACATCAGACACTTACTAGCTCTATGATGCTGAGCAAATCACTCAACTCTGATTGCCAATAGAAAGAAAGAAAGAAAGAAAGAAAGAAAGAAAGAAAGAAAGAAAGAAAGAAAGAAAGAAAGAAAGAAAGAAAGAAAGAAAGAAAGAAGGAAGGAAGGAAGGAAGGAAGGAAGGAAGGAAGGAAGGAAGGAAGGAAGGAAGGAAGTTAGGAAGGAAGGAAGGAAGGAAGAAAAAGAAAGGAAGGAATGAAGGAAGAAAAAGGAAGGAAAGAAAGAAGGGAGGGAGGGAAGAAGGAAGGAAAAGAATGAAGGAAAGAAAAGAAAAAACAGAAAGAAAAGAAAAGACAGACAGAAAGAAAGACAGACAGAAAGAAAGAAAGAAAGACAGAAAGAAAGACGAATATGAACAGGTAGTTTTCAGAAGACATCCAAACTATTAATTTTCATATGAAAAAATGCTCTAAATCACTATTAATTAGAGAAATGTAAATTAAAAGAACTTGGAGGTACTACTTTACACCTATCAGAAATGATAAATGCTGGAAGGGATGAGGAAAAATAGGTACTCTAATAAACTGTTGGTAGAGTTGTGAACTGGTCCAGTCATTCTAGAAAACAATTTGGATATCTGCCTAAAAGGCTACGAAGCATTGACTCAGCAATAACACTCTTAGGTCTTTACCTCAAAGAGATCAAAGGAAAAGAAAAAAGATGTATGTGTACAAGAACATTTAGAGCAACTCTTTATGTAGTGACAAAGAATTGGAAATTGAGGGGATTCTCATTGGGGAATTATATCACCAATGTGATACCCACAATGGCTGCTATGAATATTCAGGCATATTTCCAGGTTGGAATCACAGGATATAACAGACTCTCTTCTTCCAAGACAAAACCAAGATATTTATTCATATATCAGAAAGCCACATATACCAGAAAGGGAAAAAAGAAGTTGGTACACATTACCAATGCAGGGAGCACCACCATCCTCAATCCTTCCCTCCATCATGCCTCCCCACAAACAATCTCCCTTAGGCAAAATGCCCCTCTCTCAGCCATGCTAGTTGCTCTGCCTCTCTCTGCCTGCTCTTTCTCTCTCAGCGCTGCCTCACTCTCCTCTTCCTGCTCTACCTTTTGGGCAAGTTCCTTTCACCATTGGCTCCATGTGACTCAAACTGTGGCCTGGGCCAGAGCTCAAAGCAGGTCTCATGAGCCTATTAAAGGGGAGGGAAGATCTTCAAATTCCCTTACCATTACAGGAATGGCTGAGCAAATTGTGGAATATGATTGTGACGGAATACTATTGTAGTATAAGGAATAATGAGGACTGGTTTCAGAAAAAAATGGGAAGACATATCAACTGATATAAACTGAAGTGAGAAAAACCAGGAGATCATTGTACATAGGAAGAGTAAAATTGTAATGATGATCAACAATGAAAGACTTAGCTTATCTGATCAAGACAAAGATCCTAGAAAATTCTGAAAGACATCCAAAGGATGAACAATGCTGTATACCTCCAAAGAAAGAATCAATGAACTCTGAGTGCAAACAGAATTATAGTTTTCTCATTTTCCTTATTTTTCTTGCTTTTTTGTGTTTAATTGGCATCATGTTGCTTGCCTTCTCAGTGAGTAGGGGGAGGTTGGTAGAGAGGAAAAGAATCTGGAACCCAATATTTAAAAAAAAAATGTTAAAAATAAATAAATAATGATCAAAAAAAGAAGTCATTTATCTTCAATGGATAAATGAAGAATTATTTATTAGGTACCCATTATGGCCCAAGATATGCTATAAATGAATGTTTATGATCAAATGACCCTTCTTTTAATAGGGATGGCAATTGTTTACATTATAACTGTAGGTGAAGATATTTTTTAAATGCTAAAAGAATGAGTGTTGCTTAATGGATAAAGAGTTGAGGTTGGAGCCCGAACAACCTTGGTTCAAGTTCAACCTCAGCACATTTGTCTATGTGGCCCAGGGCAAGTCACTTAACTTATCTCCCCTGGACTGTCTATTATGCAGTAGAAACCTGCATAAAACTCTGGAAGTTCACTACACTCCTACTTCATGCATTAGAAGTGTTTGCAACCCCTGATGGCTCACCTTCCCATTAGTTCATTCTTCCTAGAACTTTTAGGGTATATATGTGTATGAATACATATCTGAGCATGGGTATATATGTGTACGTAGAGGGTTCAGGATCAATTAAAAGGTGAAATTTTGAAGTGGGAGAGGACTTGAATGAGAGGAGACAGGGAGAGACAAAATGGGGTTAATCATCCCATTAAAAAAAGAGGCAAGGGATAATTGTTACAACTTTACTTTCATTTACTCTCATTAAATTTGGCTTAGGGAAGGAATGACATAAATTCTAAACTGAATATCTTGCCACACAGGAGAATAGGGGGGATGGTGATGAGAGG
>CM053593.1:213159674-213180539 GCA_028646575.1 Pseudocheirus occidentalis
ATCTAGAATTTAAAGCTATACAATCAAATGCAACTGGGAAATAAGACATACAGGGACGGGGACAGGGAGACCCTCCCTGCCTTACTAGAAAGCTAGAGGGGCGTTGGAGGAGGACATAAAAGGGAACAGATTGTGGGAGAGGCTTTACGGTGGGATCAATGTTTTGGGCTGGGGCATAGGGGAAAGAAGGGGAGAAAATTTGTAACTCAAAACCTTGTGGAAATAAATTATGTAACCAAGAAAATAAATTTTAAAAAATACAAAAAAAAAGCAAAAAAAAAAAAAAAAAAAGAATTTTTAGGCCCAGGCCAAAAGATGTCTTCATTCCTCTTTATAGGACTTTCTCTGCCACACCCCCATACCACATACTCTCTGTCCTTTCTCTCTGTCTCTGTCCTCTCCCCACTTTACAGCTTTCTTATGTGTGTTCCCCCATGTCGCCCCCCCCATTAGAATGTAAGCTTCTTGATTTTCTTTCTACTTCTATCTGTACTTTCAGTGCTTATCCCTGTACCTGATATATAATTAAATGCTTAATAAATGCTTGTTGATTGACTGCTTGACTGACTCAGTGTTCTAGGAGGTTTTCTAAGACTGTAACTTGCAGAGAAGGTACTGACATGAATTTGTAGAGGGAGTTATATCATCTGGGAGTTCTCTATCACATTGAAATGGCAGGCCCAGTTTCTGTCCTTGGTATAATGGAATTCTGGGAGACTGCACTTCGAGAGAGGGTATCCAAGGAGATGAGTCATTAAAGATAACCTGAGAAATTTGGCAGAGTGGGGAACCTGATCTGAGGAAGAGCGTGATCTGATCCATCAGATCACACTTAGTGTGTACTGATCACTTCTGTTCTTTAAATGAAATGAAAATGAACTATGTGTCTTGGTTCGGAAATAGGAAATTGGTGGAAGCACCAATATGGGGTCTGGGCTTTGAAATGAGAAGAAGGAATTTGTTTGTGGTCCTTGGAGGGAATGGTCATGAGACAGAAGACTCTCCAGGAATGGTGGTAGTGGCCATCAAGGCACTTGGTCTCTAAGGGAACAACGCCTCGATCAGCGGTTCTCAACATGTGGGTTGCGACCCCTTTGGGGGCCTAATGACCCTTTCACAGGAGTCACAGGGTTCTCCTAAGACCATTGGAAAACACATATTTCCAATGGTCTTAGGAACTGAGACATGGCTCCTTTATCCTTCTCCAGGCGGGTCCGCCCACATGTAGATAAACCCACATACAAGTATTAAAGGGTTGAGGCATTAGGAAGGTTGAGAACCACTGGCTTAGCTGGTAATTCAAGACATTAGATGAAAGACCTGAAATTCAGTACAAGACCACCTGTTAATGGATCTGCTTTAGACCAATCAAGTAGTGTAGGCAGAACAGATCAAGTGTGAGATAAACTTCCAACAATCCAGAGCCATAGTAACCTCTTGCAATGGGCCTGTCTGCATAATAATAATAACAACAACACATTTAGAAAATGTAAAGAAAAGAAAAGTTGCATGCTTATCTGAGACAGCAGTGCAGTAGCTGAAAGGCAGCTCTTCTTTCTGCAGACTATCTAAGGGTAGGGAGACCCCAGAAAAGAAGGAAAAGAAGGATGGTGACAGTAAAGATGAGGGAGCAGGCACCCTCATCTTGGAGGTTAGAAAAAGAGGTCACAGAGAAGGCTTGGGACTGAGAAATATCTCATAGGCAGTGGTGGGAGAGTGCTGGTGGCTGCTGCCCCTGCTCACCCCACCTTTGGTATATGAAAAACCTGGTAACATAGGATGTTCACACAGCTCAGAATAGTCTTTCTCCCCCTTTCCTTACATGGTTAATTTAAATTGTATCCATTTTCCAAGGCCTAGTTCAGGTCTTTCCTTTCTTGTAAAACATTGAATTGCCCCGGTTCAGTGTTCTTTTCCTCTTCTGGATTCCTATAGTACTTATGGTCTATTATATTTCTTTTTGAACTTGATATTTTTCAAGTACTCTACATATGCTACTTCATCTGAGTCTTGCAGTAACCCTTTGAGTTAGGTATTTTAAGTATTCTCCCCATCTCCAGAGAGGATCAAAGATTTGTCCAGGGTCACATAACTAGCATTTGGCCTCTTTCCTGATTCCAATGCTAAATTTTTTTACTATCCTATGATACTACTTCTCTGTAAGTCTATTAACTTACATTCCATCATGTACTATCTTTTATTGTTAGTTATCTTTTTATATGTATAAGTCCTATTTCCATAACTAGACTGTAATCTCCTTGAGGCTTAAGATCATGTCTTTTTTCATATAATCACAGAATTTCAGAGTTGGAAGGGACTCATTAGCTAACTCATCCAATCCATACATGTAAAGGAATTCCTGACCATTTATGATTGTGGTGGAATGCTATTGAGCTGTAAGAAATGATGTAGGGGATGGTTTCAGAGAAACCTGGGAAGACTAATGTGAACTGATGCAATGTGAAGTGAGCAGAACCAGGAGAACATTATACAATCTAACAGGATTATCGTAATGATAATCAACTGATTGGCTACTCTGATCATTTCAATGATCTACGTTAATTCCAAAGGATACATGATGAAAAATGCTATTCACTTCCAGAGAGAGAACTAGTGAATTCTGATTGTAGATAAAAGCATTTTTTCAATTTATTTTTCTTGCCCTTTTTTTGGGTTGTTTTTTCAACAGGGTTAACATAGAAATATGTTTTGCATGATTTCACATATATAATAGATATCATATTGCTTGTCTTCTCAGCATGTGAGGAAGGGATTAGAAGGCAGGAGAGAATTTGGAACTCAAAATTTAAACAAAATTGATGTTAAGATAAATAAATAAAAAATTAAAAAGGGAATACCCACAATAATAAACCCAACAAGTCATCACTCAGCCTCTGTCTGAAGACCTCACAAGGTAGCCCATTATATTTTTTACATAGCTCCAATTATTCCTAAGTTTTTTCCTGACACCAAGTTCTCTCCTAAATGTACCTCTCTGCAATTTCTACCTATTATTCCTAGTTCTTTTCTCTGAGGTCATACAGAACAAGGCTGATCTTCCTTCCACATAAGTATCCTTCAAATACTTGAAGATAAGTATCAACATGTCCTCTGACTAAGACCTCTTCTCCAGGCTTCTTCGAGGTTCATTCCACTGATGCTTGTATGACATGCACTCAAGACCCTTCACTATCTTACCTGCCCTTCTCCCCATGTTCTCTAGTTTATCAATGCCCCTTTCAAACTGTGGTACCCAGATCTGAACACAACCTTCTGGCTGTGGTCAGATCATGGCAGAGTAAATCAAGCTTATCAGCCTCTTATTCAAGGAAGTTATGCCTCTCTTCTCCCTCTCCCCCTCTCCCCCTTTCCATCTCAGCCCAGTACTGGGCTTTGACTATAATTAGGCATTGACTGAATACACATTGCTGCTATAAATGATGATAATAAATAAGTTTAACATGAACTGATACAAAATGAAGTGAGCAGAACCAGAATGTTGGACATAGTAACAGCAATGTTTTATGATGAAGAACTGTGAATGACTTAGCTATTTTCAGCAAGACAGTGATACAAGATAATGCCAAATGACTCATGATAAAGCATGCTATCTGCCTCCAGAGAAAGAAATGATACTATCAGAATACAGACTGAAGCATGCTCTTTTTTCTCTTTCTTTGTTTCTTTCTTTGTTTGTTTCTTTGTTTCTTTATTTGTACAAAATGACTAATGTGGAAATGTTTTGCATGGTTGTACATGTATAAACCATAGTGATTGTTTACCATCTCAGGGAGGGAGGGAAAGATTACAAAAATTACAAAATTACAAAAAAATGTTAAAATAGGTTTTAACATGTAATTGGGGAAAATATTCCGTGTGTGTGTGTGTATGTGTGTGTGTGTGTGTGTGTGTGTATGTCTAAGGTTGTCTTTGCTTCATAAATTTAGACAGAACTCCCTAGTTTGTCTTTTCTAAATTACCTCCCTTTTTGCATCATCAAATCTTTTTTTTTTTTGTAGCCTCAGTGTTTAGCACAGTGCCTGGTATATATTAAGACTTAATAAATGCTTGTTGATGGATTGATTCATTGGTCTTGATCTTCACAAAACAGAAACCACATTTCTGCAATTGGGATTGAAGGTAAAAGAAGTTGACAATAGGGCACTCCCATTTCACTCTTATTTGATTAGCTGGTGAAACTCAGGAAACACGAAAAGGAAAAATGATCTAATTACCTCCAGGTAGTACAGCATCTTTCCATAATGTAACTTTTCAATAAGCATTCTTATCCTTTCCAAGTTAGCTAGTGCCTCCTGGAGGTGACCAGAAGCCCAGATCCCCACTCCATGAGCAAATCCCTGAAAAAAATAATCTTGTAACATTATTGGAAAAAGACAACACAGAGAGTTAACATTGTGCAATATAAATAATTCTGGACTGAAAATCAAGCAATCTGGTTCTTTTCCTGACTTCACCAACAAGTAGCTGCATGACCTTAGGGAAATAATTTCATCTTTCTAAGGCCCAGTTTTCTTATCTATAAACGGGATTGATGAGCTCTAATATAATTTTTCGGCTCCAAGACTCCATGATGTTAAGAGTCTTATTAAAGCACTGCTATGACCATGTTACCCACATGCTTAAAAGCCTTCAGATATCCTACTCATCCACCAAAAAGCTCTAGATTCCTTTTTTGGTACTGAAAGCCCTCTAGAATTGAGCCCAGTGGACTTTACCAATCCATTTCCCACTGCCATCATTACAAACACTAATTTTTAGCTAAATTGAGTTACCATGCCTGAGGATTCCTGACTTTTTTTGTTTATGATGTTGCCTCCTCAAATGTCTTTCTCTCTTTGTCCTACTTCTGCAATTCCTACAAAATATTCAACACTCACATTAAATGCTCTCTCTTAAATGAAACATTCTTGATCTCCTACTTTTCTTTTTGGACTATCACTATTATTGTGCATCTTTCCTACTCAAAGAGGACCAATGACATTATGATGTTGGGGTCAAGATACAGTGTGTTCAACTGTGGCCGATCAGTCCAACATGATCTTGGAAGGCTCTACCACATGTTAGATATGAACAGTTCACTTTGAACGTTTGGGATGGAGATGTCTCTAGATTTGTAGATCTCATATTTCCTTTGGGCTATCACATTCTAATTTGTTAATATTTATAAGAATAATGATAAAAATAACAGCAACAGCTAGCACTTTACAAATATTATTTCTGATTTCGTCAACTAAATTGTAAGCATCATGAGGGCAGGGGCCAAATCTTGTGCTTTGTATCTTTCACATTGCTTTGTAATAGTAATAATAATAAATACTTATAGAATGGATTTCCTCCATTCTTTGCAAACTGAGGGGACTATGGGAATACAATATTGTATATACTGTTAGATGCAGTTGGTGGGTTGACTAGTTTATCTGAAACATTTTCCCCTCTTTCTTAATTCTTTCCTATAAAGAATAGTTCACTAAAGGAGGAAAGATGGTGCCTACTTGGAAATGAAGGTGATGTAAAAACTAATAACACACAAACATACATCCATTTGGTTGGTGCTTTAAGATTTACAAAGTGCCCTATTCACAATCATCCTATGAAGGAGGTGTTGAAAGCATTGTTATACCCATTCTACAGATCAGGAGACTGAAAAACAGAGTAGTTTAAATGACTTAAAAGTTAATGTGGCTAGTAACTGCCAGCATTGGGAACTGATACCAGATCTTCTGACTTGTAAAGTCAATGCTCTTTTTGCTCTATCACCCTTCCCCCTTGGTGTTCAATAAATATTCACAGGAAAAAAATGAATGAGTAGACTAATCAATGAAGTAGATTTTAGGAAGAAACATCTTGTGTTTACCTCACATTCTTCCTTTTCTTTGCAGTTTATAGATTCAAGGCAAGTCCATAGATGATCCTCACTGCTTTTATAGTTTACTAACTTCTGAGCAATTCCCCAGGACTGGTAGAGAAAACTCTGCAAAGATACAGGACTATATTGACTATTCAGATTGGTTTGAACTACATGAAGAAAACATTAGACCAGGGTAAAAGAAAATAACAAAGCAGAAGTGGGGGTTGAGTGGAGCTAAAACAAACAGAACAGAGGTGTTCTCTAGTCTTCATTTTCTATTCTCCATCCTGTTAAGGATATCTACTCTCTAGAAATTATATTTTTAAAAATTATTTTTGTACTCTAAGTTTATATCAAACCCTGGAATATCATTGTATCACCTAAACTCGAATCATAAGCACTGTATGGAGTCTGAATTAACCATACAAACAGAAAAGACCAAATGGATTTTTAAATTGCATTTTATGATATTTAATTAGATAAAAAAAGAGACTTAGACATCTTCTTGTCCATGAGTATTTACATGTGGTACAGGAGCCAAAAATGGACAATGAATTGATCCCAGACCTGAACAGCAGGAGAAAAGTAGAGTTTTTTTTAATGATACTAAACTTCTTCAATTTGAAATTCAAGAAACGTTTTTCAAGTGTGCTGTTGGACACTGAGCATATGGAAAGAAAAATGAAATAATTCTTGCCCTAAGAATCTCACATTTTCCTCTGGTACTTTACCATTGTTGGATATATGGATGGTTTCCAATTTTTTTTGGCTATTGTGAAAAAATTGTTATAATTGTTTTTGGTAGAAAGGAATAATTTTTCTTCCTCTCTTTCAATAATTTTTTTGTGTATGGTACTAGTAGAAGAATAACTAAGTCAAAGATTGCTAACAATATTTTTGCTTTTGCTTTTTGATGTCTATTGATTTGTGAAAATGTTATACCAGTTCATAGGTCCACCAGCAGTGAAAGAGTTTTCCTGTTTCTTCATAACCCAGTAAGTTTAAAATAATGGCAAAATTGTATGCTGTCTCCAACAATTGATGGGAGCAAGGGGAAGCTTAGACTTGTTTTAATTTATATTTCCATGATTATTTGAGTTTGAAAAAAATTTTAGGTGGTTTTGGATAGTTTGGATTTTTCAGGCTAAATATGCATTTTTGCAAATTATTCCTATGACTTTTAGTTCTACCGTCTGGTTCCAGGTGAACAGATCTATTCTTTCCTTGTGAAAGTCTTTCAGATATTTGAAGATCATCAACATTTGTTCCATAATCCTCTTTCCTAGGCTAAATATTCTTCTTTTCTTTAGTAGCTCTTTATGTTGCATGATATTCAGGATCCTTACTATACTGATGGACCTCATTTGGATGGAGGTGGTGGTTAGGCCCAACTAACATAGCCCTGAGATTCCTGTAGTGATGAGGCACTTGGTCTCCAGAATATATTCCAGCCATGTTCTGGAGCTAGTGAGCTGGGAACTGAGTCCTAGACAGGTGCTCTCATTTGGCCATCTGCCTTTGGTATCTAGGACAGATACCAAAGAAACATAAATGTCCTTATTATCAAAGGCAAAAGTTTTGGCTAAATGAACTAATTTCCAAAGAATTAAGGGATGAACTATTAAACAGAAAACTGTATTAGAAAATATAGATAAACTGTATTAGAAAATACAGATAAAGGATATATGGAGTGGGAGCGGCTAGGTAGCACTGGCCTTGGAGTCAGAAGGACCTGAGTTCAAATTTGGCCTCAGACACAACCCAAAAACTAGCTGTGTGACCTTGGGCAAGTCACTTAACCCCAACTGCCCTCCAAAAAAAAAATTAAAAAAAAGATATATGGAGTGGAAGTATAAAAGATTTGGTACATTGTCTTTTAAAAAAAATTAGCACATAAATAGGAGCAAATAGTTGACACAGCCATAGATCTACAAACCGCATTTAGAGGAAACTTGTCTTTTTAAATTGTTAGGTAATTTACCATATGCATTCTACTCACATAAAGACATATCTTCAATGGAATGCATTTCTGGTATAACATTTTTTTAAAGTTTTCTACATTTTAAAATATAATTTTCCATATGTCATGGAGCCATTCCCTCTCCATTTAGATATATAGCCATTTTTTTTAAACCAAAGGGAAAATACATTCTGATTTATAGAAATATATTTTACAAGCATCTTTTCAGTAACACATCTATTCATGAAGTGATGATGTGCACCTTTATTAAAAAGAGTAGAAAGAAAGGAATTTGGTTTGAAGTTTCCTTCTTGAAGAGACCCAGTAGAAGGAAGAAAGAAGTAATGCCATCCTTTAACTAAATAGCCATGGTTCCTGTACAGTTTGAAGCTCTCATATGGTACTGTAAAGGCCTTGAGATCATTCCATATGAGGCTCTTTAATGAACTGGAATGTTTACCTTAGAGAAGAGAAAATTCCAGGGGACATGATAGCTGTGTTCAAGTATTAGTTGGGCTCTCAATTGGAAAAGTGATGAGATTTGTTCTGTTTGGCCCCAGGAACAATTGTTGGAAATTGCAAAACAATTACAACTATCCATATGTGGAATGTGTTTCCTCAGAAGAAAGTAGATTTCTCCTCATTGATGACAACTTGTCAGAGGAGCTATAACTGGAACTTTTTTGGATAATGGGTTGGACTAGATGACCCCTGAGATCTTCTGCACATGATGGCTGAAAGCTATTAGCTGCAATTGATCAAAACTACTGATGAATTGAGATGTGTGATCCTGAGCAAGTCACTTAACCCTATTTTTCTCTGTAAAATGAACTGGAGAAGAAAATGGCAAACCACTCCAGCATCTTTGCCAAGAAAATTCCAAATGGGGTCACAAAGAGTCAGACATAACTGAAATGAAACACATCACTGAGACTTTGCATTGTTTCCCATAATTTCAAATGAGGAACTAGAAAAAGGGAATCTTCTTTCCCAGCTTATGATGGGAAAAAGAGCAATGGGAAGATATTTATTTGAAAAATGAGCACTGAGAATGTTTCTTTGTTTATGTCCTAATTTTCTTATCTGTACAATGAAGGGGTTGGACTAGGTAGCCTCTGAAGTACCATCCAGTTATAGACAGAACTGTGATCCTATAATGATCTTACTATTCTTTGTTTCCATTTCTGTTCCAACAAAGGACTTTTACTAAATCTTTTAAAACAATTTGTTTAAGGAATTGAGCTTCATTAGAATACCAGAGGAGAATCCTAGTCAGATGGTCATGGGAGAGGTAACCTAGGGATCCGCTTTCACTAACTGTAACCTGGAGGTCATTACTTCAACCCTTTTGTGGATTGAAGACCCTGAATCACAACAATCTCCCTCCCCACCCCTGACCCTAAGCCCAGAGACTGAAGAAAGTCAGTCACTTGGAGGTGATAGTTGGAAGGGGAAATGTGGAAAAGGGATCCAACTCTGGTAACCCCTTAAGTTAATGTTCCTTTGGCAGTGACCCAAATTGTTACCCTATTCCTTGAGTGCTACAGATGACACAGTTACCACTCCCCCTAATAGATAACAAGTTTTTTTTTCTGATTGTGTATTTTTACATCATCTATGGCATGCATATATGTACATATTTAAGCAAATATATATATACACATATACATATATGTACTTAATGAAAGAAAACACAAATTTTATAATTATAACACTAAATGTGAGCCGATTAATTTCTTGTCAATAGAATAGATGAATAGATTAAAAAAACTAATAATTGACAGCAACATTTAAAAGATATAGACACATATTTAATGAAAATGAGGGAATGGCCCAAAATCTCTTATGCTTCTGATCACTCTAAAAATGGAGGTGTTGTACTCAGGTTAAGTCACAGTAACCAAATGATGATGAAAACTAACAAACAGGTAGTGAAACTAGTATGCTTTAAGTCACCACAGACAGTTTCTTTAAAAATAGATCTATTGAAGCCCTTGAAATACGTTGAAATATTCATCGATCTCTTCTCCTCCTTCCCTCCATTAGCTCTCCCACCTACTGAGCCACCTAGATGCCTTTTCAGAAGTATTAGCAAAAGAGCAAAGTTAGCAAAAGAGGTTGTAATTTTCTCTAGGCATTAATGTCTACAACACAGAACTCATCTAAAGCAAAATTTTGAAGTAGGTGACACTTGTCTTCAGTACTCCCAGCCTGCCCTTACTGTGATTTTCTTCCCATCCCCTATGCTTCTTATTTTCTCTCATACCCTTCCATGCTTTCCTTTCTCCAAACTCCAAAAGAAAAAAAAATGATACTGGCAATGTCTACTCATGTTTACATAGTGTTATGTCTGACAAATCAATCAACATGCTTTTATTAACTATGTACTTAGGATGTATCAGACACTGCTCTAGGCATTAGGAGAATTGAAACAGTCCCTGCCCTCGGGAGTTTATATTCTATAAGGGGACACAACACACATCAAATTGGCATATGCAAAATATGTACACAGTATATATAGAAGGTGATTTGGGGAAGAGGTTACTTAACAACCCAAGTTTACAGATGAAGAAACTGATTCTCAGAGAAGCAAAGTGACTTACCCAAGGTAACAGAGTTTGTAAGTATCAGTGCAGAGATTTGAGCACAGCCAGGTGTTCTTTCCACAATATCCCATTGCTTTATTATTATTATTATTATTTATTTTTATTTTTATTTTTTTGCTTTTTAGAGGGCAGTTGGGGTTAAGTGACTTGCCCAAAGTCACATGGCTAGTTTTTGTGTCAAATGTCTGAGGCCGGATTTGAACTCAGGTCTTACCGAACGTAGGGCCAGTGCTCTATCCACTATGCCACCTAGCCGCCCCCCCATTGCTTTATTATTTAAGTAATTATTCTCCAATGGTAGAATTTCTGGCATCATTGGGGAGATATTTACGGAGTAAGGGAGCTTTGCAGCATCTTTCCAATTGTGCAATCTAGGGCTTCACCAGCTTACTATGAGTAAGGCTGACTCTGAGTCTTCCAGAACTAACCTTCTCATTGGGGGATCCTTGCCCAAGGCGCAGCTGACCCACAATATCCTCTAAGAAGTGGAAGATCCATTGCTGTTTTGCTATACATTGGAGTGTATAATCAAGAAGCTATGAAAAGAGAAGAAGTCATTCCAAATTCAGTGCAAGCTTTTCTTAATGATGGGGTCTGGGCTCTGGGAACTCCTTGAATCTTTCTACTTGATGAGGCATTTGCCTGAGGCCATATGTCTTTCATTATCCTAGACCCAAATCTCTGTTACTCCATTGTCCAGCTACTTCCCACCCTGGATCCTATCAAAATATCTATACCCTAAATTGGTTATCCTTAAACTAGCCTAGCCCTCATCTGTGTCATCTCCAGGTAGCCTTCAGCCATTTTCCACCCTTAATCCCATTCCTGGAGTTTGACCTCAGTCCCTTCAAGAACCTCCTTAGACTCCTCCTCAAGACCCTCCTCAAACCCCTCCTCTATACCACCCTTAAATCCTTCCCACAATCTTTCTGTATATAAGATCCATCTTGTCTCCATGAAGGGGTCAGAGTCAATCTGGTTGCAGACTCAGTCTGTGTCAGATTGTTCTGGTCTGCTTGTCAACATAAGTGTCACAAATACTTAGGTTCCTTAAGAGTCTACCCATTATGGTGAATCTTTAATAAACTTTGCTCTCCTTTGACTGAGAGAAGACTTGAATTGAATTCATTCAACAGGACCAGGAGTGTCAGTATTTTGGGGTCTTGAGGACCCCTAAACCCCAAACCTCAAAATTTACACTAGTACTTCACCCTTTCTTAGATCTCTATGAGACAAATAGATGGGAGGTCTCTTCTCCCCCATCACTTTATCTTCATCCAATTTTTCTGCATGGGGGTAAGGTCTGAGAAGAGGGTATAGAATGAATGACCAATCTTGTTCAGAAAATCTTCTGACAAGTGATGGAAGTTTTTTGTAGGAGCTCTACAGTGGGAGCCAAGGCTATCTCTACAAAATGTCTGTGGCTCATGGGCCTTGTTCTGTTCCCCAGATTAGCCAACAATGTTAATTGACCACTCAAAGTCATTTTTTTGTCCCATCAGGCTCAGAGGTCAATTATAATGGAACAGGCAGACCCTCATGGAATCAAAGAGTTTACTTAGCAAGACTTTGAAAAGACAACTAATTCATCCATTTCCCTGTAAACAGAATTATCAACATAAAGGTTGCTGAACCTCTGTGGGTTTTTTTTCAGGACTAGTTTTCTTTGTCTTGTACTGTCTGTCTCTTGCTGCATGCTCTCCTCCTACCTATCCCTTTTCTAGATGCTCCCATATCTGGACCTTCTATTCCTGAAAGTTTCTGTTGTAAAAACTTTCATTTTCCAGATTGATTGGCACTTTCCAGCCTGTGACCCCAGAGGTAGGGGACCATTTGCACTCACCAGATAAAACTTCTTTTAGCCCCATAAAATACCTGATTTTCCCTGCTTCATTAAGATTGAGCCAGGGTTCCAGGGACAGCTAAATATAATAATGCACTATGCCCAGGGAATGACCTCTCAAAGCACCATCTTGGATTTCCTCTTCCTGTCATGCCAGAGACCACTGGTCCTGATACTTCCTGGTGGCATGCTTAATTGCAACCCTTTCCTGCCCTTCTTTGGAGGTATAAGTTCCAGCTCCTGTGGGAAGGCTTGGTGAGTTACACTAGTATCCTCATCTTGTTGAATCTGCCTCCCTGATTCCATGCTACCTTACATATTTTCAGTTAAGCCACATGGTTTTTTTTTTTTACTTGTAAACACATCAAATAAATAAACCTAATGCTTCCAGCACTTACTGGCCCTTTAGATTCCATTATTACAGCAATGGCTTCTAAGACTAAGTCAAAATATAAAATATTTGACTTGCTATGATTATGATTGCTAGTGGTAACAAGTCTAATACCAGCTTACCAGCAGTATCTTCTCTTCCCAGAATTTCTGACAGCAGCCTGTCCCATCACCTTATTAAAGGAAGGAACATGAATGTCATCTGTTTACATCATAATTGTCCCCTCACATTTGCTTTTGGTTCCCTTTTAAGACTCTCAGTTTAATTGATCCATCCATTCTGGAGAGCAATTTGGAACTATGCCCAAAGAGCCAAAAAAATCTGTCTACCCTTTGACACAGCAATACCTCCTCTAGGGCTTTATCCCAAAGAGATCATAAAAACGGGAAAAGGACCCACATGAATAAACATATTTATAGCAACTCCCTTTGTGGTGGCCAAGAACTGGAAATTGAGGAGATTGGGTAATGGCTGAACAAATTGTGGTGTATGAATGCAATGGAATACTATTGTGCTATAAGAAATGATGAACAGGTGGACTTCAGAAAAACCTGGAAGGATTTATATGAACTGATACTGAGTGAAGTGAGCAGAACCAGGAGAACATTGTTTATAGTAATAGCCATAGTCCGCGATGACTGATTTTGATGGACTCAGCCCTTCTCAGCAATGCAAGGACCTAAAACAATTCTAAAGGACTCATGATGGAAAATACCATCCACATCCAGAGAAAGAACTAGGGAGTCTGAATGCAAAGTGAAGCAGACAGTTTTCTTTTTTTGTTTTGTTTTTTCTTTTTCATGGTTTCTCTCATTTGTTATAATTTTTCTATACAACATACATGAATAATGTTAAAATATGTTTAATAGGCCTATATTAGATTGTAGGCCATCTTGGGGAGGGAGAGAAAAGGGGAGAGAATTTAAAACTTATAGAAGTAAATGTTGAAAATGAAAAGTAAATAAATTAACTAAAAAAAAAAAGACTGTCAGATCAAGTCCCACTTTCTTCAGGAGGACCCTCCCAGTTCCCCTAGCTGCTTATCACTTCTCCTTTGAGATTACCTCATGAAAGTTCTTCTCTCTCTGTAAATATCTTGTTTGTGCTTAGCTTTTCACATGTCTTCCCCATCAAAATGTATGCTTTTTGAAGGCAAGGATTATTTTTGCCTTTCATTGTATCTCTGTCTAGATTAGAGCTTAGCACAATTAGTAAGGACATTAGTAAGCCCTTCATAAATGTTGACTGACTGTCCTCCCCTGGATGTGGGCAGTTTTGTGATAATTTATAAGAATAAAGAGCACAATTGTCACTTACAAAATTCTACTGGGTCGGAAGACTTTCCAACATTCCTCAAAACTCAAATTAAGGTCCATTAAGATTGAGGCATTAATAAATATTAGGATTTCATTAGTCTCATTCTTAGCTGGACATGTCAGGAAACCCGAGTTTGAATCCTGCTTCAGACATTTATGGTCTGACCCTGGGCAAATCATTTAATCTTTCTGAGCATTAGTTCCTCATCTATAGAATGAGGACAATCATAAGATAATGGGTTGAAAGCTAGAAAAGACCTTAGAGACTACTGAGTTCAATGCCCTCATTTTACAAATGAGGGACCCAAGGCACAGAAAGCTTAAGTAGTTTACAAGTCCTGTCTGAGGCAGGATTTGAAACCAAGTCCTCAGGATTCCAAATCCAATGTCCTAGCCATTATGCCATGGTGGCTCCCAAAACAGATGTTAACTTGGACCCAAAATTGAACCATTGTCTTAGGATAATAATTACACCTACCCTTCACAGTGTTAGGGTTGAATGCTCTATGTGTCCATTCATCCATCCATCTATCTATCTATCTATCTATCTATCTATCTATCTATCTATCTATCATCTATCCATCTACTATCCATCCGTCTGTCTGTCCACACATATATACTTTGTAAACTTAAGGATTTATAAACATGATCGATCATCATTATTATTTGTGTGATAATTAATACAATGTGTAAAGAGCTTTGTAAACCTTAAAGTGCTATATAAACTGGAATCATTGAGAGGTACCAGCCTCTTGGATTAAAAAAGTTTTGGTTCCATATCCTGACTGACAACTACTGACTGTATAGCAAGTTACCTAACCTCTACAACTATATATTGCAGAAAATATGCCTATTTGCTTTGGTAGATGGAGTTTACTTAAGAGAACTTCCTATACTGATGGAATCATTTTTCTTCCCTTCCTTCCTTCATTCCTACCTTCCTTCCTTCCTTCCTTTCCTTCCTCCCCCCTCCCTCCTCTTCCTCCTCCCTCCCTCTCTTTCCTCCTAACTCTCTCCCCTCCTCCATCTATATGAATTGGTTGGCAATAGTCTTTCATGCTATTTTCCTTAGTAAAGAGTTACCAACTAGGTTGTAGGATCATAAATTAAGAGCTGGGAGAGATTTTAGGGGTTATCTAGCCCAATGTCTCACTTTAAAGATGAGGGAACTGGACACAGAGGAATTACTTGCCTAGGGTTATCCTGCCAATTGGTGTCAGAGATTAAGACAAACTCTCTGACTCAACGTCTGGCTACTTCTCTAGGTGATAGAGGGTGGGTTAGGAGAGATGCTCAGTCTTTGACTTGAATGAGTGACATAATGACTTCTGACCCATGTAGAGCAGGGTCCTCCTCACACCTTACCTTCCAGGTAGTTGAGCAGGGTCTGAATCTTGAAAACCCATCTCTTCCCCAGATGCATATTGATTTTGCGGTAGAGAATTGAAAGGATCCGAAGGGCACTCCCTCGAATTTCTCTGCTCCCCTGAGAGTAAGAAAGTACCTGGGGAAGGGGGAGGAAGAAACATGACCTCACTGAGAGAGCCTCCAGCCTTCTTCCTCATTAGAATGTCCTTCTCTGTTAGAATATAAGGCTTTTGTGAGTAGGGATCGCTTCTTTTATTGTTTTTGTATTCCTAGCACTCCACAGACTAGATGTTGAAATCATAAACAATAAGAAATTAATGTGTTAATTGAAGTGTTAATATGTGTCTCTTGCCGGGTCATTTGTTTATAAATTTGAAGAAGTTCCCCAAATTGAATTAGAAGGGCAGCCTCCCATTGGTTGGCTGGAGACTGACCATGCCCACAGTGACATTCAAAAAGCAAAGCTTCCTTAACTTAAACTCTAGAGGGAGGTGAGAGATTGGTGCCAGGAAACATTTTTTTTGGAATCTGTCCCCTTTGTCTCATCCAGATGACAATTGAGGACGGAAGAGAGAGAGAAAGGTCAGGGTATCTTACAGTTGAGCTACCTGCCTAATAGGAGAAAGTGAATCCAGCAGAAAGCAGAAAGAATCACTGGAGGAGGAAATGTTAAAGAACATGACCCTTGGTAACATAGGAGAGATCCAACCAAGGATTCAAGAGATAATTCTCCCTGGTAGTCCTCATTCCTGGATTATTACAATAACCTTCTGGTTGGTCTTTCTGTCTCAAGTATTTCTTCATTTTTGTTCATCATCCATCCAACCAGAGTGGTCTTTTTTTCATATTTTATTTTATTTTTTTTTCTTTTTCTTATTTTGGTTTATTTACTTTGAGTTTACAACATTCAGTTCCACAGTCCCTTGTTTCAGATTTTCTCTCCCTACCTCTCCTCCCTCACCATCATGGCGGCATATACTTGGATACAGGATCTACAAATATCTTCACATTAATCATTAGTCAGGTTATAAAAAAGGATTGTAACTGATGGAATGATCAGTGGGAAAGAGGAAAACAGAACAAAACAAGAAAAAGAAACAGAGCAAGTAGCTGGTTTCAATCTGCACTCAGACTCCACATCTCCTTCTCTGGATGTGGATACCTCCTTCAGTCATGAGTCTTTTGGAGTTGTACTATAAACTTGTATCGCTAAGAGGAGTCCAGTCTATTGAAGTTAGTCATCACACATACGTTGTGTCTGTGATTGTGTACAAATTTTTCCTGGTTCTGTTCTTCTCACTCAGCATCAGTTTATATAAATGAGAGTGGTCTTCTTAAAGGGCAGGTTTGATGCTAGCACCACCACCCCCCTCTCCCATCTCAATAAACTTTAGTATATCCCCATTATCTTCAGGAACAAATGTATAATCCTCTGTTATTTGTCCTTCGTTTTTGAAGAGGACTAGTGGCAATCATGTGTGATGTCTTAACTTGCTCATGAGTTGGATTTAAGTGAGGCAGAGTTGCAGAAAGTCATCAACCTCACTTTCTCTTCCAGAGTCATCAAAATCCAGTGACAGGATAAAAGTTAAAATGATTGGTGATGGCCTGAAATGCAGTAGATGACCTTGGAATCTTTAATGTCTGACCAAGCTCTAAGCACTCCACAGCACCTGCTTCAGTCACATTCACAGCCAAATTATTCTCATCTACCCATTCTGCTAAGAGAAGTCTTTACATGCTTGGGGTAGACATCTCCTAACTCATGATATGTTTGAAGCCATCAGTTACCCTCAATGTGGTTTATCCCATCTGCCAAGATGGTGTGGCCACTGAAAGAGCTATAACTTCTTGTAGCCTCAGGTGAGAGTTGGGTGACAGGTGAACACCAAAGATGAGCAGTTCTGAAAAGGGCTCAGTAAGCCCTTACACCAGATGTGCTAGTCCTCCATGAAGATCCCATATACCCCATAACTCTCTATATGGCTTTGAAAGCTCTTTGTAGCTTGTCCTCCTTCTACCTTTCTATCTCTTACATCTAACTCTCCTCTACACACCCTTATGTTTTAATGGCCTCCTTGCAATTCCCCTTATACAAGACATTTCCATTTCCTAACTGCATTTTCCCTGGCTGGCCCCCACACTTGAATTTCTCTCTCTGTCTCTCTGTCTCTGTCTCTCTCTGTCTCTGTCTCTGTCTCTGTCTTTCTCTCTCTCTCTCTCTCTCTCTCTCTCTCTCTCTCTCTCTCTCTCTCTCTTGATTTCCTCCAAATCTCAGCTAAATCTAAACTCTCTCTTCTTTTTCTTTGTGTCTCTCTACCCTGCCCCCAAAGTATCCATCTAGTGCTGCACACTACCATTAGACTGATTTTCTTAAATCATAGCTTTCACCATGTCATTCTCTTGCTTGGAAAACTTCTATGGTTCCCTAGTACCTATAGGATAAAGTTTAAACTTGTGAGGTAAGCTTTCAAGGCCCTCCACAATCTAGATGAATTGAACTTTCCTCTCTAACATTATCTCACATTATTTTCCTAGAAAAGATCTGCCTCAGACAAATTATACTCACTGTCCCCTGTATGGCTGGTTGTTGTCCTTCATTCTCCAAAATGAAATCACTATGCTGGGGTCAAAGTACAATGTGTCTGACTATGACTGATCCTCTTCTCCATCTTCTTTTCTTTCCTCCTTCCTTCCTTCCTTCCTTCCTTCTTTCCTTCCTTCCTTCCTTCCTTCCTTCCTTTCTTTCTTTCTTCCTTCCTTCCTTTCTCTTTGTTTGTTTGTTTCTTTCTTCCTTCCTTCCTTCCTTCCTTCCTTCCTTCCTTCCTTCCTTCCTCCCTCCCTCCTTTCCTTCCTTCCTTTCTTTCTTTCTTTCTTTCTTTCTTTCTTTCTTTCTTTCTTTCTTTCTTTCGCCTTGTCTTTCTTCTTTTCCTTCTTTCCTTTTCCTTCTCCTTCTCTTTCTTCTTCCCCTTCCTCCATCTTTCCACAAAAAGTTATATTCTTATAACTTAGACAAATCTCAGGTGAGAATCATAGGTCAAAGCAGGGGTGCTTATCCCGGGGTGTGTAAACTTGTTTTCTTTAATATTTTGAAAACCATATTGCAACACACCTGGCTTCCCTTGCAATCCTATATATTTTATTTTATGAATTTAAAAGCATTATTCTAAGAAGGGTCCATACGCTTCACCCGACTGCCAAAGGTGACCACAACACAAAATAATGTTAAGAATTCCTGGTCTAGAGCTAGAATGGACCCCAGAGATCATTGATTTTAACTCTCCTATTTTATAGATAAAGATATTAGGGCCTGGGAAGGTTGAGGGACTTGCCCTTAGGTAACAAGCATAAGAAATGGAATTTGAACCCAAGGCCACGGGGCCAATATTCTTTCGATTCTACCACACTGCATCTTACTTAATACAACTGATTTGTTCAAAGTTATATGGCGAGTTGTTCATAGAACCAGTTCTCTGAAAGTGACTTCAAGTACTCTTGATCAGTGAATTGGTGATCATGTGCAACATAGATCTTAATCAGGCTCTAAATACTTTGAATCCAGAGAAGAGGCCCAAATTTGACTAGTTGGACTTGTTTTAGTTCTATACGTAGATGGGAAGGAGGGTATCAACTTTTGCATCAACTTCACCTTGGGAAGAATCATCTTGGGAAAGTTTATAGAATGATTAACTACCAACTTTTAATCAACACTGATTTGGGGTTATCGTGCCCCTGTACTGGATTCATTTGTACCAATTCTTTACATTTTAGATATTAAAAATAACTCCAGAGAATTTGGCTTACCATTAGCTGCAAGAGAAGGAACTGAGGTGTTGGTGTTTTTCTGTTTCCCGTAGGCACAATAGTTGTTCCTATGATTGAAAAACAAAAGCCATCACATGATTGTCCAGCTTTGCACTGGAAAACAAATCATGTGGGAATAGTTGAAAGAAAATAAAATCATAGAGTTTTGTTTGTGTTGTGCTTATATCTGTGAAATATTTGGCATGGGGAATTCCTGGTGTGGAAATTCCCTCTACTAATTTAGATGGGGAACCTATCTGTAATGCATTGACTGAAGATGGCCGTGAGTGGTGATGTGACCTCTTCATGATTACATAATTAGGACCTATCAGAAGACAGGACTTGAACTCAGGGGCTCATGGCTTTGGGATTTTCTCTCCACTGTGCTAGAAGCCCCCTCTAATCAAAGTACATTTGGAGACTAAGCCTATTGGTGTAGGGAACTTATAGTGAGAAAATCCCCTCTAATATTGAAGGTAATCAAATGCCTTGCAAAAGTCTTTTTAAAAATTCAGCTTTGTTTTCTTTTTTTTTTTGCTTTTTTTTTTTGGAGGGCAGTTGGGGTTAAGCGACTTGCCCAAGGTCACACGGCTAGTTTTTTTTCGTGTTAAGTGTCTGAGGCCGGATTTGAACTCAGGTACTTCTGACTCCAGGGCCGGTGCTCTATTCATTGCGTCACCTAGCCGCCCCTCAGCTTTGTTTTCAATACCAAATTCACTCCCTCTTCCTCCTGACCCCCATCCATTGAAAAAGTAAGAAAAATAAAAACCCATTACAAATGTATGTAGTCATGCAAAATAAATTTCTGTATTAGCCATGTTTTTAAAAAAGAAAAGCAAGGAAAAGAAAGAGAAAGTAATATGCTTCAATCTGCACTCCTTCAGTTCTTTTTGTCATAGCATGTTTCATCATGAGTCCTTTGAAACTGTGGTTGGATATTGTGTTGACTATGTCTTTCAGAGCTGATTATCTTTGCCATATTGATGTTACCATGTAAGCTGTTGTCCTGTTTCTGCTCATTTCACTTTGCATGAGTTCATACAAGTCTTCTCAGGTTTTTCTGAAACCATTCACTCACAATTTTTTAGAAAATAATAGTATTCATCAGTAGGGAGAAGCCGCAGCCGCAGCCAGAGCCATTCTAGCGCTAAAGACTAAAAAGTGAATTTGAACGAATTCAAGAGCGACAGAACCCACAGAACCCACAGAGAGACTGAGCGAGGCGGATTTCCAGTCCAGGAAAGTACCTGCTTAGGTTGGGGTAAGAAGAACGCTGAATTCAAGGAAGCCACATCAGCATGGAGCAGAGAGCAGAGAAGAGCGGACTGAGAGAAAAAGCTCCAGCCAGGCATCCAGCAGACTCACCCATCCTGAGAGATTTCCAGCCATCTCACCAGAGGATGGAGAATCATCTAACCGGGTAGGAAAAATCTCGGGGCCCATAGCAGCAGCAGCAAGTTCTATGGGGGAAATCTGGATGTTTGAACTTATACACCTATACTGCCAGAAGCCAAGATGGAGGAATAAAGTTTAGTGGCTCCTCTAAATCCCTCCCAGACCAAGAAAAGTCCGGAATTAAATGTTCTAATCAAAGTAAAAACTTGAATCAGGGGAAGCGGCCCCAGGCAGGGGCAGGGTTGAGGAGAGCAGGTAGAAGATAATAATAAGGAATCTAAGCCCAGTAGGGTGGAGCCAGCAAGCCCTACCA
>CM053593.1:213181039-213213422 GCA_028646575.1 Pseudocheirus occidentalis
AAAGTAAGAGAGCATATCAGGGGAGGGGCTTTACAGTGGGATCGCTGTTTTGGGGTTGGGGTAGGGGAAAGACGGGGATAAAATTTGTAATTCAAAAATCTCATGAAAATGAATGATGTAAACAAGAAAACAAATTTTAAACATTAATAAAAAAAGAAAATTTGTAGAGCATGGAACATGTTACCTATCAGACTTATGGATAGGTGAACAATTTATGAATAAACAAGAGAGAGAGCATTTGTGAGGTATAAAAAGATTAATTTCAACTAGGAAAGGAAAGGAAGTCTCATCTGTAGTTCATCCTAGGAGGAAACCCAATTACATGCGTGGTCACCCCAGGAGAAGAAGCATTTTCCTACTGCCAGTAGCAGAAGTAGGCAGGAGAGGAAGAGAACTAAGGAGCAAATCTAACAAGTACCATTACTGCTTCCACAAGAGGTACTGAGGAGATGTACCCCCAGGAATGTTCAATTGGTGCTCTTGAAATTTTCTACCCTGGCAAAGAGGACTGACTGTCCCATCCTTTTTCTAGCTCTGCCCCTCAAGTTTATGTATGATGAGTCAACAAAGCCACTTGTGGTTCCTTCTGCTTTTTCTTCAGGTGCCTTAATTCCTCAGATACAAAGCAGAGAAGTCTGGGAGAGTAAACAAGAAATTTGCAATTGATTGTTAAGTCAGTTGGGAGCAAAAGATTTTTTTCCCCCAAAAGAGGAGGTAAATATGGCAAAAGTGATAAAAGAGGAACATGATTTACACAGAAGGGTTTAGAACTGACCAGAGAGAGAGTATAGGTCATAATCAAAGAAGTTGTCCTCTAATGGAGAGATCCAATTCAAGAAAGAATCAATATAGAAAAGAAGAGGGAGAGAAATGTGAAAAAAGAAGGAATGAGAAAAAAACAAGGTGCATAAGAGCTCGTCTTGTTCTGCTTGACTACAAAGGGAAAAAAGAAGCAAAGGACTGAAGTTGTAGAGAAATAAATTTGAGTCACCTGTCTATGTTTCTTATGGTGATGAACTCGTGGTGAAGATGTGTGGTGAAAATGTTACTTTAATGTTACTTCCTAATAATTAGCCACCCCTAAATGGAATGACCTTTTTCAGGAGGTAATGATTCCCCCGTCACTTGAGGCAGTGGTTCTCAACTTTATGCCACTACCCTTTAATACTCTATATGGGTGGACCCGCCAGGAGACAAACCCACCTGGAGATGGATAGAGGAGCGGCGTCTTGGTTCCTAAGACCATCAGAAATATGTGTTTTCTGATGGTCTTAGGTGACCCCTGTGACCCCTGTGAAAGGGTCATTTGACCCCCAAAGGGGTCGTGACCCACAGGTTGAGAACTGCTGTGAGGTCTTCAAACAGAGTTTTGATGACATTTGATGGAGATGCTATTGGGGGAATTCTTAGGTATACGTTGGAATAAATGACCTCTGAGGTCCCTTCCACCTCCAAGATCCCATGATTCTGAATATGATGCCCATCCTTCCCAGCCTTGTTTCCCATTCATCCTCATACCTCCATTCTGCCACTATTTTGTGAGCTTGATTAAGTGATCTAATCTCCCTGGGTTTCATTTGCCTCGTCTATATATTGTGGCTAATGACCAGCCAGAAAGTAGGCACCTGGGCCATAGGTTTTCTCAAGTTTCTTTTCAAATGTAGGAACATCACCTATCTCATAGAAAAAGGTGAGAAAATTACTTTTTGAAACCTTAAAGTTCTGCATACATTTGGGTTTTTATTTCCTATGCTTGCAGGATGCTCTCTGGTTCTTGCAGTCTGGTGTCTGGTTCTGAGTCTGTTCCTCTCTCCCTGAGATGCCTTTCCTCACCACCCAGGATAAAATTTCTGGCCCAGACAGCCTCTGCAACAGGTTTTCATCACCAGAATGTTGATGAATCCTCTACCTTGAAGGCAGGAACTGCTTCATGCTTATATTTCTATCTGTAATACCTAGCATAACCATTGGTATGCAGAGTGGGCACTGAAAGTTCTCCTGTTCTTTGATTGATTGATTGACTGACACTGATAAACTTCAGTCTTGCAGCCATTTCTCACCCTACTGGGCCAACCACCAAGTTAAAATTCTCTGTCTTCTGTCTTATCTCCCTCTGCCATTCCATCAGCTTTCTTCCTCAATAGTTCTTCCCCTCCTTATCTCAACTAAATCAGAATATGTCATTACCTTTGGGATCCCCATTTCAAACCTAAATTCCGTCAAACCAAAAAATTCTATTTTTTTTCCCCTACTGAGATCCAGGTCTTTCTGATTCTGTTGTCTCTTTACCTAACTAACCTTGTCTAGCTCTAAAAAAGAATTATTCTTAGGACTTGGTTTATCCCTATTCACCCAATTGCCAATAAACATTTATGAAGATTATGAAGTTCAAAAGAAGCAACAGAGCTAAAGGGATGTTCTTGGATTCAGGAAGACTGAGTTTTAATTTTTGCTTCAGATACATATTTTCTATGGGACCAGGAGCAAGTCACTTAACTTCTTGTTGCCCCCAGAAAACTGTTAGATACAGGTGACTTGTCAATCTGCATCCAATGGGGACAATTTCCTCTCTGAGATTTCCCTACAGTGTGTTGGTATAGGTGCTACCCATGAAGTCACAGGTCAAGATTAAAAAACTGTTTAAAAATCTGTTCTAAGCCAAAAGTTATTAGACCTGAACCTCCCCCCACCTTCCTTCCTCCCAGGAACTTAAAAATGAGTAAAATACATACAGATTTCTACACATAACTCATAGAAACTAGACTTTGAAAAACACCTGAGAGAGATAGGAGAAGGGCTTATGGGAGTGCATTGGGCAGGTAGGTGGTGTCGTTGATAGAATACAGCACCTGAAGTCAGGAAGATTCATCTTCCTGAGTTCAAATCCAGCTGAAGACACTTATTAGCTGTAGAACCCTGAGCAAGTCATTAAACCCTGTTTTGCCTCAGTTTCCACATCTGTAAAATGAGCTGAAGAAGGAAATGGCAAACCACTCCAGTATCTTTACCAAGAAAACTCTAGATGGGGTCATGAAGTATTGAACACTACTGAAAAATGGCTTAACAACAACAATATGGATATTACTTCCTGTTGAAGAAAGCAGGAAAACCTTCACAGAGAAAATCACATCGGAGCTGGAGGCTTTATTTTATGTAGGCAGTGGAGATTCAGTGAACAACAACTGCAATAAGTAACAGCGTGCATCTATATGGCACTTTAAGGTTTGCAAATATTATTCCCTTATACCTTCACGATAACCCTATGAGGTAGAGGCTGAAAGGTTTTTGCTAGAAATAGTAATGGGATCAGGGAATTCCTATGTAGGAGGAATCAAAGGAGGGGAAAGACTTTACGTGGAAGGATTAGGTCAGGTTGGAGAGAGACCTTTTAAAGGGCTTTTATCGTTCATCATAAAGTTTCTTATGGTGATGAACTTGTGGTGAAGATGTGTGGTGAAAATGTTACTTTAAATTCCTCTTTCATTTGTCTGGGAATAAATAAGGAAAATGCCCTAAGTCAGGGGTGAGGAACCTGCAGCTTGGAGGCCACATGTGGCCTTCTAGGCCCTTGGGTGTGGCCCTTTGACTGAGTCCAAGTTTTATTGAATAAATCCTTTTATGAAGGGGATTTGTTCTGTGAAGTTTGGATTCAGTTAAAGGCCACACTTGAGGACCTAGAGGACCACATGTGACCTCGAGGCTGCAGGTTCCCCCTCCTCCCCCCAGGAGTGATCTAGGTAGAATCATAAAAGATGGAAAAAGGAATTGGGTTCCTACTTAGCTAGGTTAAAGAGCTTCATTAGTCTCCCACAAATGTGTTGATCACAGCACCTTAATACATAGCAAGTGCTCAATAAACTTTTTTTTTCATTCACTCAACATTAATACTTTGATATTTCAAGGATCTATAACATCACAGCCTACACAGATCACAATGAAATCCTGTGATAATATGAAGGGAACAGCTATCAACTGCTTTAAGGTTTGTTTCTTTCAAAGTCTGAATACAAGTGAGTAGAGAAACTTTATTAGTGTGTGGCAGTCTGAGCCCGGCTCTGGCTAGGTTGGTATCTCAGGCTTGAGGTTGGAACAAAATAAAACACTTGGAATCCTGCTTATAAAAGGAGATATACTTAGTCATAGCATTAGAAGTATATTCAGTGAAAATATAGCCTTGACTCAATTGCTTGAAGTTCTATATTTCTGCATGGTCTATAATAGCCTGCTAAGCAAGTGTCTAGAGATCAGCCAGCACTCCTCATGGCCTTTTTTTTTATTTCAATGACCAGGGAGGTACAACAATAGCCTGAACTTTACATTCCCTGAGTCAAGTAAGCCCCAAGCATGGTTTCAATATCTAATGAGAAAAAGAATTAACACAGCCCATGTGGTGGAGACTTTGGTAGATATTCCTTCTGTCATAATTTTTATTACAAGCCATGGCTTGAAAAGGTCATTGAATACTGGTGTTGCTCCAGTATCCAAGTAACTTTTCCCTTCTAACTTGATTATCCAGAATATCTAGAATATTAAGGGAAAAAATAGGTAATGATTGGATCACAAGAGATTTGAGCTGGTGTTGGGAAGGGAAATCTATTGTGTTTAAGGAGGAAATACAGAGACTTGCTAATCAGTAGTAATCTTAGGGGCTCGAAACAGAGTATTTCTGTGAGTGGACTTGCACAAGAGTTAGGCTAGAAGGAAAACCTAAATACAAAGGGAAAAGACACAAACACAAAGTCATTCATGTTAAGATGGAAGATGCAGAGTGCTTCTCTTTGCCTCCATGCTATAATATAAGATGGTATAGAAGGTGTTCAGGGAGGACTAGCACTTCTGGTGTGAGGGCTTGCCAAGCCTTTTTCAGGGTTGCTCAATACCTTTGATGTCTACCTTTCACCCAACTCTCATCCATGGCTCCAAAAGGCTGTAACATGTGCAGCGTCCATACCCCAAGTAAAAACATTTCAGCAGATGGGCTAAACCAGGTTGAGGGGAACCAACAGGCCTCAAACCTGTTAGTGATTTGGGAGGATGTCTATGCCAAGCACATGAAGACTTCTTCCAGCACAATGTGAGGATGAGGGGGTGGCTAGGTGGTACAGTGAATAGAGCACCAGCCCTGGAGTCAGGAACACCTGAGTTCAAATCCAACCTCAGATACTTAATATTTACTAGCCATGTGACCGTGGGTGTGTCACTTAACCCCAATTGCCCTGCAAAATAGAAAAATAAAAAGAATGGGCAGTTGAGAACAATTTGTTCCAACATCCATGAAGGTGATTGAAGCAGGTGGTCTTACAGCTTGGTCAGGTATCAAGAATGCCAAGGCCACTGTTTTCATCCTGGGTTATCACCAGTCATCCTGACATCTTGCCACCAGAGTTTGATAACTCAGGAAAAGAGAGTGAGGTTGATGACTTTGTACAACCCTCTCACTTAAATTTAATTCAAACAGGAGTCAATACATCATCCCATGAAGTCACTGGTTCTTTTCAAAAACAAAAGACTAACAACAACAATAAGGCAGTGGGATAAAGCAGGGGAAAATACCATAAGAAATTTGAGAAGGCACAGATTACTGTCATGTGATGAAAGTGAGATGAGGGATGGTCCAGAGAAGGTTTCACTAAAGATAATGACATCTGAATTGGATCCTGAAAGAAGAGCCAAAGATGTGTGAAGATTCCATTTTAAGCATGGAAGTTGGTGTGAGCCAAAAAGACAGAGATTGGGTGTGGCTAGATGAGAACAGAGGACTGAGATTAGACTAGCTGAGAGAAAACAGAATAAAAAAAATACAATATGAGCTAATACTGTTGCCTGATGAAGTCGATCAGTTCATCGAGAGCCTTGACTACCAAAGAGCACAGTTCAAGCTTCATTTGGTGGACACTAGAGAGTAACATAAGGTTTTTTAGTAGAAAGGTGGCATAACCACCATAGTACAATAGAAAAGAATTAGAGCTTGGGCAGCTATATGAAAGTTCACTTGGAAAGAACACAGACTGGGAAGTAGATGACCAGTTGGGAGGCTACTATAAGAGAATAGGGGAAAGAAGGCAATCACGGTGGAAGTTGAAGAGAGGGGAATGGTGGGAGAAATACGGTAGGAGTAGAAACCACCAGACTTGCCAAGTAAGTAGAGGGTAGAAGGGCAGTAAAAGGAAAAATCAAAAGATGGCTTTGAGTTTCCAAGCCTGGGTAACAGGAAATGATGGTGCCATTAACAGAAATAGGTATGCTAGTGGGAGGTTGGGGGAGAAAAACCTGTGTGATACACAGGGTGGTGAAAAATCAAGCTGCTTGAGGAAGCAGCATTTATCCTTTTGTTTCCCATGCATGGAGCCACCCCCAATACATAGAACAGCAGAATTAGAAGCAAGTATAATATGAGGAAGAAAGGAGTGCTCAACCACTGGGCTTATGATCCATTCCTGCCACAGTACTTGCTTCCAACCCCCAATATAATTTTTATATTTGTCTCCTTCTAACCCTGGATAGTGTGACCTGGACTTGCAAAAAACAGTATTTCCTTTCATGGAGTTCAAAACAGACCTTCAAGACCCAATCTACATGTTCCAAGAGCTGTATTCACAGGTAAGGAGAGCTCAGGTTCTTGGGGAAGCTACCTGGCTCCCCTTTCTCTTAGAAATGTATGATAGAATTTATAATGGAGTGCCTTGACTCATAGGCAAGAAATTGCTAGAAAATCTTATAGCCAGGCAAAATTGAAAGTAAATCATTCTCATATTTCAAATATTTATTCTAGTCTTATTTTCAGTGAAAGCAATTCTTCAACATCTCTTAACTTTGTTCTGGTGTTTAATGACATGTCCTTAAAAAAGTCCCTCCTTCTGTATCATTTGAGTATTTTCAGTTGCACCTTAAACCCATTTTCTCGTGTACAATTCACATGTTCCTTAAGAATACAATTTTAAAATTTAAAATATTTTATATATTTTTCTATGTCTCCTGTACCTCTCCTATAATACTCATACAGTCATATATATGTGACACAATCTATAGATCTGGCCTCAGAGTGAGGAAGACCTGGGATCAAGTTTGGCTTCTGATACATGCCAACTGTGTGACCCTAAGAGAGTTATTGAACCCTCTATATGGGTTAAATAGAGAGCTATTGAACCCCCTTGAGGGTTAGATACACAATTATCAAATATGCTGCCCAAGTCTTTGCGCCACTCCCAAATGCTTCTCAAACCAGACTAAAACGTATATTTGATATTTAACAAATAAATAAAAAGACAACAGGTCATAGATAATGTTAATACGTGGTTTTCTAAATCAATAGGAATCCTACAGGGATCTTTGTGTATGGTTTAGTGGCCACATTTCTATTTGAGTTTGACATGTTGCTCTACAGAGAAGTTGATGTACCCACATTGGTGCAGGACACTTGCACACCAGGAGTTCCCTACCAAAAAAAAAAAAGAACTGATTAGGATCAAAATACACAAACATATGCAAATGCATATATGTACATATGTGTATATAATACATATTATATATGGCACATGTATGCATTAATACATGTGTGTAGGTATAATGTATACATTGTACATATATGTATTTGAGACAGTATGAGAGAGGCAGATAGACACAGAGTGAGACAGAGACACAGAGAGGGAGAGATAGAGAACAAATGAGAGAGACAGAGAGACCAAGAGAAAAAAAGAGAGAGAGAGAAAGAGGGAGAGAGAGAGACAGAGAGTTGGTCTCACCTTTAGGAAGACATGAGTTCAAATACCAACTCTGACAAATACTGGCTATGTGACCCTAGGCAATTCATTTACAATGCTTCCAGGCCATTCTCTAAGACTCTAAGTTGCCAAGCAGGTACTGATCTGCTTTGGCAAAAGAAATTCCTTCCTGGGGGCTTCCAATATCAATGAACTCATAAGTCTAGTAGCTAGATGGATGGATGGATGGATGGATGGATGGATGGATGAAGATAGAGATATATAATTTCTCTGGACCTTAGTTTTCTTCTCTTTATAAAATTAGAGTATTAAACTCTACGGTCTTAGTTCAGATAATCTTTAAATATGTAGATCATTTATTCAACAAACATTTATTAAGTGCTTGTCTATTAACATTGACATTAAAAAATTCTGTCAGGGTGGCTAGGTGGCACAGCGAACAGAGCACCAGCCGTGAAGTCAAGGGAACCTGAGTCCAAATCCGGCCTCAGACACTTAACACTTACTAGTCATGTGACCTTGGGCAAGTCCCTTAACCCCAATTCCCCTGCTTTCACCCCCAAAAATAAAAATAAAAAATTCTATCATGTTTTTGGATATGATGATACCCCAAGGAGATCATTTATCTTTCTCAACACTGTTCTGAAATCTTATAGCTATTTCCTATATTGAGCCATCTCACATAACTCACATCCCACCCTCCCAACAAGTAGAATGCATTTTCCTCAACATGACATTTTATCTCTAATATAAAATGTAGTTTGGTACCAATAGACCTTGGTCACCTCTTCCCACTCATTTTCCCATTTCACTGGTGCATGCTTTCCCTTCTTTGGTCTTGCCTTTTGTAGTCAATAGAGTGCTTTGTTTCCACAGCTAAGCCTTTCTTCTGCTGGAATTCCAAGTGAACAGGTGAAGATGGTCCTTGTCAGACTTTTAGATTTGGGTAAGCAACAATTAATCAATAAATATTTATTAAATACCTGCTATATGCTATGCATGGGGCAGCTAGGTCGGGCAATGGATAGAGCTCCCAACCTCGAGTCTGGAAGACCTGAGTTCAAATCCAGCTTCAAATACTTATTAGCTGTGTGACCCTGGGCATGTCATTTAACCCTGACTCCAGTTTCCTCACCTGTAAAATAAGCTGGAGAAGAAAATAGCAAACCACCCAGTGCCTTTGCCAAGAAAACCCCAAAGAAGATTATGAAGAGTCAAACAGCTGAAATGACTGAACAACAGCAACAATGTGCCACGCACTGAAAACATTCATCCTTCCTTTCTCACTGATCTATCCCCCTTCTATCCTGGCTAAACTCTGGCTGAGAAGAAACTGTGCTGAACATAAATGCCTTTTTTTCTATAGGTTCTGAGCACCTGGAAAAGTTACTTGCCTTCTTATTTCTAAAAATCGAGGAGAATGAGGAAAATGAAGCTGTCTTCTGTTGGCTTATCGGAGTCCTGGAAGACCTGGTGAAGTATGAACGTAAGTGACTACAACGAGAAGCAGTGATGGACCTTCTAATCACTGGATTGGCAGAACACTATGTAACCAAGAAACACAAATGCTTAGTAAATGTACATAAAATTGAATTAAAATGTGATACATTGTAAAACGCACTAGTTTAGGATGAAGAGAACATGGATTCAAACCCCAGCTTTGCCACTTACTGCCTTTGTGACCTTGGACAAGTCACTTGACATCTCTTAGGTCTTGGTTTCCTAATTTGTAAAATGGAAAGTCGAGTCAACTAGGATTTATTAAGCACTTAATATATGCTAGGCATATGCAGATAGACAGACGGACGGATAGACAGACAGACAGACAGACAGACAGACAGACAGACAGATAGATAGATAGATAGATAGATAGATAGACAGAGAAGGAGACAAACAGATGAATAGATAGATAGATGGATGTGCTAAGTACTGGGAATGCAAATGCAAGTAGAAAGACAGTCCCAGTCATTGCTCATTTGTTTTTCAGTCAAGTCTAACCCTTTGTGACCCCATTTGGGGTTTTCTTGATAAAAATACTGAAGTAGTTTGCCATTTCCTTCTTCAGCTCATTTTATAGATAAGGAAACTGAGGCAAGCAGGGTTAAGTGACTTACCCAGAGTCATACAGCTAGGGAGTGTCTGTTGTTATTGTTGTTTGTCCTTCATCATGGAAGAGGACCAGGACATGAGGGAGGTGATGCCGTGACATGTGAGTGAATTAGAGTTGAGTGAGAGCAGGTGATACACAGCCACCAGCTTTACTTTCTCCTCTGGAGCCATCTGGGTCCAGTGTCAAGATATAGATCAGGACAACTGGAGATGGCCCTGGATGCAATGGGAGATCTTGGATTTTTTTAAGTTAAGGTCTTTAGTGGGTCTTAGTTTGATTGAGGCAAGGCACATTTAGTGATTAAGGCTAGGTAAGAAACCAGACAGAGATGGTCTTTTTGACCTAGTCAGAAAAAAGAAAATCAATCTGGGAGAGGAAGACCCTCAGAAATTCTGGCCAAAACAAAAACAACTGTTATTTACTTTTACTCTGAGCCAATTAGAGCCCAAACAATGATCAAGTAGGGCTTGGCCTGGTACCTATTGGCCATTCAAGTAAGTGTCTGAGGCCATATTTGAACTCAGGACTTCCTGACCACAGGCAGCACTCTCTCCACATCACCACCTAGCTGCCCCAAAGCATAAATAAGGAATTAGGGGGCGACTAGGTGGCACAGTGAATAGAGCACTGACCCTGGAGTCTCAAGGACCTGAGTTCAAATCCGGCCTTAGACACTTAACACAACCTTGAGCAAGTTACTTAACCCCAGTTGACCTACCTTCTCCCCTCCAAAATGCAAAAAACAAAACAAAAAATATATATATAAGCATTGAGCAATCAGCAATCAAGCATTTTTTTCAAGGACAGACCCTGGAGATAGGGAGAGAGAGGACTAGACTTGCCATTTCCTTGATATAGAGAACTCTTGGGTAAGGATATACTTTCTCTCAATGTAGATGAACAAGGTCTTTGGATTTTATAGTTTCAGAGAGTTGCCTAGAGCTCTGAGAGATACATGACTTCCCTGGGGTCAGTAACTAGTTTGTATATGATACAGGACTCAAGCCCATGTCTTCATGACTTCAACTCAAGTGACTTCTTCCATGTTGTCTCTCTCACAAGCTCTTACAATATTTATTTTTGCCTCTATCGTATTGACAGCTTACCTGTGATTCTATACAGTCAGGAGATTCTTGGTGCCACAGTCTTTGATCTAATCTTTCCCCTCCTGCTTATTTATTCCATTTACATGGATCTGGTCCTTCAGAAAACTGCTTAAAATGCAGCACCCTGATACCTTGTCCAGGAAGAACTAGTCAAATGAGGAAAAGCAGGAGAGGGAAGAAATAAGGGGAAGAACCTTTGAAAAAGAAGAGGAGGAAGATTGGAAAAGGGAGAGTAGGTATAGCAATGGCAAAGTTCAGTGTAAAGGTAAAAGCAATGGACAAATATAAGATCTTTGCCTTTTGAAATCCTCTCAGTTTAATATTTAGGATATGGCACCTGTCTGAGAGATGAAAACTCAATCATTTCTGGTCTATTATCCTCCCCCTGCCATTGGCCTCCTCCCTTGCATAGTTGGATTCCCATCATGTCACTAATGGGTGAGCAACAACAAAGATCATGATGGTACAGACAACAGAGGTCATATGCCCCGTTAGCACATTAGCCAAGATTTATTAAGTTCAGCTGGTTGCACCTTAGATAGTGAGTAACTGAGCTACAAGATGCAAAGGTTCCCATGGAACAGAAATTAATGATATTCCAGGGAAGAAAAAGAAGGACTAGGGTGATGAGTTATCTAATGCAGACAAGTAGGGATGATAGGAATAGAGAAGGATATCACTCAAAGAGGAAGAAAGACATAAAAAAAATCTTAACGTATTGAACAATTTTGTCAGGGTACCAATAGTCACTACTCACAGCACTGGGTTACCTTACTCCCTACTATCCCATTAAAGAAGGGATATTTTATGAGTGCTTTCATCAAGGCTTCTTAGAATCACAGTTGAACACATTTGGATTGCCTTCTCAGTAACATTCTGTTCCAATGATGTGTTTATTTTTGTTGCTTTTTTTCAGTTCCTTCAATGATTCCCAGCGTGATGATAGACTTGCAGCATGCTTTATGGCCATGGCTTCCCAACCCCAGCTACAAGGTAAGTGAATTAAACCAAAATGAAAAACATTTCTCCTGAGCCTCTGCAGGGCTAGGACTTAGAAGGGATGGGCCAGGTGCAAATATAAGAACTAGTGACTTCTGAAGTTAACCAGAGCCAGTCATCTCATCAGTCTTCTCCTCAAGGGTCATTACAACTTTCATCTTTGCATAATGTGTTCTGAGTTTACATTAATAGCCCGGACTCAGTCAGCATTTCTCCCAGGTGAACGTTAGAAGGACTGGAGAAAAAAAAGAATTATGGGCCAACAGTTCAAGAGAGTTTAAACTTAATGAACAGTATGGTCAAAGAGCTGGACTGTCATAAGTAATAGACTGAAGTAAAGACTTAAGTAAGACTAAAGCATTCCCATGATATGTGCCAGCATTTGCCTAGAAATGTTTGTTTGCGCGAAGAGTCATTAGCTTACAAGATGGTTTCTGTATGGATTATGTCCAAATGTAATTACATTTATTTGTGCTCAAGCTGCGGGTTGGTTGGTTGGTTTGTTTGTTTGTTTATTTGTTTTTGAGGCTTTGCTTGTAGAGATTTTGGAGTCTTTCTCTCCTGTCTTATCATAATAATTCTTTATGGTGGCATTCTTCTTGTGTTTGTTCATTCTTCCAGTCTACTTTCTAACTTTGGACATTATATTAGGGTTGGGCTCTGTGGACTTCAAGAGACAATATTTGAGCTGAGCTTGCATCCTCTTGGGTTCTGCCACTACTTTCTTAGGTTATTAAATGTGGAGTTATTCTAGGAACCCAGGAACAACTCAGGCTAGGGAACTAAAAACTTCCAGTGCTTCTTTGGTGTTCTGGTCCAGGGAAAAGTTTGATGTCTGCTATCCTGGTCTGAACTCTGGAAGTTCTTGATCTAAATTTCAGTTGAAAACTCATACTTATGGATGTGTCCTTGACTGGAGTTCCAGTAGACAGCTGCTAAACTTGACCACTATCAGTCAGCTGGAAAGCTCTGCTAGTTCATAATGACTGACCTGCAGACTTTTGGTAAGGGTTTCCTGCCCTGGTTATTTTGCTGCAGGCTTCATTCTGGTCTGGAGGCTGTATCTGAGACCCTTTCCTCACCCCTACTCTGCTCCATTCCTGGGGTCAGAGCCACACAGCTACTGCTTTCTTCTGCACTTGTTCCTCACTCAATAGGGCCCACAATTACTCCTCACCCTGAATGCCCCTCCTAGGTGCAAGTTCTCTTCTCAGTACACCAAGGATCTGTAAATTAGAACTGGCTAATGGGCAAAAGACCTGCCAGTTGATAATTACTCCTGCAACCTATACAACGTCAGATCCCTTTCAGTATAGGTCTGGGACCTCTTTTTTGCCCTGCTCTCTTTCTCAGTGTTCTTTCAGTTATCATGGGTAAATTGCTTTGCTTGATTATTCTTGGCTAGATCCCAGTGTCTACAGACCCCTCTGTTTGTCTTCCTATGCCTACCAGGGCTGGAAAAAAGGATTCACTGAGATTTTTTTTCTTGTATCTCCTAATCAGGTGCATTTTTGGTACATTTTTCTAGATCTTAGTTGTTGAGAAGAAAACTCAGCTGTATTTCTTTCTACTACCCTTCCATTGTGGCTGATCCTCTCTGCTTCCAGTTGACCCAAACAAATAGGACAGTGGAAAGAACACTGGTTCTGAACTTAGAGAAACAAATGATTTGTATTTAAATCCTACCTCTGCTACTCATATAGCAAGTTATTCTCTGCCTTTACACTTTGAGAGCAAGGCTGACTATATCTCCTTCTCAGAGTTCTAGGAGTAGAGTGCCTTTTCTCTAATATACTTGAGTCAAACTCTCACTGATAGTGTTTCCCCCACTATTAATTACCAATAACTAACGTCCCACTTCTATTAAACCACTTAAAACTAATTGACTCTTATAAAAGGATATTTACTTTGAAGATATAGCTATAACAAAAGTATAAATACCACCTCCATCCCCAAGAACACCTTTAAGACAAACTCTCCCCTAGCTCAGTTCCTACATAAACATCGGTTCCACTAAATTTATGTTCAGGTATGGCATCACTACAAAATGATTCCCCATTTCAGTGACTACTGGGATAGGTTCCAATGGTCATTCCTAAAGACCACTCTTTGCTGCTTGTGGTATCAATATCAGGTTGGCTATAAAACCCAACTTAGACTCAGATTCCCAGAACTCAGGACTCCCAGGCACCTTGCTCACCTAACCTTTTTGAAACTCACAAGGTCACAGTCTCCAAACCCTTTACCTACAGCCAAAGAATAAAAGTAGAGGTGGGCAAAGGACCAGGGTCCTTTTTAGGGTCAAAGTCTTCTCTATTTGCAGCATTTTCTCTCACTGGACACATTAGCAAAGTACTTGGATCAGACAGACGGTTTCCATCTTCTTAGCAAAGATCCGCCAAGACAGAGTACAACTAAAAAGAATGGGAGAATGGCCAGAAGTCTTTTGAACACACTCTAAGTTCCAGTTATGCAGCCAGTGAAAGAAGATGCTGTTCTCTGTGCAGTTAGCATTCTGGAACCAATAACGGAATTCTACTCATGTTCTGATCTCTCCAAGACACTTCCACAATACAGCATTATAACACTCCTGGAATTAGACTTCCCTTCTTCTTCCATGTGGGAAATTGTATCAGTGTAAAAGCTCTTGTTGACCTTGGGCAAGTCAATTGGCCTTCACAGGCCTTAGTTTCTCTATCTATAAAACAAGAATAATGTACTAGATGACTTCCAATATCACTTTCACCTCTGTATCTATTGTCTTACATGACCCTTTCCCAATAGAGTAAACAAATGTGAAAAGCAACCAAATTTCCTGATTCAGGTTTCAAATGGAATACAGTTTTTATTTTTTATGAGCCAGTGAGTGGCCATTGGGATGACATCACAGCAGCTACCACTCAGGCATTTATATGCAAATTGAACACTTCCTTCTGAGCCATCAGTATGAGAAGTGGGACATGCAACCAACTGAGAAATCAGTTCCCATAAATTCTCAGTCAACTACACAGATAACATTCAGAGAGGCAGGGATTAACTTGAGCATATTGGGTTAATGGGTCATTTGGTCACTGAAAGTGGAAACAACAAAGATGTTTTTGTTAACATCTTATTAAAGTTAATGTACTCAAATGGATCATTTATGTGAATTTTTCTCAACTCTTAAACATATTTTCCCTTGAGTTTAGCATAGAGGGTTCACCCACCATGGTGAGGGCATCATTCTTAAGCTGCTGCAAAGATACCAGTGGAGAGAACACAAGCTACCTATTGATTGTTCCTCACTCTCGTCAAGACCATATTCTTTTATTGATCATATCTTAGGTATCCTTTAATTCCATTTCTATGTCATGGTTTGTTTGTGATGTATTGCAACTTGCTCATGTCCCAAACTAAATGAGAGCATACATTGTCCTTTGAATAGAACTTGTTTTTAATTTTTCAAAGACTATGACTCACAGCCAGACATCACCGGTCAAATAATGGTATTAAAAAGATGGTTTCTGAAAGAAGTATAGGTTCCTTAAAGGAGCTTTGTAATTTCCCAAAGGCTACTCATACCACTTTCTTCCTATTTAATTATGGGCTTATTCTAGATCCATTTTTTGCAGGGAATAAGGCAGGGCAATTGAGGTTAAGTGACTTGCCCAAGGTCACACAGCTAGTAAATATCAAATGTCTGAGACCGAATTTGAACTCAGGTCCTCCTGACTTCAGGGCCAGTGCTCTATTCACTGTGCCACATAGCTGCCACTCTGGCTCCATTTTTATTCTCTTTCTGTGTGTGTATACATACATACATACATACATACATACATACATACATATATATATATACACACACACACATAAACACATACATACATGTATACACATATTTTGTGTGTGTATGCATTTGCAATATATATATGCTCATATATGTATTCTGGGCCCATCTGTCCATGTAGGTGTATATATGAGTGTATATGCATATACTAGTTATAAGAATATACACATATATACATTTAATTATATATTTAAATATATGACTAAATGTGCATATATACATTGTATAATTGCTTTTATTGTTCAGATATTTTATGTTTAATATTATAATATTGTTATATTATTGATAATTATATTATTATGATAGATAATGTATTATATATAATATATTGTATAATAGGTGTTATATCTATTATATAATTATGATATATTATAATTACATATAATATTATACATAATAATATAATATTTTCATATTCAAATATTTTCTTTCCTTTATGGCTTCTAAGTTTAGGATATAAATAAAATAACACTATATATCTACATATATACAAACATACATTTAATGACAAATACAGAGCTTTGCCTACTTTATAATGGCAATTCTCTCTTTCATCTTTCTCTTGCTAGGTTAAAGAAGCCATGGCTAAGCTCATCTTTGCTCTGGGGAAAGAGGGTCACCTGTGCACAGACAGTGCCATCATCTTGATCCGCTTTCTCATAGATGAATGTGTTAAGCCTCCAGATGACTCAGTAAGTGCCTTTGTCTGGGAACATTCACCCTCCCATGACTTACTCATTCCAGGTAAATTCAAGGTACAGGCAAGGGGAGTCGGGTGATTGTTTATCCTACGGACCCAGTCTTTTCAATAAAGGAAGAAATGGTGTTTTCTGCTTGAGGATCATAGGAAGGAGATGGAGTGAGGTGCCTGAGGCCAAAGAAAAAAGTCTGAACAATCACTGTGGAGAATGTGATAAAGTGGCAAGCAGAAGATGGGTAAAGGATTGTAGTGCAGCAGTGGGGGCCTACTTAGGGCTGGACAGTGTATATTTTCAGAGAACCCTATAATAGGGTTTAGTAATTTCCTTCAACATATCTAATCTCTTGAGAGAAAAAGCAAAGGAGAGAGATGGCAGGAGTTACTAAAATTGAAGGTTAGCAATTGAGAAAGAGAAGGATCAGGGATGTGCTAAAAAAAATCAATTCAAACCAGCTTTGCAGAAATGATTGTTAAATTTTCAGTGTGAGTGTTTACACTTCAGAAATTGGCAAATATAAATCAGGACTTAATTGTTTTGTTGACTGTCTAGATTTAAAGTGGTTGAGAAAAAATGTTAATAGTGGAGGTTACATTTAAAAGTGTGTCGTGCTATATTCTCTTGTTCTGATAGGATGGTTACCAAGCATTTACCAACATAGTAATAGGCTGAATGGGCATTTTAACAGTAAAGTCAATGATCAGTTGCTCAGCGTGGAGATTCTTTTCCATAGCACTAGCTAAACTCACTATTAAGTCATCTTATTGATCATCTTCAGAAACCTCCAAAGCAAAAGAGTTGAGTTAATTCATTTTTCAGTCATTATGTCTGACTCTTCATGACACCATATGGGGTTTTCTTGGCAAAGATACTGGAGTGGTTTGTGATTTCCCTCTTTAAAGCAAAAGGATGACATGAAAGAAAGGTAAGTTGAAATCAATGTTTTGTTTTTGTTCAGATAAATTAATTATCCTGAATCACCCAATTAATACTCACTTATATACTGTCCTTTGGCTTTTTTTTTACTATTTGACTTGTGAGTTTACTAGCATAGAGAGCTCCCACATGGAAAATTCCTCCACCTTTTTCAGATGGCAATGTAATCTGTAACTTAGCCATAGAAAGTTTTCTGGGGTTCCAAGAGGTTATATGATTTGCCCATGGTCACATAACTTGGTAGTGTATCATGCTGGAGCCAGGGAAAGGAAGGGAAAGACTTCTCCAGATTCATGATGAAAAGGTATACAAAGAATGACTGAGCTGGGAAGACTGTCAAAAGTATTGCTTTTCCTAGGTTCTAGGTTCTCACACCTATATATCTGGCAGCTGGTGAAGCAAATTCTGGGAGGACTAGAGATTATAGGAACTTGTTAACCAAATCTGTAGTTATAGACCTAGAACTGAGCTAATATTAAAAACAAGGCCTGGTGTAGGAAGATCATCCAGGAGGAAAGAGAGGGCTAAACCAGAGTAAAGTAACTTAGTACCTTGCCATCTGTGCTCAAGACAAAAATCCTGGAAAAAAACCCTTGATAAAAAATGATTACATTTAACCCTTTACACCTATAGTCATTTATTTCCCATCTTTCCTTCCCTATAAAATGAGTGCTATCTAACTTGCCAAGTTAGGGAGGAAAGCATAGAACTTAATGGACCATAGAAATGTAGGGTAGTCCTAGTTAAAAGAGTTGTAGACTTAGTAGTAGTGATAGTGGAAAGCTAGGCGGTGCAGTGGCTAGAGCACAGGACCTGGAGTCAGGAGGACCTGAGTTCAAATCCGGCCTCAGAAAATTATCAGTTGTGTGATCTTGGGTAAGTCATGTAAGCCTACTTGCTGCAGTTCCTCATCTGTAAAATAAGCTGGAGAAGGACATGGCAAACCACTTCAGTATCTTTGCCAAGAAAACCTTTAAACAGGGTCACAGAGAATTAGATGTCACTGAAATTATTCAACAATTAGTAGTGATGGTAGTGATAGTAGTGTCCTACTATTCCCTTATAGGACTTAGTAATAAATCCCCATGAAAAATAACTAAGAGGGTGATGGGCTTTTTTGTTTTGTTTTGTTTTTCCTTTTCCGGAGCTAGATTATGTGATCACAGAATAACAGTAATATAGGGTCATAAGACAATAGGATCATCTTTTTGGAATTGGGAGTAAGGAAAGAAGATGGAGATATAACCATTTATTTTTCCTTCAAAACGTGGAGCTGGGTATCTGAGAACTAGATATCAGAAAACCAGAGAAACAAACAGAAGTAGTGGCAGCAAAAAAACATTAGAGGGCAGCAGAGAACCAGATTTAGGAGTTTTTGTTCTGAAAAGAGAAGGGCCATGAAGCAAGGAGACGGTGAAAATGATGGTAATGTTGGTAGTGACTTGTCTCTCTCCAAAAAATCCCCTGCCTCCCCTGTTCATGGCAGGTCAAAAAAGCAAAGGCAATGTGATGTAAAGACTAGTGAACAAAATAAGGGAGCTTTCATCCGAATGTTACCTTTGGTCCTAATCGAGTAATAATCTCCCTTAAGGATACTGTTCCACCTCCATTTTGGCACCCATAAAGTAGAGTTCATATTTTTAAGTACCTTGTGACCTTCAGCATGAGAGAGCTTTTCAGGCATTCAAGTGAAATTTACAGAATGACTCAAGATAATTGATTTCAATATTCACTGTATCTTCTTAATTTGGCACTTTATGAAAAGTGAAGAAAATTAACTAGGGACTATCTCAATTGAATTAGAATGGTAATTCTCCAATACTGGTGCTCTGTATCTGTCTTCTGTTTTTTCCTCATACTTTCTTTCCAATCAAGCCTTTCTGATCTTTTCAATGCTGTAAAAAATGTTGGGTGACTAATGAACTATCTGTGATGATTTTACCTTTCTCCCAAAGACTTCAGATGAGCCAGAGGTTGATGACGAAAGCACAAAATTGAAAAAATTATGTCTGGAAATCTTAATTGACTGTATTCATAATCCTTGCATGGCCAAGGTAAGGGAATCCTTTCATCACTTCTCAGAGTATCTATCACCAGTTTCCTGACTCTCCAGCATCTTTCTGCAAATAAAGATGCATGAAAGCTAGTTTCTTTCCTGATAAAAGTTATTGGAGTTCCTCATGAGGAAGGGATTAAAATTCACATATTGCCGACTGAGAGGGCAAGGTAGTGGGTGGGAATCTATCCAATTTTTATTACCATCACTTCCAAAGCATTAGCTTGAGATTGTGGTTAAAACTCCAAAAGGAGAAAAGTCAGTCCTAATGAAGATCACCTTTTCTCCCAGATCATGTGGCCAATGCTTCTGGAATACATAGCCCCAGATCAATATTCCAGCATCTCCCTCATCCTTAGATTTGTGCTCCACCTGGCTGAGAAGCTTCAACATGAAGAGCATGATGCCCTGGACTTCAGCTATTCTGAATGTGTACTTGGTAGGTCACTGTTGTCACATTCATTATCCTGTAGGAGAGTGAGGTGATAATGTTTGTTTCATGTCTTCCATATAACTAGATGTCATTGTTAAGCACTTACTAGAGAAGGTGATGGTGGTCAAGAAGATACTTATTTCTATTGTTATTCTGCATCAATGTAGTTTGAAACATAGTGTATACTATTCTATTTTGGTGCCCTTTAATGACATAGTAGAAGAGAAGAAAAGAAAAAAATCTTCCCCTTCCCAGGCTGATATGGAGAGGGGGGGGTTGGGAGTAAGAGAAAGAAAGAGAGAGGGGGGGGGGAGGGAAGAAGGGAGGGAGGGAGAGACAAAGAGAAAGAGAGAAAGAGGGGGGGGAGGGAGGGAGGGACAGGGAGAGGTTAGGAGGGAGAGAGGGGGAAGGAGGGAGAGGGGGAGGGAGTCACAACAGTGGGGACTATTAGCCAGTAGGAGGAAGCATATTAAAGTTATGGAGGACCTAACTTGTTCCCTCAGTCACTGATTAAACAATGCCACCTCTTGGGCTGAAAGATTCAGCTGAGAAGCTAACCTAGATCATGTGTGACTTATTATCAAAGTTTGGGTGTGGTTTCTCACAGTCTGCTACAGAGATTGTAAATGAAAACAAAATGTTGAAGGATAACTAAATATCTTTGGATTATATAATGTACGTATTTTATGTTTCCTGCATTTTTACTTTGGGACTTTTGGATTTCTTTAACTTTGTTTTTAAAAAGTGAATCTAAAATCTCTGAGGACACTAAATAAACTGATCCTATCCTTTAAAAAAAATACCAGAAGACATACATGAAAGCCACCTGACCTAAGTCTCAGCTGTCTACTTTTTAAAATAAGATTGGACCACAAGAGATTCCTTCTAGCTCTGAATCCATGATTTTATGTAACTAAATCCCAAAATGCTCTAGGTGTTGCAATTTCATCGAATTTTCTCCAAGATCCTTTGTAACTCTTGACTGGTGCCCTGAGAATCATAAAAAAGGGAATAAGTTCGACCTCTGAGATAGGCAAATCAATGAATCTTCTGCTAAAGACAACCCCACTCATTATTTTGAAACCTTAACATTGAAAATTGTGCCTTTCTACATGACCTGATGACTATAGTAATGCCCTTCAAGAAGGGTTCTGTTATGTAATCTGAGTCTGAAAGTAGATTTAATTGATTTCATGAAATTACATTTAGAGGGGAATCAAAAGCTTACATGGAATATAGATTTTTCATGTCCTGTGAGGCTTATACCAACAACTATGAGAGAAATACACCTCTAGTCTATTTTGTACACTTCAAAGAACATGTGAAATTGACCAAATTGAAACCATAGTAGAACAATTTTCCCTAGCTAAATATGCCAGCTATAGAGATGCAAAGGATGTCATCAGAGCAATCTATGGCCAGAAAAGGATGTGAGTTAGTCATGAAGAGATTGTGAGGGATAGCCTATTCCATTGTATCCACATAATGCCAAGAAATCTATAGGAAGGATCCCTCTGAACTTATCACTAGTTGGATATCTTTGGATGATTTATAGGAAAATTTGGACTAGGGTGTCAGGGTGACAAGGAGCAGCTACATTTCAATCTGTACCCTCCAACGATACACTTTAGCTCTGCCCATCTCTTCTCCTGGGTCCTCTGGGATTCTCACTTTGAATTTCTTCATCAATCTTCTGACATATGACACTGTGTTCTTGGAAATCCTTTCCAAAACTGATTGTATTTTATCTCATACCTCTCAACACATTGATCTTGCAGGGAGAGTAGAAATACTCTACTTTTCAAGGTTCTCCCTCTGCTACCACCACTCAACAAGCTTCCTCCTTTGAAGTTCACTCTATACAAATATATTTTATATAGCTCTAGATCCTGGTGACTATTATTATTTATGATCTCTCACCACCCACATGTATTAATTCTATGGCCAAAAGCTCTGAAATGTATTCATTCATAGTTTCTTATTTTACCTTCCACTTTTCCTTATGTCTTCCTCCTCCTAAATCTATTCTTACTCCTTACCATGATCTCCAATCCCTCTACCCCTCAGTAGTTTTCCAGGCCAGTATCACTACTCTTTCTTCACTTTCTTGCATTCCCATTCTTAATCTCTAACTTGCCCAGTTCCACTATATTTCAGTCATTATTCTTAAACCTCTTGCTCCTTTGTTCTTTTGCCACCTTTCCCAAACCACAGCTTTGGATTGCTCCCACCATTTGCTTCCTCTGCTCTCTACTCGTGTGTTACTGAATAGATCTGGGAAAATTTGCACAGCTGGGTCAACTGAGTCTACTACATTTATGTGACCTATTCTCAACTGGGCCCTTGATTTGCAAGGCAATGCCTTTACACTTCCCCAATTGTTTCTAGTCTAGATCATCTCACATAATGACTGTTCCAATAAAAGCCATTCATTTCAACTTTCTCTTCATCTCAGAATCCCTTTGCCTCCCTGTTATAGCATACCCCATTCTCTACTTCTTAAGTCTCTCATGAAGAAATTGCCAATACAAAACCATCTATATGTGCTCTATATCCCATCATATCATGCAGAGTACCCCATCCCCCAAAAATATGCCACTTTTATCTTTCTAATCTTTAATCTCCCCCTTTCTATTGGCTCCTTTCCTGGTGCCTGCAAACATTTCAGAGGGTCCTTGATTTAAAAAAAATATTAAAATATCAAAATCCTACCATTTGCTCAAATTGTCATTCTCTATTTCTCCTTCTGCCAGTCAAACTCACAGAAAAAGTTGCTTAGAGTCTTCCTCTCACTCATTTCACAATTCTTTGCATTCTGGCTGTTCTCTCTAAAGTGCCCAGTGACTTCTTAAATTTTCTCATTTATTTTCATTATTTATTTCTCAATTACATGTTAAAAATTTTTTTAACATTTTAAAAAGTTTTGAGTTCCAAATTCTCTCCCTCCCTCCTTCTCCTTGCCCTTCTTTAAGAAGGGAAACAATTTTTGGTTTATCAAACGCTACATTACTATGGTCATTTACTACTAGATATTGTGTACCTAATATATTCTACTGATTCACAGCTTCATTTCTTAGTCAGTATCAGATTGTTTTTGATGATTACCCCTTTGTAATACAGTTTGAAATCTGGTACTACTAAGCTATTTTTCTCCACATTTTTTTCCACTTATTCCCTTGATATGCTTGACCTTTTGCTCTTCCAGATGAATTTTATTTTTTCTAGCTCTGTAAAATAATTTTTGGTAGTTTGACTGGTAAATCACTGAGTAAGTAAATAAATTTAGGTAGAAATGTTTATTTTATTATATCACCACAGTTAACCCATGAGCAATGACTATTTTTTCCAGTTGTTTAAATCTGACTTTATTTGTGTGAAAAGTGTTTTGTAATTGTGATCATATAGTTCCTGGGTTTGTCTTGGCAGGTAGACTCACAAGTATTTTATGTTTTCTATAGTTAATTTAAATGGAATTTCTTTTTTTATCTCTTCCTGAAGAACCTGGTTGGTAATACTTAGAAATGTTGATGATTTATGTGGGTTTATTTTGTGTCTTGCAACTTTGCTGAAGTTGTTAATTACTTCAACTAGTTTTTTGGTTGATTCTCTAGGATTCTTTAAGTATACCATTATATTACCCGCAAAGTGTGATAGTTTTATTTCCTCATTGCCTATTCAAATTCTTTCCATTTCTTTTTCTTCTCTTATCACTGTAGGTAGCACTACCAGTACAATATTGAATAATAGCGGGGATAGTGAACATCCTTGCTTCACCCTTGATCATAATGGAAAGGTTTCTAGCTTATCCCCATTATAGATAATGCTTAACAATAGTTTTACTGCTTCATTTTAAGGAAAGTTCCATTTCTTTCTATACTTTCAGCATTTTTCATAGGAATGAGTGTTGTATTTTGTCAGAAGTGTTTTTTTTAATCCATTGAGATAAATCGTATGATTTTTGTTGGTTTTGTTATTTATATGGTCAATTATGTTGTTAGTTTTCATAACATTGCCATTTGACTTTTGTAACAACAATGCAAAATTCACAATACCTACGGTGATTATAAATATATTGGTATAGTTATAAATCACAAAATGCAACAGCCTCTCTACATGGGGAACATAGTTGGAACATTTATTCAAATACCAGTCCCAAAGCCATCATAGTAGCCACAGAGTTGGCACACATAGTTAATACAGTAAACTGCCACATTCTCAAGCCCTCAAAACAAAACAGGCTCCTCCAGGCAAAGATCCTCCTCTCCTCACTCATAGTAAGTGATCAGCCTTCATGGAGCTCCCTCCCAGCAGCTCTGGCTCCCAGCAGTTCCCATCCCCAGCAGTCCTCAGCAAGAGTCCTCTGCAGAAGTTCTGGCTGCCTCAAAAAAAAGAAGTTTGAGCTACCACCACACTTCCAGTCACCTTGTTGCCTCCAGCCCAACCCCTAATGGGCTCTGGCTCCTTCATGTGCCACCCCTTCCTCCAATGCCAGCAAGTTCAAGGGGCATGGAAGGTCTTCAAATCTCATTACCATTACAACTTTTTATTCATTATTTGCTTTATTTTACTTTGTGTCAGTTCACGTAAAAGTCTTCACATGTTTGCTATTATTTGCAACATCTGATTCCATTAATCATCTTCTCCTGAATGGTCTCTCCTCTCTTAGTCATTGTGAAGCTGACCCCCTCTTGGTCTTCTACCTGTCCAGCTGCTTCTTCTCAGTCTCCTTAGCTAGGTTATCATTTATATCTTATATTCCTAACTGTGCACATATTCCCTAAGCTCTGTTTTTCTCTTCTCTCCATGATTTTATCAGTTCACATGGATTTAATTATCTTTTCTAGGTGTTGATTCCGAGATCTATATGTCTTTCCTGAACTCCAATACCATATCACCAACTGAACATTAGAACTAGATGTCCTGGGCGGTTAGGTGGCTCAGTGAATAGAATACTGGCTGTAGAGTCAGGAGGACCTGAGTTCAAATCTGCTTCAGACACTTGACATATTTACTAGCTGTGTGACCTTGGGAAAGTCACTTAACCCCAATTGCCTTGCTTCCCCCCCCAAAAAAGAGAGAACATTAAAAAAACTTTAAAAAGAACTAGATGACCTTAGACATCTCAAAGTCAACGTGTTCAATATTAAAATCAAAGCTCTCAATCAAATATACTCCTCTTCTAAACATCCATATTTTTGTCTAGGATACCACTATCCTTCTAGTCACTGAGTTCACCACATTAATGTGGTCCTTATTTCTTCACTCTCATTCACCCGGTGTTGAACACTTAGTTCCAAATATTGTCATTTTTCTACCTATGCATCGCTTCTCATGTCTGCTTTTGTTTCCATTCATGCTGCCACCACCTTAGTTCAGACCCTGTTTGGACCTTTGCCTCCCAATTGGTCTCCCTACCTTAAATCTTGTCCTGCTCCAGTCCTTCTGACACATGACTGTTAAAGTGATTTTTCTAAAGCCAAGTCTGACTATGTCACTTCAGTCACTCTTTAATGCTTCTAAGATGAAGCAGATTCTTTATTTAAAGCCCTTAATACAACTTATCTTTCCAGATGTTTTTTCCTTCTACATACATATCATTTCAGTCAAACTGACCTTATTGTTCCTCATATATAACATTACGTTTTTTACCTTTGTACCTTTGCATTAGGTGTCTCCCATGCCTGAGAATGCAATCAATACCTTCTTTTCTCATAATCTCTTGTTTCTTTTAAAGTCCAGTTCAAGTACCACCTTCTACATGAAGCCTTTCTTGATCACCCTCTGAGATGCTATAACCTCTCTTTCTCCCATTTTCAATTTTTTAACTTAAACTACATTTCTCTATATATCTGTGTATGTGTATAGATATAGATATATCTATATGTCTATATACATATATACATACCAGATATATATATATAGAGAAAGAAACAGACAGACAGACAGACAGAGATTATCTAGACTGCAAGCTCCTGGAGGGCAGGGGCTGTATCACTCTTGTCTTTGCAACCTTCATCTCCTAGTATAGTTCTTGGTATGTAGTAGACATTTAATAAATGTTTTTTGATTGATTGCACAATTGGAAAGAAAATCACACCAATGAAATTACTGACCCATTGCACCGTAAAAGTAACAATGGGTAAAATCCACTACAAACAGAAAATGTCACAATACCTACTCATTGCTCATAGAGGGAGCTATGAAAGAAAATAGAAACATACCATATATTGTAATGATCATTGTTGATATCAGGACCTTGGATTCATAAAAAAAAGGTATTTTAAAGCAATTCAATACAACTTACAGTGGTTACTGACCATTTGGGAATTTCATTGCTCCTGTAATAATAATTCGTGTCTGTGTAGCTTCTACTAAAGTTCTATGCCAAACACCTCATTATGACATGGACATGATCCTGGATTGATGAAGCAAAATCTCTGACAAATCTGACCAAGCCAAAAAAGCTTCATTATTTACCCAGGGACAGACTGTGTCAACTGTCTGGGAAGCAACACAGCTAAGTTCAGAGAGGTTAATCACATAGTGTTGGCCACCAGACAGTAAATTTTCTTTCTTTTGTTTTCTACCATAGCAATTCATGAAGCCCATCTACTAAGACATGTATAAAATATAAATTTCTCAGCCTGGTATTTGTTTTTAATAAATGCGTTGATTCATTCACAGCCTGTTCCATTTTCTACCTTGCTGGTCTTCTTATATGATATTCCATTCTATAGTCCAATAATACTGATCTACTGCCTACATTTCTCACAGGACACTCAGTTTTCCCTCTCTGTGCCTTGTCACTGGGCTTCCCCCATATTCTGTTCTCCCTCCTCACTTCTTGGAATCCCTGGTTTTCTTCAAATATTAAGTAACATCCTCTATAGGAAGCTTTCCCTGAACCCCACAGTTCTGTGTCCTCCCTCCCAAAACTATTCTGGATTACTGTTGTATACATTCCATATTTATATTTTTATCTATTTATATACATATATCTTGTTGTTGAATTATTTCAGCTATGTGTCTGGCTCTCCATGACTTCATCTGGCATTTTCTTGGCAAAGATATTGAAGTGGTTTGCCATTTCCACCGCCAGCTTATTTTACAGATGAGGAAAGTGAGGCAAATAGGGTGAAGTGACTTGGCCAGGGACACACAGTTAGGACGTGTTTGAGATCAGATTTGAACTTGAGTCCTCCTGATTCCAGGCTCAGCACTTTATCTACTAGTCCACCTAGATACACACACACACACACACACACACACACACACACACACACACACACTGCCTTGTTCCAACTAGAATATAAGGTTCCTAAGAGCAAGAGCTGTTTTGCTTTAATCATTTTGTCCCCAGGGCTTAACAAAGTGTCTGGCAAATAGTAGGTGCTTAATAAATATTTTAATTGATTTTTAAAGCTTCTTGCACCCACAGTGATAAAATCACCATTCTTCTGAAGTATTATGGTAGAACTTTATATATATATATATATATATATACACACACACACACACACACACACACACACACACACACATATATATATATTCCTTTTAAATAGTATTTTTTCAATTCCATGTAAAAACAATTTTTAACATTCATTTCTTTGTCTTTTGTGGGGATGGAAGGCAGGGCAATTGGGGTTAAATGACTTGCCCAAGGTCACACAGCTAGTAAGTGTTAAGTGTCTGAGGCAGGATTTGAACTCAGGTCCTCCTGACTCTAGGACCAGTGCTCTATTCACTGTACCACCTAGCTGCCCCCTTAACATTCATTTTTTTAAAATAAAATTTTGAATTCAAAATTTTTTCTCTCCCTCCTCCCTAAGACAGTAAGTAATTTAATATAGGTTATATATGTGTAATCATGTAAAACATATTTCCATATTAATTACATTGCATAAGAAAAAAACAGAAAAAAGCTACAAAAAATAAACTAAAAATAGTATGTTTCAATCTGCATTCAGACTCCATCAGCTCTTTCTCTGGGTGTGCATAGCATTTTCCACTATGCATCTTTTGGAATTGTCTTGGATCATTGTTTTGCTGAAAATAGTTGTCAATCATAGTTGATCATCACAAAATGCTGATGTCTACAATGTTCTCCTGGTAGAACTTTAAATTTTTAAAACAAGATAGATACACACACACATATGCATGCACACATGAAAGTATTTGATCCTCACAACCTTAAGAAAAGAGGTAGGATAGTAAAGAACAAAGAGATGAATACACTTACTGAACACCTGTATTGGTCACATTCCTTTTTGACCACCACCTTTTTTGTTAATAGGGGATAGGGTGGGGTCAAAAGGAAAATTATAGGAGGATATGATGGAGGGAAACAAGAAAATTAATAGTGACAACCAATAACAGTAACATAACCAAGAATGTGAATGAGATGAATACAACCATAAAATGGAAGGAAACACTGGAAATAATTAGAGAATAGAATCTAAAAATACATTATTTATAAGAAATAAACCAGGAACAAATTCACATAGAGGCAAAAAGGGAGAGGAAGAGTAGAATTTATTAAGATTTGAGTGAACTCAAAAAAGTAGGGGTAAGCAATCATGAATTTAGACAAGGTAACAGTAAAAATAACCATTATTAAGTAAGAAAAACAGAAAAATTACAAGATTGTTAAAGCTACCACATTAAAAAAAATAGCAATATTTAATATCTATGAAGAGGATAGCCTAGCCTTTAAGTACCTAATGGAAAAGTTAATCAATATGAGGAGAAAAAGACAGCAAAAAATAACAAGTGTTGGGACTATAATAGTACCTTTTCAGACCTAGACAAATTTTTTAACAGTTTAAGGAGCTAAATAAAATGTTAGAAATGTTATGGAGTAAAACATCTCTGGTGATTATTGAATATTGATATTCTCAACTGTTCACATATTTTTTTAATGGCCATGTGGTAAGGCATAAAAACTTCATAAAGAAATACAGAAAAGTAGAACTATTAAACACATATAAGGCAACTGAAGCCCGAGGATGTTAAGAGCTTTTCTGGAGGTATCCAAAAAAAGAGGCAGGATTTTAACAAAAATGAACTCTAAAATTGCTGCCATTTTGGAATTCTATTATTATGAAGGGAGACAAGGAGAGTGGAAATCTAAAGCAGATTGAGCAAAATGAAGCTGTGTCTCCCATATCCTATAATAGAACATCTCCATGAAGAAGTCTAGCAGAGGCAACGAATGTCAACTGTGTGTAAGGCACTACTTGTTGGTTGATTAAAAGAGTATTATTTCCAATATCAATTGAGCAGAAATAAAACATACGAATGGAAAGGTGATATTCAAGGTGATTATTCATACCATTTTAATGAGATTTTTCTATTTATTTATGACAGTAGTTCTCAACCTTCCTAATGCCATGACCCTTTAATACAGTTCCTCATGTTGTGGTGACCCCCCCCCAACCATAATTTTCGTTGCTACTTCATAACTGTAATTTTGCTCCTGTTATGAATTGTAATGTGAATATCTGATATACAGATTGTTTTATGTATACAAATTGTTATATATATACAAATATATATATATATATATATATAATTGTTATATATATACAAATTGTTACAAACTGAATATAACCCACCAGCTGAGAATCACTGATCTATTACAAGCCATAAAATTCAGTATTTTCATCATAACCAACTCATAGTTTACCAACTTTGTCTAAAACATATGTTGTTGTGTTTGTCTTTTGTTCTCAAAGCGGACCATGACGTCAGGGTTGACAGATGACATGACTTGCAGCTGACTTTGATTTGAGTGAGGGAGATCCGTGCAAAGTCACCAGCCTCACTTTCCAAGATACATACTAAGTCATAGTTATAAAGTCTGTTATGCTTTTTAACTAAATAACTACTGAAACTTTTCCCCTTGAAGAGAATGAAAAATGTATTTCTAATTGCAGCAATAGTTATTAACAACAGGCAGTTAAAGTTTATAGCATTGTTTGACAGTTACAAATATAAGCTAGTTAAAATTCCTGGGCTGCCATACCTACTCATGCTTCTCACATATTTCAACAGTAGTGGCATATCTCTTGGCATAATGAAATTGATGATTTTCTTAATGGTCATGAAATATATCAGCTTTTACTCAGAACATTTGACATATCACACATAGTAATAAACATACATAAATCATGATTTCATATTATTCTTACCAATTAAAAATGATTCTCACCAATGCATCTATCTTCCTCCATGCCTGACTAATGAGAAACGGCCTAGATTCTTTCATCTGATTAATTAATTCAAAATGTCTGTTGTTATTCAAAGTTGGAATAATTTGAATAATACTTGACAGCAATGCTTGAAGATCTTATTTCTGGTCTGTAAAACTGCTCCTTCATGACTAATGGTAGTTTGTTAAAATATTCCCATGAAGATGGGATGTTTTTTGGTTTGAGTTGTTGGGGTTTTTTTGTTTTGTTTTGTTTTGTTTTGTTTCGCACAACTGTGAAATATTATTTGGATGAGGAAGGAGAGCTATTGTGAATTGTCAGGGAGATGAGTGTTCCTAACTCCAAGCCTAGCACTCTATCCTCTGTACCACCCTCCTACTGCATGCTGGGTACAGAGCGCTCCATATAATATTAGGCTTGGTTGATGTGTTGGTTAATTTTGTTGAATGCTTTTATTTTCCTTTATTTGCTATAAGGAATAGCTCCCTGGAAAGGGGACAGAGAAGAAATATTTTGGGAAATGTAAATCATGTAATAACAAAAATATCTACATAAATTGTTTTTAAAACTGAAATAAAGACAAGTTAATTGACTCAGTCAAGGTCACAGAGCAAGGCAGCAACAGAATAATGCTACATGGGCAGTTCTACTGAAAACCACAAACAGTAAGGATGAGGTAATAAACATTTATAGATTGCCTACTATGTGTCCCCTGTGCTAAAAAAAAAAAAAATCTATACATGTTGGCAAATATCACATAAATGCTGATAAATTTTATTTCATTTAATCCTCACAGTAGCCCTGGCAAGATAGGTGCTATTATTAACCCCATTTTACATTTAGGGAAAATTGAAGCAAACAGAAATGACTTGCCCAGGGTGACACAGCTATTAAATGACTGGATCCAGCTTTGAACTCAGGTCTTCCTGACTCCTGTGTCTTATTCCTGGACTTTGATGATTCTGGAGGAGACTGTGAGGCTGATAACTGTTTAGTTAGTATAGAGTATGTAGTATAGAACTGTATAGTTCTAGAATGAAGAACGGCCAGCAGCAGTATCAGGCCTCTGTTCACTGCACTGCCTCATTGTCTCAAGCATCAGAAATAGCTCAGCTCTGGAGGACAGAAAATGAAAGGCTCAAAGATGTGAACTGGGAAAGTTTTGTATAAGAGGAACTCAAGGGCTAGAGATGTAAAATTCTTGGCCCAAAGTCTCCTAGGCAGTGAGCAGTGGAGGTAGAATTCATGCCCAGCTCATCTTATAATTAGTCTAGTGCTAAAACATCCTAGCCAAATATTTATCAATTTCTCCCCTTTAACTCTGATCCAGATTTGAAGGAGAGAGGATGCATGGTATGGTGCATAGATGCTTGGATACCAGTCTCTTCTCTCACATTTATGTATTGCATTAACAAAGAGCAAACCTCTTAACCTCCCAGGTCCAAAGATAATTCTTTTCTCACTATAAGTTGCAATCAGGGCAGAGCCAAGATGGTAGAGTGAGATTCAGGATTTTTTACCTAGCTCTCCCAACAGACCTTCTTCACAGCTACCTAGAAAATGAGGCACTGAATTCTGATCAAGAAAACATCACAATGGGGGGGGCGGAGCCAAGATGGCGGCATAGAAGCAGCAAAGCACCACAGCTCCCACACAAACACGCTAAAAAACTCATAAAATGGGATGCTAAACAGATTTTCAAGCTCCCAAACTCTCCAAAAGACAGAAAGCGCATCTGTTGCTATAGGCAGCGCAGCAGGCGGGGCTCTTCCCAGCAGTCTGGGACCCGCAGCTGAAACCCCGGTCAGGTCAAGCCCTGGGGCATCGGGCGGGGTGCCCCGACTATAGGAGAGCAGATCGGCTGCACTGGAGGCACAGTTACCACATCTATCAGGCCAGAAGAAAAAAAGGCTAAGAGAAAGGTCAGTGGATTTTGCTAACTGGGGAGGAGAAGAGCGGGTCTGGCCAAACTGCTCCCAGGGCAAGGAAACAGTGGGAGGCGGCTGTAGCAGCAGGAACGGCTGAGAGCCGCAGAGGCCCCCACTGTGCTGCTTCAGAGCCCTCGGCCTGCCGATAGCAGAGGGGCTGACACGATCCATCAGGGCCAAGGGCTCTTGCATTGAGTGGCCTGGATCTGGATCGTGGTCTTGAGTGGTGGTCCTGGGGTGCACTTTCAGTGAGCCGAGGCTGGGAGGTGGGGCTGCAGCACCCCACTAAGAGCTCCAGCAGCTGTGAGGGCCCCAGTGATTTGGGACAGAGCTTTCCCCCTCCAGGAAGCAGAGTT
>CM053593.1:213223176-213234643 GCA_028646575.1 Pseudocheirus occidentalis
GCCAGGACTAGAAGCCAGGTCTTCTGAACCCACTCTCTCCACTGCCACAAAACTCAATGCTGTTCATTTTTATGAGCCTTATATGGAATCAATAAACCACAGAGGCACCTTATTATCTATAGGACCAAATATAAAATCCCTTCACCTGACATTTAAAGTCCTTTATAACCTGACCTGTTCCTACCTTTGCAGTCTTCATACATGTCACTCCCCTCCCCTACTACAGTTTGGTCTGCTTGTGGCTCCTCACGCATAGAATTCTATCTCTTACCACTGTAACTTAGCATTGACTATCTGGCATGCCTAGAATGTTCTCCCTCCTCATCTCTATATTTGGGACCTTTGGTTTCCTCTGAAACACAGCATGTACTTTTCAATGGTCCTCCCAGAAGCTAGTACTTTCCCTCCCAAAACTACCTCATACTAATTTTGTATTTACTTATATATGCAAATGTTATGCTCCCCCTCCCTGCCCTCGTAGAATTTAAGCACATGGGCTTTTTGCACAGGGCCTTTCAATTTTTTATTTGCAGCCTTAGTGCTGAGAATAATGCCTGATCTATAGTAGGTCCATTACTTCATAATAGCACCTCATGTATATAGGAGAGTAAATTCTATCATGAAAACATGAGCAAGTATCTAAATAGAGGGAATACCTAGCTTTGTTCTGGTCCTGACCTGGCCATACGACACTTGGCTGGAGGAATCATATCACCTAGATAAATATTATGTTGGAGATTCACTTACTATGGCCTGGGTACTCTGCTAATGATACAAAATGATACAAAAGTGGTGGCAATATAGTACAATGGAAAGAGCTTCTAGGGTCAGAGGACCTGGGTTTGAATCTTGGCTTTAGAACTTAGTATATATGTGACTTTGGGCAAGCCACTTAGTTTTTGTTTTGTCTTTTTGGAGGGGGGAAGGCAGGGCAATTGGGGTTAAGTGACTTGCCCAAGGTCACATGGCTAGTTTTTAGTGTCTGAGGTCAGATTTGAACTCAGGTCCTCCTGACTCCAGGGCTGGCACTCTATTTACTGCACCACCCACCTGCCCCCTACTTTGTTTTTGGATCCTGAGTTTCCTCTTCCGTAAAATGAGAGGGCTGTTAGACCACCAGACCTTGATGGTGCCTTTTGGATCTACACCTATGATCTTATTTATGATAAAGAAATAGGACATGTCTCTTCTTGAAAAGATCACAAATGTGGAAGAAGAGCCTACAGATTGCCTACTGTGTTCCACTCCCCCATTTTACAGAGGAGAAAACTGAATTCTATACAGGTGAAGTAACTTTCCGTGTTCAAAGTGGCAGAGCCAGGATTTAAATCTATATCCACTGATTCTACATTCACTATGTCACCTTGTGTATTAGATGGGATAAGGCAAGTATTCAGATATATATGATGCCAGATTGTATAATCGGTGTTATCTAAGTGACACTCATAACGTGCTAGTTGGCACAGTGGATAGAGCACTGGGCTTGGAGTCAGGAAGACCTGAGTTTAAACCCTGCCTCATGAACTTAATATTGGTGTTACCCTGGGCAAGTCACTTTACCCCATTTGCCTTAGTTTCCTCACAGGGTTCTTGTGAGAATGAAGTGAAATAAAACTGTAAAGTGCTTAACGCAGTGTCCATATGTTAGTTATCATTAAGATTTTAATTAGTATCATTAAGTTGCATTATTAATAAATTATTATTACTATTAGGGCTTGGGGGGTTCACATTCAATTTGATCATCAGAGATGCAAACGAAGACATTTCAACTGGAAGGAACACCAAGAAGCAATGACATAGAGTTAGGAAAATGAGGGATGTGATTGGGAACAATGAGTAATTCAATCTCACAGGAGTAGAAAGCGCAGAGATGGGAACAGTGAGAGCTAAGACTAATCAAAGAAATGTTGGGGTCATATCATGAAGAGTTTTGAACACGGTGGTGGCTAAGTTTGGATTTCAGATAGTGGGCATTGGGGAGCCATTGAAGATTCATGAGAGGGGATTAGCATTGACCAGAATAATGCTTCATTAAGATTAATCCAGCAGCCATGAGTGAGATTTATTGGAGAGGGAGAAAATAAATCAAAATAACTCAGGATATATTGTGCTTTGAGGTTTATGAATCATTTCCCTTACAACCCTTATCTCCCACTACTCTCATCTGTGTACTTTATATTCTAGCCAAATTGGACTACTCATGGTTCTTTATGCACATCCCTCATTTCCTCCGCCTCTCCCCTGTCATGGCTTTGCTTATGATATCCCTCCCAGCTGGGAGACAGCTTAAGATGCTACTGTAACAGCCAGTGAAAGAGATAATGAGCTCTTGACAGGGTATCCCTATAAGGTTTAACTCACATTTATATAATGCATTAAGATTTGCAGGGAGATGGAGATGAGGGACCAATGAAACCAGACAGAGGAAAGAGAGAAAGATGATTGAGGTTTTTGAGCCTGTAGAACTCAGAGAATGCTGATACCTTTCATAGAGATAGGCATCTCCTAAGAACAAACTGATGCGGTAGGAAAGATACTGAGTTTGAGGTCTTGGTGGAATATCAGGGAGGAGCTGTCCAGCAGGAAGTGGGAAATATGAAACTAGAGTTTGGACAGACTGTTAGGGGAGGGCATAAAGATTTGTCAGTCACCAGCATTGAGGCAATAGATAAAATAGCAAAAGAAGATAATATGGTCAAAGTTGAGCATGTGTGTGAGTCTCCTCTAGCACTTATGAAGGGTCAAATAAGTAAATGTCATAGTACAGTGGAAAGAACATGGAATTTGTTGTTAGAAGACCTAATTCAGCCTGTCATTCCCAACGTGATCTTGGGCAAAGACACTTCATCTCTAATATTCCTCATCTGTAAAAAATGAGAGAGTCAGACTAGATGGCCTCTGTGGTCCTTTTCAGCTCCAAATTTATGCTTTTAGGATTATAATTCTATAGATGATCCAGAGGCAGTTAGATTAATTGAGTAAAGACCCAACTGAGAGTCCATGAGTTCTAGACTTGACTTGGCTATACATTAATATCATTTTCATGTATCCCTCATGTAGCCTTTGCTTATGTAATATTTGTCCCACTCCATCCCTAACCCAGTATACTTTTTTCTTCTACTTCTTCAAACAACATTCATGGTCAACCTAATGTCCCACTCCTTCATGAAGCCTTAAGACCTCTCTAGCCCACATTTCTAGCCCATCTTCTCTTTTAATTTCTATAGACATTTGGTGTCTCCAATATGTATCTGACTAGCTGCTATCCCATCTTGTTCTCTATTTGCTTTGTGTATGGTCACATTATATTCTTATGTAATGTCACTTCTGTTCCTACAACCTGTATGACCTTGGACAGATCACTTCTCTGCACCTCAGTTTCCCTCCTTTGTAAAATGAGATGTTTGACTTAGATGGTGTCTAAGGTCCCATATTGCAGCTCTAAATCTCTGTTCCATAATACATAGACTGAACTTTCATCTTGGTAATTCCTATGTTTATCTTGTCTTACCTGATGAAGACAAAGGCATTTGTCTTCACTGTCTTCATCTGTTGGGTCATTTTGACCTCTAAATTAAATCTCAAAGACTTCAGTCTCTATTCTTCCTTGTGAACATCAAAATTTTTACAGTTATCAAGTCCAAATAACATTTTGTTTCATTGAACAAAGTTTCCGTGAGGTGAGGAAGAACATTGAGGGATTAATCTATTTTGATAGAGTTCTCACTCTGATTTGAAAACCATAACCAATTTCTATTAAAAATTATAATAATGACTTCAAGACTAGACAGAATGATAGTGAATTTAAGTTGGTATATATGACAATAATTGTTACTACTGATGTTATTATAGGTATATATGATTTGGTTTTAGCCAAGGATTCACTTCACTGGCATAAAACATGAGATTCTCCAAGCTTGAAATATATCTATATCTATATTTCTATTTCTATCATCTATCTGTATACACACAAAGTGTGTGTGTGTGTGTGTATGTGTGTGTGTGTGTGTGTGTAACAATGCAGAACACTAGTCTAGGACCCTGCTGTTCAACACACTAGTCATTCCTATTGAAATCAACATGTAAGCTGAGGTGTACCTTTAAAAAAAAGAGAGAGAAACCAAAGAATATTTAGTAGTTTTTTTAAAAAAACTCTCATGTCAGATCATAGCTTATTTAACACTGAAGATACCAGTGCCAGTATATCAATACTAGAGAGATAAGATGACTCAGAATACAAATTGACATTGGAGATCCCTGCATCTCAAATTTATGACTGAGTTACAAGTGCATTCAATTGGTTTTTCAAAGTAATTATTACAGAGAGCAAAAATTGGAATCATAGAATTATTGGAACTGGGAGGAATCTTAGAGGTCATCTCAGAGGTCATCTCATCGGATCATAGGATTTGGAACTGAAAGGGACATTAGATGATCCCGTCATCTTGTAACTGAGAAAACTAAGGCCCAGAGAAGTGAGGTCACATAGCTTGTGTGAGGACTAGAACCCATATCTCCTAACTGCTGATTTACTGTCTTATTTGTGATATCATGTTGCTTCCTTGATTAGTAACCCATTGGGACAATCAGCAAACAAGATGGTTTAGCCTCAACATTAGCCTCCCAAATGCCCAGAGTAAGTAAACCACTTGGACAAAGTATCATTCACCAGATTTATTTGAAGTCTAAGCTCTCTGAGTTATACACGTGCACAAATGATTCACTCGGTGGGAACCTCTCAGTTTTTTTTTTTTTACACTCTTCAAACTGAAAATAGTGCTAAAGAGGTTTGCATAATGCATGTCCATGGAAATGCTGAGGCAATTCTGACTTTCACAGTGCTAGGAGGTACCGTTGAGTCTTTCTGAGTTCCTTATTCACCTAGATAACCAAGCTCTCTATTTCAATACAAACCTTGCCCAGTGAAATATATACATGGCTTGGGGAACAAATCGTCACCAGGACTGGACAAGATTTTGTTATCTGCTCTGCCTACTTGGTGAGATCAGATCTGCTATGTTGAGCTTGAATTCTATGAAGGTGTTGCATTCTATTGTACTTGGTCTGAAACATGTAATAGATTTTCTGGCAGGGCAAATGAGCTAACTGGAAAACAGGAGTTCCACATTCCCTTATATAAATTTCTTTGGAGCTTATGTCCTGGGTCATCAGTAAGAACAGAATGCAAGTTCTTAGAGGGCAGGGGTGATTTCTATTTTGTCTTTGTTTTCCCAGCACCTAGCCCAGTGGCTGACACATAGTAGGTACTTTTAAAAAATGCTCATTGATTGATTGGAAAGTAGCCTATAAAATCAGACTGAGGGACTTCACCACTTAGTGGACACTGAAATGTTTGAACAGGGTGGGTAGTAGTACTTTAACAGAAAGGATAGAACAAGTGGTCCACTAGAGGGCAGTATGCCTTCACTGTTAAATCTATCTCCAATGAAAGCAATCTCTGCAGCAAGTGAAAGCCAGAACATTTATTCATATACTTCTTTCGCTTTTTGTTTTGTTTTTTTCTTTCCTTACAGGAGTCATATTTTTTTTATTTTTTCTTTTGGAACATCAGTATTTTATAAGCTCCTTCTCTAGTTTGTTAGAGCTGGAGAAACTCTAACAAGCTCCCTCCCAAACCCCCTCCCTCCAGTTTCCCCTCTGTAGTACAGTACTGTATTGCTATGTTCACAGTAAAAAGGACTTCTAATTTCTGAACAAACATTCTATGTGACTTCAGCCTCTGATGAGACTAAGCTATACACCCTAGTCAAAAACCATGACATCCCTTCAGTCATTTGGCTGTATTATTTTGTTTTGTTCTGCGGCTTGGGCAATGAAAAGATTTTTCCCACTCCATCATAACTGGCATCACACATCTAAACTAACTCATTAATGGACAATAGTAGATGACCTAGGCCGGGAACATACAGCAGAGAAGGAAATGGTTCTATAGGTGTATATTCTGTAATGCACTTTGGGATAGAGAAATAGAAAATCACAAAGTAAAACAAATGTCTTACATGTACAGTATGTGGGCATTGAAGGAGTAGGGGAATTTTCCATTAATCTTTTCTCTTTCCCATTTTATTATGCTCAGCTGCTGTTTCTCCTTAAACCACTTTCAAATGATGCTCACATTTGATAACTTTTTAAAAATGGATTTCAATAACAAAGATGCTCGAGCTTTACTTATATGCCTTTGTACCCCTTCAATACTCAGTATTATCCATAAGATACTGTAATATTACCATAACAGCTGTAATATTCTACAAATGCGTTAACAGCAATGCATGAGCTATATTTCCAGGCAGGTGATGGCTGAACAATCACCAAATTGAAAAAAAAGTTCCTGATTTCAAAAGCACAGCTGAAACATTTGTACAAATATACACAAAAAAAGGAAAGGGGAAAAAATCCCCAACAACAAATAGTTCTGACGCCAGAAAGCCATAATAACAAACAGCTTCTGTTAAAGTCAGTCTCTATCACCCTGGACATGCCTCCGAGGTGGCATGTGGTAGCTAGTGTGAGGAAGCAATACCCCAAATACATCAAGAAACATCTTTGGGTGTTAGACTTGGTTTTTCCCTCCAGAAATGTTAACTGTGTTAAATAAATGTTTTATTCCAAACAATGACTACATCAGAAAACAAAATTAGACCTGTCCAGGTAGACAATCCTAACAAAGTTACCCTCTAGAGATTCCTCTGCTAGACACGGGCAATTTCATGGGTTACCACAAATGGATTACCATTACCTCAAATGATGAAGACAAGTGCTGGTGACCATGCATATCATGTGGATGTTAGGTGCAGAGATTGGGTGAGAGACAATGGATGGAATCTCATGCAATCAAAATTCAAGTTTACATATGGTCCTATTATTGTCGCCAGGAAAGAAAATGCATACACCTCAGTATGGGGATTGAGAAAGCTAAAGCACCCCCTCCCCCCAAAGGGTGACATTCGTGATGGACATCTCTGGTTTAGGTTGGCTTTTTTTTTACATAGCTCTGAGATGTAATAGTGGCTGAAGAACAAAATGCTATTTATTTTAGGCCCTCCTAAAAGATGCATTAGGGTTAGTGGTGAATGACAAGATTCAGGAAACAGATCCCCTTTTCCTAGCCTTTATGTTGAGAGGCTTCAATATAAGGAAGGGTGGGGGGTTCCCAGTGAACTAAATGTCCAGGGATTTGAAGGCAACCAATTCCTTTAAACATAACTGACCTAATAAAAATAAGCCAACAAGAAAGGAAAGCATGTGAAAGAGAAGAAGTGATCATGTTGTCTGCGGTGAGGCAGAAAGCTCAGTTAGACACTGGAGGTGGTGGCAGGCCAGGACGCCGGGTTTGAATGATTTTTGGCTTTGGAGAATTCTTTGGATCTTCTTCTTCCTCAATGTCGCTGTCACACACATGCACCACAACACTTGGGGTGGACTCTGTTCCTGCATGAAGTTCATACTTCTCCCCTGAAAAGCAAAATAAGTAAAAGGGGTTGAAAAAAATTGGACTATTCTGGATCACCAGCCGTGCAGGTTGGGCACTACTGTTTCAGTCACCCAGACTGCCAACCTCTGAAACCATCCTTGACTTTTCACTTTCACCCCACATATCTTGTTGGTTTTTTTTGAAAAACATTGGTTTTGTCACTTTCTTCTCCAGCTCAGCAGATGAGGAAACTGAGGTAAACAGGGCAAAGTGACTTGGCCAGGGTTACACAGCTAATAAGTGTCTGAGGCCAGATTTAAACTCAGGAAGATGAGTCTTCCTAAGCCTAGATCAGCTACTCTATCCACTGTGCCACCTAGCTGCCACACCCCACATATCTAGTCCATTTACCAATTTTATTTCTACCATGACAATCTCTCTCCTCTTTCTCTCACCTACATAGTTACCTCATCACCTCTTCTTAGACCACTGACTGCAGTAGGCTTCTAATGGATCTCCCTGCCTCCAGTGTTTTCTCCTTTCTTAAATAAGGCATTCAGAATGAATGGCTTCTAACATTCCTTTCAGCACTGAATCTGTGAGGAGTGGCACAAGGGCCACAGTCCTAGATATGGTGATAGAAGACATGGGTTTGAATCTTGGTTCTTCCACATATTACCTGTAAGATCCTGGGAAAGACATTGCTTTTCTCTAGGCCTGTTTCCTCCTCCATAAAATGAAGGAGCTGGATTAGATGGCCTCTAAAGCTTCTTGCAGTGACAAATTTATTCTCCTGTTTTGTCTCTGAAGACTTGAATGGCCGCATAACACCTTTTGTTCTCAAAGGGAATCATGAGGTCTCTACAACTGATTTTCTGGATGACTGAGACAACTTTTTGTACCTTTGATCAATTAATCAAAATATTTATTAAGTACCTATTACGCTCCAGACACTGTGCTATGTTCTGAGGATACAGAAACAAAAAAGGAAAGAATCTCTACCTACTATGAGCTTACATATTAACGAGATGGAAACATTTTTAAAATATGCAGCATGAATATAAAATGAATGAATACAAATATATACAAAGTAGTTAAACACAAAGATAGTCCGAAAGTTAGGACACAAGCAGTGAAGGGATCAGGAAAAATTTCATGCAGAAAATGGTCCTTGAGTTGCCCATGACACTGTCAACCATAGCATACCAACACATGGGGTTTTCTTAGCAAAGATACTTAAGTGGTTTGTCATTTCCTTCTCCAGGGGTTTAAGGCAAACAGAGGCTAAGTGACTTGTCTAGGGTCATACAGCTATTAAGTATCTGAGGCCAGATTTAAACTCAGATCTTCCTGACTCCAGGCCTAGCACTCTAGGCACTGAGCCACCTCACTGCTCTTGTGATGTAGAGGTAAGAAGGAAGTGCATTCCAGGTAGGTGGCATGGACAGTGCAAAGGCAAAGGCAGGGGAGGGAAAGTGTTGTAAAGGAGGAAAAGAGAAAAAAGCCAGCGTGGCTGGATGGCAAAGTGGGAAAGGAAAGGGGGAGTAACATCCAGTGAGTCTGGAATGATAGGCTGGGGCCAGATTGTGTCCAGTTACAAAAGCTAAACAGAAGGGTTTCTATTTTATCCCAGAGGCGACAGGAAACCACTGGAGTTGGTTGAGTGAGGGAAGTCACATGGTCAGATCTGTGCTTAAGGAAAATTTCTTAGAAAGCAGTTAGTAGGATGGACTGGAGTGGAGAGAGACTAGAGGGAGGAAAACCAATTAAGAAGCTTTAAGGTTGATTCATTTAGCAAACATTACTGCTATACCTTGAGAACTACAAAGATGAGCAAGACATGGCTCCCTGGACTCTTCACTTATAAGCCATGATTACCTATCTGAAAACAGAGCTGACATGAAATTAAAAGACAGAGGATTTAGAGGAGGGAGGAATCTTAGAAATTATGGTTGTTCAGTTGTTTTTCAGTTGTCTGACTTTGTGACCCTATTTGGGGTTTTCTTGGCAGAGATACTGGAGTAGTGTGCTAGTTCCTTCTCCAGTTCATTTTATAATTGAGGAAACTGAGGCAAACAGGATTAAATGACTTGCCCAGGGTCACCTAGCTAGTAAGTGTCTGAAGCCAGATTTGAACTCAGGAAGATGAGTTTTCCTGACTCCAGGTCCAGTACTCTATCCACTGTGCCACCTAGCTGCCCCTTTCTTGGCAAGGATGCTAGAATGGTTTGCCATTTCCTTCTCCAATTCATTTTACCAATGAGGAAACTGAGGCAAACAGGGTTAATTTAAGTGACTTAGCCAGAATTACCCAGCTAGTAAGCGTCTGAGTTCGGATTTGAACTCAGAAAGATGAGTCTTCTTGACTCCAGACCATGTGCCATATCCACTGTGCCACCTAGAAAAGTTGCTGCTTGTCAATTAATTGATAAATGTTTATAAAGTGCCTACTATGTGCCAAGCACTGTGCTAAAAAAGAAAGCAAATGTGAACTCTCAGGAAGCCTACATTCTCTAGTCTAGAGGGAGATAACAAGTTTGTCTTACTCCCTAATTTAATGGATCAGTAAAGACCCTGGATCTAGAGAAAAGTGACTTGACCAGGTTCACAGAGGGAGTGAATAAATAAGCAGTCAAACTTTTGGAGTGAAATTCTACATTCTTGTCACTAAATCGTGGCGCACAAAAGTATTTGTAAACCCACTCCATCCTCATTATCTACTAATACTGATACGTACATAATAATGTATCACATGTATATAGTAACAATAGCTAGCATGGAACATGGCATTTTAAGGTTTGGAAAGTACTTTACAAATATTATCTCCTGGTATCATCTCAACCCTGTGAGTTTGATGTCCATCATCATCCTAATTTTAAAGATGAGGAAATTGAGCCAGAATATTTAAATGACTTGCTCAGGATCACACAGCTAGTAAGTGTCTGAGGCTGAATTTGAATGTAGGACTTCCTGTCTCTAGGTTCTGAACTGTGTTTACTGCACTATTTGAATGCCTCATATGATAGAGAATTTATATGGCAGCACACAGACAAGTACTACAAAGGGTCAGAGGGCATGGATTTGACTTGATTTACATCATTGGAATGAATTCCCAAATGAAAGATAGCAGAGGTCTCTGAGTTTTTGGATATGTTTAAATAACATTTTATGGTTTTAATGAACTTTATACTATACTGTTTATTTTTATATTTTATACTTTTATACTTTATATTATACTACTTATTTTTACCCCTTTCATCTCAAATCCTACCTTCTATAGGAGGTCTTCCCTGAGCCCCTATAATTCTAGTATTTTTCCTCTGTTGATTATCTCCCATTTATACTGTCTATAGTTTCTTTTTTTTCTTTCTGGAGGGCAATTGGGGTTAAGTGACTTGCCCAAAGTCACACAGCTAGGAAGTGTGTCAAGTGTCTGAGGCTGGATTTAAACCCAGTTCCTCCTGACTCCAGGGTCAGTGCTCTATTCACTGCGCCACCTCGCCACCTCGCCACCTCCCACCCTCCCCCATAGTTTCTTTGAACAGTCACCTGTTGTCTCCTCACTAGATAGCAAGCTCCTTGAAGGCAAGGATTTTCTTTTGCCTTTCCTTTGTGCCTGTCATATAGTAGTTGCTTAATAAATGTTTATTGAATGACTTATCTTCACAATAACCGTGTGATAAAGACAAGGCAATCCAATCTAATACAGTATTAACTTATTTAGTGACTACTATATGGTATGAAAATGCGAAGACAAAATATTACCCCTTTACATTTGAGGAAACTAAGAAGCAGAAAGGATGTGTGTGTATGTGTGTATGTACACACATACACACACATTTTGTATCATATATTATATTATGTATATTATATTTATATATACTTTATATTTTGTATTATATTGTGTTAAGTTAATATATACTTATATTTTGTATCATATATTATATTATGTATATTATATTTATATATACTTTATATTTTGTATTATATTGTGTTAAGTTAATATATACTTATATTTTGTATCATATATTATAT
>CM053593.1:213235143-213260684 GCA_028646575.1 Pseudocheirus occidentalis
AAGTTAATATATACTTATATTTTGTATCATATATTATATTATGTATATTATATTTATATATACTTTATATTTTGTATTATATTGTGTTATGCTAACATATACTTATATTTTATATCATATATTATATTATGTGTATTATATTTATATATACTTTATATTTTGTATTATATTGTGTTATGTTAGCATATACTTATATTTTGTATCATATATTGTATTATGTTTATATATATATATATATGTATGCATATATAAACATATGTAGAGGACCATAGGCCAATGGGACTCTGACCCTGATGGCTGAATAAGCCCTCTCAGCTGAAGAGCCTGCTACCAGGCCAGGATTGGTTCCCCAATCCCAGGAAGGAGCTCAAACACACGGGTGTGAGCATTATGTCCCCTAGATAAGTGTAGTATGGGAACAAGGAAGTGCACAGTGTCCTCAGGGGAAACAACGAGGAAGCCTTCTATAAAAGCTTGTACAGGGGTACTAAAATCGGCTCTCCTTTCCACCACTCTTGGAGTCCCGTCTCTTTTGTGCACTCTCTTAGCCTGTGGGTAAGCAACTCTTTTTCAGCCCTGCTGTGGGGCAGCAGGGCTCCCCATATACATATACTTATACATTGTATCATATATTATATTGTGTTATGTTGTTTTGTTTTGTTATGTTATGCTACGTTATGCTGTGTTATGTTACATACACACACACTTGCCCACAGTTATATAGGCTGCAAGTAGCAAAGCTAGCACTTAAATCCCCATCTTCTGACTCCAAAGTCAGCACACTTTCTACCATATGTTATAAATGCTTTTGATATAATACTTCCATCACTACTAATTTATCCATGCAATAGAAGTGAGGAACAACTGGTTTGTTTGGTTTTTATTCCCTATTTTGATTTCAAAAATCCTTATACACTTTACAAGTTACTCAAGACCCAACTGTTATTCAGTCATATAAATTGCCAGGCAGATTAGTTTAGGGTTTCCATGGCAATTATACCTTTAAAGGAATTAAGGAATCTGGAGTTGACCTCTACTACTAACTGTTACTCTAAAGGTCAGTAGAATAAGTGGTTGTCTTTCTGATATGATACAAGGGACACTGGAGAGCCCCACCTGCCTTCAAATGCCTTAGGCTTCAAAATGCCCTCACAAGCCTGAAATAATCACCATTTGGATCACTAATGGTTAATCAGTAAGTGAAAGAACCTTGCCTTCAGGAGTTTACTGTTAAAATCTACATATTAGCTGATATGCTAATAGCATAGCTCTATCATACAAACATCAACAAAAATTTCCCATATACAGAGTACTGTGATAGGTTCTGATACATAAGTATATAAGACAAGCCTTTAAGGAACCTATGTTCTCAGTGAACAATACAGAGATATATGCAATCTATGGCCCAGAACCACAGTTTCCCATTTATATGGACAAGGTTCTATATTTTAGGCTTACATCATCCCCCTCCCACACACACCCTTGTCTCTGCCAAGGATTTTCTTTGGAAACATAAGCATTTGTCTCCTGTATGGGTACCTCCAGTCCCCACCCCCCCACCAAGAAGAAAAAGAAAAGAAAAGAAAAGAGGGTTCTTAGCACCCATGAAAGCATTCAGGCTAATAAGATATTAAATAATGACAGGTCATATTTCACACGAAAGAAAAAGTAAAAGACTTGCATCTGAGCCAATAAGCAGTTAAGACAACTTCTCTATCTTGAATCCCATCTTTATTACTAGTATGACCTTAGAGAAGTTGCTTAACCTGTCATGTCCTCAGCTTCCTGTTCTGTAAGATGGAGGTTGGACTAGGTGACCTATGAAGTCCCTTTTGGCTCTAAATCTATGATCTAATTCTATGACCTATTAAACCATAGACAGGTTGTCATCTGTGTTGGTGAACAAATGCAAAAGCATTTATGGAGGACTTAGTTCTCCCCTGTGACAGAATCATGGATCTTTTATGTATTTACATATTAAAGGATATGCTATATTTGCTTACTTTTCCTTTCCACTCATTGTCTCCTAATATTTTTGTTTTAAAACAGGAATGAGGAAAGGGGAATCTGAGTTGTGAGATACCACATCTCTTTATTAATCTTTTAGATTCGAACCCCCATTTATCATTAAAAAACAGTAGATTACTCAAAGTTACTTAAGTGAATTCTAAAGCTATAATTCTTCCTTCAGGAATTTGTAATAAAAATTTCTTCATGTGGCTAGGTGGCAGAGTGAATTACAGCACCAGCCCTGGAGTCAGGAGGACCTGAGCTCAAATCCTACCTCAGACACTTAACACAGCAAGTCACCATCTTTCTGAGACTCAGTTTCCTTTGAAAAATGTGAGTTTTGGACTAGAAGAGATTATCTCTAAGTTGTTTCCCAGCTTTAAATCCTATGGTTCTTTAATAAAACTCTTTTCCTTAGCCAGGAGAAACCAGGTTTCCCTGAGAGTGGGAATTATTTTCAAGAAGGAAAAAAAAGATTCTCTGTAGTTGGGGAGAAATACGCAATGGTGTCATTTTGCTGAATGAGAGTATGTGTGAGGGGATATATACTATGGGGAAAAGTAAAGGTGACGGCAGCACAGTTTGTCTGCTGCAGGGCTGAAAGCAACGTTCACATCAAGCTAATGAAGTCAGATTTCTTGGTACTAGGGATATGTTATTGCTGTGATCCCATTAACTTTGACATTTCACTGTTCTATTTTTGGAAATTTTCCTACTATCAAAAAGCAGCAAAGCATCACAGCTGCTGAGAGGCTACAAAGTAAAAAGAGAAATAACTTTGGTCTTCCCGTATTGAATTATTTTTTTTCTTTTTTTGGCCTATTTCCTCTCCAGGCTTCAGCTAATTTCTCAGCCATGGGGGCTGACGTCAATGTTGCCAGCCAGAGGTAGGAACCAATTGGTCACTGTCAGTAGTAAGTTCTTCTCCTTGCACTTACAGAGAAGGAGAATTTCAAATACAGGTAAGGACAGGAAAATCACACCTGCTTCTCTCTTGAAGGACGATGATACCAATTCAAATGCCTTTCCGTCTCTTAGCCTCTAAGCAATTTTCCTAGTAGCTTTCCTCTTTAAAAATGTAGGACACCATTATTAAAGGTATTTCATTTTGGTTGAATAATATCAAATTTTGTTGTTGTTGATACAGATGCAAAGGACAGGGTATTCAACTCTTTCCCCTCCCAATCCCCTCCCAAGAGAAAAATTTCTAATCTCTATCACCTAGATTCAAAGTAACTTTTTTAAACACAAGATTTGAAGCCAGAATGGCATTTAGTACAACAAACCTAGTTTACAGAGCCCAGAATTTCAGAATTTTACAATTGTCCCTAGCATTTAGCATAGTAGGTGCTTAAAAATGTTCATCAATTGACTGATTTCAGTGGCCACCTAATTCACCCATAACCAAAAAGGAATCTAAACTGTAACATATTAAAAGTGGCGAGTCTCGAGGGACTTCCCCTCCCAGATCGGTTCTTTTGTGAAGGCAAACTGGGCCATCTTTTGCCTCAGTCTTTATATAGTCTTCAATTATTGAATGGGTGTTGCCTCAGACAAACTGAGATCTGGGAAAAGCCTTAGCTTAAAAAGGCTAAGGTCTTCCACTGCATCCTGGACCAGTGATAGTGTGTGTGTGTGTGTGTGTGTGTGTGTGTGTGTATGTGTATGTTTATGTGAAATTCCCCCTTTTTATTTTGGAGAGATTTGAAATGTCATGAGGATCGGAGTTTGGTCCCCCATCTTGTTGGTTCTATGACCCAGACACATCATTTGGATGATATAGGAGCCAACAATTCTATTACTTCCAGTGATGTGGAGGACTGCCAGACCTTACCATCTGCCTTGCCACTGTATCATAAGGCATTCCAGCTCTCTCCATAAGGCCCTGTCACTGAACCCTTAGGACTTTTGGGGCCCCCTTTTCTGCCCTGAAACTGAAATTTCTTTTATGTGTTTTCTTCCTCTAATTAGTGTGAACTTTTTGAGACAGGGACTGTTTCTTTTTCTATTTGTATCCATAGAACATAACATAGTACTTGGCATTTAAGTATTGGCATAGTAAACCATTTGGCTCACTTGGCATAGTAAGCATTTAATAAATGTTTTCTGATCCATCCATTATTAACATCTATAGCCTTACTCATGGTTCAAAACCAAACTGGAAATAAATGTCAGAATTTATCTCTTTGAAAAATTGCCTTTTAGTGACCATTAGAAACAGTACAATAACTTCACAGACTTATTGGATTAACTCACAGATTACAATCTAATTCTTTTGTTCTATATGATGTATTATAATTTCTTTAGGCCGATTCATCCCCTGATCTAAAAAAACAACATGTTAAAGGTTGTGGACGGTAGCATAGATTTGAATGCTTAAAATGCCAGTAGAATGGGAACTCTTTGAGGGTGGAAATGTTCATTTTGCCTTTCACTTTGGGAAGCATCTTGTTGTCTAGGCTCACAGAACAAGTTAATATCAGAACAAGAATGTGAATCCAGGGACTTTGAATTCAAATTCAGTGTTTTGACCACTACCCAAGGAAAATTCAACATAGAAAGAGTTATCAGTGAAGGCTTCAAGAAGGAGGTGATATATGGTATGAATGGAGCATACAGAGGTAACTTTCACCTCACATATTTATTTCCAGAATTTGTATAGCCTATGCTCTACATCACAAATCAATATGAACAGAGATAAGACATGCAAGTAAAGGACCCAAGGCACCATATTCGTTCAAAATTGTGTTTTTCTAACTTTTTTTCTATTGTAGGCCATTGACATAAGCGGAAAAAAAAATCATTCAAGGGCCATGTTCCAATACATTGTAAGCTCCCCAAGAGCGGGAACTGCATCTTATTTTCATCATTGTATTCCTAGAGCCTAGCACAGAGTCTTGTCCATAGTGGAGATAGAATGGAGATAGAATGAGACCTGTTATTTCCCTGGTTTAAAGAATACCTAGCTGAGAAAATTCCTTCTACAAAGACAGGTCAGCCCTTTTTCTCTGTAACTTGTAGTCTTAGAAAGTTGCTAAGAGTACCAAAAAGTTAAGTGATCTACCCAAGGTCACAAGACCAGTATGTGTCAGAGGCAAGACTTAAACCCAAGGTTCCTGACTTCAAGACTAGATCTTTAATCACCAAGCAACACTGGCTCTCTGCACATAATGGGCCTCAATCAACCATTTGCTTGAATTGAACTTGTTATTTCAGAGAAGTAAACAAATGGTTACCACTCTCTGTAGAAGAGGTGTTAAACACAAGGTCACAGTATAGCCTAAGCCTGATTAAAATATATTGGGAAAATGTGTAAAACAATAAAAATACAATAGAAGATAAATAATGTAAAATGTGGTTTTCTAAATTGCTATGGGGACCTCACAGATCCTTATGTATGAATTCATAGCTTCCATTTATATTTGAGTTTGTTAGGACTACTCTATAGTATCAGTGTGGAGGAGGAGGTCAGGGAAGGTGTCACATAGAAAATGGCCCTTGAACAAAAGGATGCTAGGCCAAGAAAGGATTCTTAGTTGAGGTCATGGAAGGCAGAAGGAGCATTGTCCCAATGAGCTTTTTCCTATAGTTGAGAAACAAATGGACATTTTGCTATTAGAATCAGAAATTAGGCAAATAAGCTATTATTGAACCACATTTTGTTGCCCTCTCTGTGACCAGTTAGGTTGCTCAGTGGGTAGAGCGCTGGGCCTGAAGTCAGGAAGACTCATCTGCCTGAGTTCAAATCTGGCCTTAGACACTGTAACCCTGGGCAAATCATTTAACCCTGTTTGTCTCAGTTTCTTCATCTGTAAAAGGAGCTGGAGAAGGAAATGGCAAACCACTCTAGTATCTTCACCAAGAAAACCCCAAACGGGGTTACAAAGAGTTGGACATGACTGAAACAACTGACCAACTGTGACCACACTGTCTTAAACTATATTCTAAATGTTGTACCTTTGTGACTTATCTGCCCCCCCTTAGGCTGCAAGTCCTTTGAACAAGGGAGGAAAGATAGCTTACAAACATGGGGTGTTAGAACTGGTAAATAAATGCCTTAGCAATGATCTCTTTGAGCAGAGCTGTCAGACATGTGACTCATGGCAACATGGAGCTCTCAGCACTCCTGAGTATGTCTTGAATCAGATAAAAATATAATTAGAGAATATTGAATTCAGGGATCCTTATTTTTGGTTTAGTGGTTCTGTATCCACTTGATTTTAACAGCATTGATCTAGAGGCATCTTGACCTAGTGGAGAATGTGTTGGTTTCAGACACAGACACTTAGGTTCAAGTTCTCCCTCAGACATTTATTAGCTGTATGACCAAAGTAAGTCACTTAATCCTTCTGGACACTTTCCCCCATCTGTAAAATGAGATTGATAATGAGTCAAGTCAACAAGCTTTTAATAAGAGCCTACACTGTGCCAAGCTAGATACGAGTATAATGAGGCATATATAATTTAGGTATCATAATATCTAGAGCAGCTACCTCACCAATAACACCAATAATGCCAATAATACCATTATGACTCCTCTCGCTTGTTGTTATTTCCTGTGGTAGTCAAGATGGAAGGTGGATTTCCATTTAGTCTTCCTGTCTTTGACGTAGAATTTTGTCTACTGTTATGACTCAGTATAGGTCAGTGGTTCCATGATCTCATTCATTTGGGCATCTCCTCTGTTGGTGCAGATAGCAACACATATATTCTTCCTCCTGTGCCACTCTTGTCTAGTCTCTCATAGATCCAGAAAAAATCTATCCAATGTCCCAGAGGTCTTTCTCTAGGTCTTTTTTTTTTTTTAAACATTTTTAGATATCTGGGCAGCAGCATCCAGGCTGCGCATACCTGTTATCCTTTGTTCTTACTATGTGACCAGGCCACTTCTCATACATTTTCTGCATAAAATATGTAAAGAGTTTTCCAAACCTTCTAGATAAGGAGGAAGAGGATGGTGATGATAATTATGGTGATGGTGGTTAGTATGTGATAGAGTGGATAGAGACTTGCCTAAGAGCCTAGGAGACCTGGGTTCAGGTCCCAACTTTGACCCATACTGCCTGTGTGATCCTCGAACCCTTAAACTCTCAGTGCCCTGGGCCACTGGTAGCAAAATGAAATAGAAAAAGGGCCACTAAACTATATGTAAGGATCCCTGAAGGTGTCATATTGACTTGCAAAACCATGTATTAGCATTGTCTATGTCCTATTTAAAAATTTTTTGTTAAATATTTCCCAATTACATTTTAGTTTAATTCAGGTCACATTCAGGTCACAATAATGAGTGTTTGACACCTCTGTTTTAGGCAACTCTCTGACTGAAAGTTGCAGAGAAGTTGCTGACCTGCATTGAATGGAGTAGTTTGTTCATCTGAGAGTCCCCTATAGCAGTGAAATCACATGAACAGTTCCTCCTCCTTCTCCCCCTCCTCTCCCTCTCCTCTTCTTCCTCCTTCTCCTTCTCCTCCTCCTCCCCCCTCCTCCTCTTTCTCCTCCACCTTTTCTTCTTCCTCTTCCTCCTTTTCCTCCTTCTCTTGAATATTCCCCTTCTCTTCCTTTCCTTCCTTCTCTCCATTGCTCTTTGGCACCACTTGTCCAACTTTAGGTCTTCAGAAATCAGGATGTTCTAAAGTTTTCAAATTTATGACATCACCAGGAGAACAGAGTGTTGTTCAAAAGAAGGGGGTGTGTGTGTGTGTGTGTGTGTGTGTGTGTGTGTGTGTGTGTGTGCATGTGCACATGCAACTTGAGATGGTTAAAAGTCTTGCCCAATTTCCCAGATGTAATCCAGACTGCACGCTCCCTCGTTTCCAATTCCGGGCCTGGCTCTTCATTTGCCTACAAAGCTTTTCCTAGATATATGTACTCATGTGCTAACTCAATGGACTGGCTCAATAAATAATGAAAATTAACAACTTAGATGAACGTGCTGTGGGTTATAAACTAAGTCCATTTAAACCTCTCCAAGAGCCTTAGGCTGCCAGGAAAATGTCTTTTATGGTTTCCATTCATTTTTCTGCGGTACTTCCCGTACCAATCCTAAATTCTCACTTTGTGAATTTAGCCAGCGAAGCATTATGGGTTTAGTGGAAAACAGGTCTGTTCTGTTTGAGTTTAAATTACTTTCTCATGATTGTTTATCATTTCTTCTTCTGTATAAATGCTTCCATTCACAGGGAATGAAAACACAGTGATAAAAATTGGACCAGTGTTAAGAAGGCTAGGTGTTAAGAAACTTGTTCTTACACCTTGCTCTAGGATGTTGGATACTAATGTTGTACTTGGCCTCACCTGGGTCCCTTGATCCTTTCCCCTCCCCCATTCTTCCCTAGCCAGTTATCTTCCTGTTTCCTCATGGAAGTTGGCTACAGGGCCCCCCAAGGTTTCCCTGCGCGAGACTTAAAATGTGTACTAGCCAATCCCTGCTGTAAACCTCTTATTATGCAATCCCTGACCATCGAGTTGGGGAGACCCTATATATATCAGTGATCTCCCCATGGTCAGGCCTGTTTGATTTGGGCAAGGTAAGATGTAGCCCTGAACAGCCCATTTCCAAAATATGCATTTGGGGTCTCACTCGGTTCTTTCCGCACAACACTAAGAAGTGAGTTTACGTTAAAATAAAGCATGTTGTTTTAATTGGATTGGTCAGAAGAAACATATTGCTTTAAGGAGAGGATGAAAGAAAAAAAAACGCTGTCAAGTCTTTTTGTCTGCATGTACTGTGTATAATGCTTACTTTTGTCTGGACTCAGTTAACATGCATTTTTTTAAGCAATTATTATATGCCAGGCACTGTGCTAAATTCTGGGAATACAAAAAAAAAAAGGCAAAAACATGATATTTACTCTCAAGGAAATCACAGTCCAATGCAGGAGACACCATCCATATAAATAACAAATACGGAAGGTGTAAACAATCTTAACCTCCTTTGTTTGTGGGGAGGACAGGACAGCTGCTAGAGTCCCGTTTCAACCAACTCAAATCAGCTAGAAAGTTTAGAGATTTATTCAAAAGCAAAGTATTTTTGTTTTTAAACAAAACCCAAAATTTCCTCATCTCCACCTCCTGGCTTCCCTGGCTTACTTTAATACTAAATTCAAACCCTACCTTCTGCAAGATGCCTTTCCCAGTTCCTTCCACTGTTAATGACTTTTCTCTGAGATCACCTTCTGAAATGATCAACTCCTCAGGACCACCTGGGCCCCTCCTGCCCTCTGAATGGAGAGAGTGAAGGGTGGACACAGAAGAGTTCCTCACTGGCAGCCACATCAGCTGCCTGGTTACAGGACTTTATCATACCTTCTATGCTAGGTATCCTGCCTTTCTCCTCTGACTTTCTCCAACCCCCTCCTTCTATTTTAACTCCTTTTTCTAGGTACTGTCTACCCGCATTGAGCCCAACTCAGATGGGCTGGGGTTGTTCAAATGCCAAATATATGCTTGCCTAAAAGACTATTTTATGGAGAACTCACACAGGGCAAGCGCTCACATGGTGGTCAGAAGAAACGATTCAAGGACAGTCTCAAGCTCTCTTAAGAACTCTGGAACTGATTGTGTGACATGGGAGACACTGGCACAGGATTGCTCAGCATGGCATGCCCACATCAGAGAAGGTGCTATGCTCTGTGAGCAAAGCAGAATTGAGACACCTCAAAGGAAATGCAGGATGCACAGATTTAGAGAACCACCCCAAATGTTCACATGGACTAATTGTGCCCAACCTGTGTTAGAGCATTCCAAGCTTGTATTGGTCTGATCAGTCACAGTCATACACACTAAACCTTGACTCTAGCATAGTGATGTCATTCTGGTTCTCTTAGAGAACAAAGGACAAGAACCAACCAACCAACTAACTGGCCAACCAACCAACCAACCAACCAATCAACTGGCCAACCAGCCAACCTCTATTAGACTATGAACCGCCTGAGGGCAGGGACTATATTTTGCTTTTCCGTGTATTCCCAATATTTAGCATAATGTCTGGTAGGTGCTTAATAAATATTTATTTACCAATTTGACTGCCTGACATTACACTATATTATGTACACACACACATACACACATATAGAAAGGAAATATATATATATATCATATATTTTATGTGTGTGTATATTTGTGTTTGTGTATGTATCTATGTATGAAAAACAGTCCCTGCCCTCAAGAAGTTCACATTCTAATGAGATGAACAACATACAAAATAACTGTATATTTTGTGTAGTTTTTTGACACACTGTACATATATTTGCATACACAATTATTGTATACACTGTGTATATATCTCTTTTGCATACATAGTTATTTGTAATAATATACAAATAACTGTGTATATCTTACATACACCATTATTATATATGTTGTATGTATGTCTATATCTATCTGTACATCTATGTCTGTCTGTCTTCTTGTCTTTCTGTCTATGTATCCATCCATTCATCCATCCATCCATCCATCCGTCCATCCATCCATCCATCCATCCATCCATCCATCCATCCATCTATCTATCTATCTATCTATCTATCTATCTATCTATCTATCTATCTATCTATCTATCTATCTATCTATCTAATGTTTTGTATATATTTTCTCCCACCAGAATGTGAACTACTTGAGGGCAGGGACAAGTTTTTCTTTTATTTTAATTCCCAGAATTTAGCACAGTGCCTGGCACATAAGTGCTTAATAAATGTCTTGTTGAGTCACTTGACTGAGGTAGATAGTGCAAATAATGCTATTTCCTTTTTACAGGTGAGAAAAGTGGAATTCAGAAAAGTTAACTTATTTATTCAATATTGGATTTAAGAATCTAATCCAGGTGTTTTGATTCCAAATACAATTTTCTTTCCACTATACTATACTATTTCAGAAAAATTTAGGACATCACGTGTTTTCTTCCCTTTCTGGCTAATGTCTTTACCACAAAGCAAAGGACGAAAGAGTGTCCCCTCTCCTCCTGCCTCATTGCTCTTCCTAGGTCTCAGAATTCCATCCCTTGCCAGCCTTTGCACAGGCTAGACACCATGAGAGGAATGCATTTCCTCTTACCCTCCACTTTTTTCTGAATCCACAGCTTTCTTCAAGTCAGAGCCTCTATGTCACGTCCTGTGTCTGCTTACTCGTTTGTGCCTCCTCAGCAGAATGCAGACTCTTTGGGGCTTTTATTTTGTCTTTAATCCCAGCACCCAACACAATATTGTGCACATAGTGCACATTGAATCAAACAGGGAGAGAATATTTGGGCCCTTAACTATAGCTGGTATAGAATAAAGAAGGAAGGAAGGAAACAGGCACATATTGTCCCAGGCATTATGATAAGCACTTTACAAATATTAATTCATTTGATCTTCACAACAACCCTGGGAGGTAGGTGCTATTACTATCCCCACTTTCCAGTCAAGGAAACTGAGGCAGACAGAATTTTAGTGACTTGCCCAGGATCATACAGCTAGTAAGTGTCTGAGGTAATGGTCTGGACTTGCATCTTCCTGACTCCAAGCCTAGGGATCTGTCAACCGTGCTACCTAGCACGTTCTAGACCCACTAATTGCTACGATATGTATACGTGAAACTCATTCACACAGATTTAAAGTGAGAAAATACTTTAGAGACTGTTTACCCCAATCCCCGTCATTTTATAGATGAGGAAAATACGCTGTGTGTGCATGCTGATGAGATAAAAAAGGAGTTAAAGGGGGGCAGAGAGTGTGAACAATTTGCCCAACATTAAAACAGGTTTTCTTTCAAGGTTTGGATTTAGGGCTTGCCCACTTTTGCTGGGGGAGAGAAGGCAGCTGCTACTGTCTTGTTATTTCAACATCCTCATGTCAACTCCCTGGTCAAATTCTCAGATAGCCCAAGAGAGATGGAAAGAAGGAAGCCATAAAAAGAAGAGCAAGGAGTGAGTGTTAATTATCGTTCCTTCCCCATCCCCAGGCACTGGAAAGAAATTGAGAGCACTTACTGTCCCCTTTAATCTTGTCTCCTGTCTATCTGGTTGCACACAGGCCAAAATAAAACAAATATCCCATAATGGAAGAAAACCTATTATGAAGGTTCACTGATCAGGGACTTGATAAACATTTTCCCCCATAATAATTTTCCTTCAAAACTAACATCAATTTTACTGTTTTAAAGTTCAGGAAAGGCAACATGGTGTAGTAGATAGAGTTAGCCTCAAAGCCTTCTGAAGATCTGGGTTCAAGCCTTTCTCTGACACATATTGGCTGTGTGACCCTGGGCAAGTCACTTAAACTCTCAATGCTCTAATGTTATGGTGTCAAATACAAAGAGAAACAGATTCCTAGAGGATGAATTTTGACTTAGAAAGCCACAAATTAACATTATCTGTGTTGTAGTTTGAAAAAAAATTATCTTGCTAAACATGTCCCAATTACATTTTAATCTGGTTGAAGTTGCCTTAGGGAGCCTTGTGAATTGGAGCTTCTGCTATAGACAACCCTTTAAGACTCATTCACAAAGAAGGTGCTGAACATGTATGGGTAGAGGGAGGTTCTTCCCTGTACTAGTGAAATTACTGGTCAAGTCATTATTCTTTTAAAAATTTTAAAGCTTTTCTTTTTTTCTTTTCTTTTCTTTTCTTTTTTTGCAACAGCCCATTGGAGTACAGTGATGTTCTGTTGTATTAATCATGTCTGACTCTGTGACTCCATTTCCTTCTCCAGCTCATTTGATAGATGATAAAACTGAGGCAAATCAGGTTAAGTGACTTGTCTAGGATCACATGGCTAGTAAGTATCTAAATCCAGATTTGAACTCAGGTCTTCCTGGCTCCAGGTCCGGTGCCCTATCCACTGAACCACCCCACTTCCCTGGAGTAGTGAAGATTAATGCAAATACCCACATCTCTCTGGAGAGAAACTAGGTGGCACAATGGATAGAACACTGGATTTGGAACCAGGGACACTTCTTTTCCTGAGTTCAAATCTGGCCTCAGACACTTCCTACCTGTGAAACCCTGGGTAAATAATTTAATCCTATTTGCTTCAGGTTCCTCATCTGTAAAATGAGCTAGAAAAATGAAAAATCACTCCAGTATCTTTGCTGAGGAAACCCCAAATAGGATAATGAAAAGTAAGACACTACTGGACAACAAACACAAAAATGTTACAAATGAGGGAACTGAGTCTCAGAAAGAACTCACTTCCCTATAGTCACACAGAGAATGGCTGTAAATGAATCTAGGTCTCCTCTTTCTGCTCTTAAAGACCTAGAGCTGTGGTTCTCAAACTGTGGGTCACAACACCTTTGGGGGTTGAACGGGGTCGCCTAAGACCATTGGAAAACACATATTTCTGATGGTCTTAGGAACTGAGACACTGCTCCTCTATCTGTCTCCAGGTGGGTCCATTCACATGCAGATACACCCACATAAGAGTATTAAAGGGTTGCAGCATTAGGAAGGTTGAGAACCACTGACTAGAGGAATCTCTACTGGCCACAGTAACTCCCCTTACCTCTCTCTAAAAAAATCTTTATGTATATAGGGGTCCAAGGTCAGGGGGTCTTAATTTGGGCCCTATGAATTAAAAAAAAATCATAATTGTATTTCAATATGATTATTTTCCTTTGAAATCCTATGTATTTTATACATTTAAACACATTCTGAGAAGGTGAGCAGCTTCACCAGATTGACAAAGAAATCTCTGTTCTAGACTAAATTATGAATCGGGTGGAGCTTGTTTTGGATATTCTCCTATCCCTCCCCGTTACTCGGTACCCAATCTGTGTCTGATGCATATTACTCAAGAGGAATCCTGTTTGGGAATCAAGATGACAAACCTCACTAAAGTATCCCCAGCAAGGGAGGCCATGAGTACCAGTGATCAAGGACCAGCCTGGGAACCAGCAGGGTACAAGACCATAACTTCAGAGCAGCAAAGAAGATCAGAGGTCATCCAGGGCAACCCTCTTGTCTTATAGCTGAGGAAACTCACTCCTCCAAGGTCAGACCCTTAGCAAAGGCAGGGCTGGAATCTGAGACTGTGACTTCAAAGCCAGCGTTCCCTCAACACTCCCAGGCGGCCGGCCCCCTGGGCTCAAGCCCTGTATCTGATCCTTACTGGGGAGGTTACTTAGCTTTTAGCACCTCTAGGGAACGTTCAGTGTAGTTGCTTTTCTTATCTCTAATTCTTCTCATTGTTACTATGCAGTCATTTTCAGTTGTGTCCAACTCTGTGACCCCATTTGAGGTTTTCTTGGCAAAGATACTAGAGTGGTTTGCCGTTTCCTTCTCCAGGTCATTTTATAGACAAGAATATGGAGGCAAACAGGATTGAATGACTTGTCTGGGGTAATCAGCTAGTAAATGTCTGAGGCCACAACTGAACTTAGGAAGATGAGTCTTCCTGACTGTGGGCCACATGCTTCTTAAATATTTTCTACTTGGGACCTGTTTTTGAGTTTTGGCAATGTTTGTGGGTGTTGTGTGGCCCGAGAGGATGCGTGGTGCAAAGCGCTCATGCTTTGTGTTGAGAACCAACGCTGCAGTGAAGTTACACCATGCAACATGGGCAAGCACTGCCAGAAACACCTAGGATTTATTATGTGTTTAATTTTAAATTAATTTTTGATTGCTGGGCATTCAGAAACCTTTTATTGTTGCCAAATTTTTGACCCATAATTTAAGAAGTGCTAAGGCTGGACCACCTCGATGCCCATTTTACAGATGAGGAGACTGGGGCAGACAGAGAATAATTGATTTGCCCAGGGACATACAACAGGTAAGTGTATAAGGCCAGATCTGAACTCAGGTCTCCTTGATTCTGGGCCTAATGCTTTATCCATTTCTCCACCTAGGTGTTTAATCTCTCTTCCTCTTTTCCATAGCTATTTCAACAAAGAATAATGTCTCAAATGCATTTTTTGGGGGGGATGTGATTTCTGGAGGGTATTTAAGCAGAAGATAGAATGAGCCTAACTCCCCGACACCAGGGCCAGAGAACATGTGAAGTTTAACATAAAGCAAGGCCATTGTGGAGTTACCTGGGGTTAGTGAATTACAACCCCAGCCCTACATTCTTCCTTACACACATATGCACATTTTCTGCTGGGGAATGGTGTTCTACAAAAGAGCCACCAGTGAGCCTTACTCTTAAATTCTGTGTGGGAGGGAACAGAAATGATATTAAGTTAAATGCATATGACAATAGAAATAACAATAACAATGACAATAGAATCATGGATTTGGGGAGCAAGAAGAAACTTTAGAGATCATTTATTATAATCCCCTCATTTTACATCTATTAAGGGAAATTAGACAAGTCCTGGGTCACACAATTAAGTCAAGGCAAAGGTAGTCCAAATATTATATTCCTCCACTTTTACAGCTGCTGCCCATTTTGTTTCTTCCAGTGCTTTTTAATGCTATTTTTAAAGCGGTATATAGAAAGGAGCTGGAACTGGTGGCTGTATAGGTCACGAGCCAAGGGAAAGCAATATTTTTCCTTGACTGAATATCAGCTCAGATCAAGGACAAAGAATGGGAAAGTGGACAGAGAAAACTCTTCACTCTCTATTGTCCTTCCGTCATTTCAGTTGTACCTGGCTCTTCATGATCCCATTTGGGGTTGTATTGGCAGAGATACTGGGAGTGATTTGCCACTTTCTTCTCCAGTTTATTTTTCAGATGTGGAAACTGAGGCAACCAGGGTTCAGTGACTTTCTCAGGGTCATCCAGGTAGTAAGTGTCTGAGGCCAGATTTGAACCCCAGGACAAACACTCTATCTACTGTGCCACATACCTGCCCCTCTCTATATTGAGGGGCATCATTTCCTGATTTTAAGAGTCAGGAAGATCTGGATTCAAATCTAGCCTCAGACATTTATTAGCTACAGGAGCATGGGCAAGTTGCTTAACCTCTTCCTCTATTTTTTCATCTATAAAGTGAGGATAGTTCAGTAACTACATCTCAGGGCTGTTAGGAAAATAAAATGATAAGATAATTGTAAAATACTTTGTAAAGCATAAAGCAATATATAAAGTTATATATTATTATCATTATTGCTAAGCATCAAAGCAAAGCTAGGATTGACATGCATTCTCCCTAAATCCACATGAAATTTTCATTTTTATTATATCATGCTGCCCTTTAAAATTAAAAAAATATTTTTTTAACAAAAGCAGAGCACCTCAGACTTTACAGACAAGTGAGTGTATCCTGCTCTGGCAGATAAGAAAACTTAAGGTCTAGAAAAAGGATGCGACATGCCCCAAATCATATCTGGACCAGTGATTTTATCCATGATGGGAACTTCCCACATAGACACTCCTTCCATGAAAAACATTGATAAATTTCTCTTTTACTTATGGTAGATTAGGGCAATTGGGAAGTTTCAATTTGCCCACGCTCACACAACAAAGTGTCAGTTTTAGGACTTAAAAGTTAGGTTTTGGGTTTTTTTTGAGGCAATGGGGTAAAGTGACTTGCCTAAGGTCACACAATTAGTAAGTACCTGAGAACATGTTTGAACTCAGGCCCTCCTGACTCCAGGGCTGTTCCTCTAGCCGCTACACCACCTACCTGACTTAACTTAGGTCTTTCTAATTCCTGATTTTATTCACTATTGTTTTCTCTCTTTTCTGTAAATGTATCTCTATAAGTCAGATATTATATTTTTATCTCTTCATCTTTATAACATGAAATCTTCTGTACAGACACGCCATTCTCCATGTGACTTATATATTCCACCCTACTTTGCAAGTCCTCGAATATAAATGATTTCCTTCAAGTCCCCGATAAAAAGCCCGCCTTCTACAGGAAGCCTCTCCATATCTCTCTTAATTCTAGAGTCTTCCCTTTGATGATTATTTCTACTTCATCCTACTTTTAAGCACAAAATGGCATGATAGAAATACCATGGGTTCATTTAATTGTTGGGATGATACTGTATTCTCCCCATGGTGATGAAGATGTTAAGAAAAAAAGTCCTTTAAAAACATTTTCTAGGGAAAATTTCCTAGAAGGGAGGTAAAAAATCATGTACAAGTCATCACAAATTTGAATCTTTCCCACAGGAAACCTTATAAACAAGGGCTTTTTAATAGGGTCTCACTGAGCTAACATAAACACCATAATGCTGGCTATGTTATTCAGATTTTAGATCTGCAATTAGAACATAGCAATTGCAGTAACCAAGAATGGCTCCCCTGTATTTAATATTCAGCTCACATATTCTAGTCCAAATATGGGTCTATATTTCATATTTAGCTGCCGCCTAGAATGTAAATTTTTATCCCCACGTATGTAAGATGAATAGATTTCCTTTTGGAGAAAGTTGAACCTATAGAAAGCAAGGAATAAGATCAAATTATTTTATCTAGAGCCTGGTTTGATGAAGAAAAAATTTTTTTAATGAAACACCAAATATAGTAGGCACACACAGATCAGAACAGTAGTACCACTTTAAAACCGCCTCTGCAGTTAACTAAAATTGATCTCCCTAACAAGGGCTAAAAATAGAGAGAGGCAAGAGAGAGCAGACAATGACTTTACATATTGCTCCCTGTGGGCTCTTTAAATGACAGTGAACCTGACCTTCGAGCAGAGCTATCCCAGAGCTCAGAACAATGACTGATATTCCACATTCTGCTGCTTTTGTATGGGGGTATTGATTTATTCCCTAACTAGGGAAAGGCTGTGCCTAAAGGTGGCCATTTTTATTGTTCCAGAAAGGTATGGATGGGCTCATCATCTCCCCCCACCCCCATCCCTTTTCCATTTTATTTTCTACCCAAAAAGATATACAATGGTTGTTTCTGGGGTCAGACAATCACAATTATTTTTTAAAGGGCAAAACTGAATTAAACATCCATTTCATTTCCCCAGAAAAGGCAGGTCACTCTCTTTTTATATTGTATTCAGTCTGTCCCTAAATGTCTCAAGAATGACAGGATTTCAATAAATTCCCCAAATGGGACTCTGGCAAAAGAGGCAGAAGCCACTTTTAGCCTTGTTATGTTCCTGAAGATGGTGTCTTTAAGGAGATGATTATGATCACTTAAAACAGGTCACAGTAGAAAGAAACGCTGACTTGGTCCACACTGTTCCCTTCCTGTGTTCATACTCTGGCAAGAACAATCAAATGGCTGATAAAGGTGATGGGAAGTGAGGCATTATGGGTCTTTATCAGGCAATGCCCAAGGTATAGCAGAGTGAAAAGGAGGCACTGAATGAATGTGAAAAAAAGGTGTTTTCAAGAATATTGACTGGTATAGATTTATTGATTTCTGGATGTCTAGTGCTATCAGAAGCAGTGTGGGACACTAAACCTAGGTATGCATCCCAGTTTCACCATGTACCCTTCAGTAAATCATGTAGCCTCTGTAGGCTTCAGTTATGTCCTATGCAAAATCAAAGAACTAGATTTGAAGAACTCTAAGGTCCTTAAAACCCTACGTCTCTGATCCTACAATCTAGTTTGATTCTTCTGTTTGTGAAAGACAGAACTGAGTTGGAGGGGTTAATTGATTTGTCCAAGGTCACACAACTGGTTAGTGGTGGAGTAAGGATTCTTACAGAGGTCTCAGAATCATAGGAACTCAGAGCACGGGAGGGAGTCAGAAAAGTGATTTGGCCTCAACCTAGGCCTAAAAAAAATCCCACCATAGAAGATTCCTGACAAAGGGTCATCAAGACTTTGCTTTAAAATCTCCAGTGAATCTCCCTCCCCAGGCAATGTATCCCACTTTGCCACAGTGCCAATTGTTGGCATGCTTTTTTTTTCCAAAGCCTAAATCTGCCTCTGCTCCGGGTTCTGCCCTTTGGGACCAAGTGGAACAAATTTAATCCTTCTCCTCAAAGTCCTTGAAATACTTGAAGACAGATATCATTCCACATTTTCCTGAATGTCAATCAATTATTCTTGCAAAACAATCAAAGATTACTGCATTTCTGTTTGTTTTTAACAAATAGGTTCAAAACACACTTAAAATTATAATTTCAAAAATTTTCAAATAGGTTAAAAAATTCTGTTGGCAAGTTTTCATTTGGAAATTATTGGTCTATATGACCTTCCATGTCCCTTCCAAACCTGAGTCTAAGCTCCTATGATTTTAGTTCAATTGGCTTCTCATTTAATTGCTTATTGTCATTTGGGCAATATGTGGTCTTCAATTCCCCACACCATCCTCCCTTTTTATTTTCCTGCTAAGATGCTAGGCTGATCTCTCATGAGTGACTATTCTCTTTGAGGTATTTCAGGGCTCAGTACAATCAGCACAATGTTATCAGAAAAATGGAGGACTTGAGCCATCTCTAGGGAATGCCTCCTCCATTTGGACTTTGCACAGAACATCCTCCAAGTCAGCAGCAAACCCCTTTGACAAGTGTGACTCTCCTCTGTTTTATTCTTCACTTGGTATGAATAGGACTGTTGGATAAAGTCACAGCTCTTATGAATCTTATATCATCTTAACATGACGATGTGAAACACCTTGGAGGAAGCCTTTGCCGTACTGGAAAGGTCCATGGTAGCTTTATTCCTTGTTTCTCCTAGTTTTGCTCTCAAAGGTATCTACAGGTTTCCAAGGCTCCATTTTGAAAGCTCATATTTAGCTAACGTTTTTGTTTATGAAGTGCTCACTTTATAACAACTTCTGGAAGTTGATGTCCCATTTTATGGATGGCAAAACTGAAGTTGAAGAGACATCATGGCATGATGACATATGTCATGACACCTCAGTGTCAGGAAGAACTAGTTTTCAGGCCTGCCTCTGACATAAATTGACTGTATGACACTGAATAAGTCACTTAATTTCTTAGTACCCAATCCAGATCTCTAAAATTATAAGTTTCAGAGAGGTGATGAATTACAGTGGTTCAGAATTTCCTCATCATAGGTTTAGTTTTAAAGAAAAGAAAGATAAAAGATCCTGAGACTCAGTAATTGAACCAGTTCTTTGAGATTCCTCCTAGGTCTTAAGCCTAAAGTCATAAGGCTAGGAAATGCCAGAGTAATGGGACAACTTGGGATCAATGAAAACGCAGCACAGATTCCCAAATGTAAACTAGTCCCATCTCATTCTTTCTATTCTATTTCTTTCTTATAGCCTATTTCTTTCTTTCTGTTCTCTTCCTTCAGTGCCTGCCCAAGGTACAAATGATAATGGACTTATTCAACTGACTGCCCATTCCACTGTATGGTATCATCCGGAAAATTTTACCAGGGCCTTTGTATATTTCAAGTGAAAGGATACTGGATTCTGAATCCAAGTTTGGACAAATATTTATGAAGAGACATCAGTCTGTAGAAGCAAACATTTAGGGTTGTAAGAGAGCTTAGAAGTTGTCTAGTCCAAGACTTTCTTTGTACAGATCAGAAAAGTTACGTCCAACGAGTAAAGCCCAAGGTCATGAGAGTAAAAAGTGGCTGACGTAGGATTCAAATTCATGTCCTCCAGCTTCAACCCTTCTAGTGTTCTTCCCATCATACCGCTGTGCCTTCTTTCCATTATGTGCCTCTGGGTTATAATATCATTTAAGATGCCAGTCAAGAAGCAGTTATTAAGTGCTTACTACATACTGACATTCACTCTGCTATAAAGCAGTGGTTCTCAACCTTCCTAATGCCGCGACCCTTTAATACAGTTCCTCATGTTGTGGTGACCCCCAACCATACAATTATTTTCATTGCTACTTCATAACTGTGATTTTGCTACTGTTATGAATCATAGTGTAAATATCTAACATGCAGGAGGTATTTTCATTGTTACAAATTGAACATAACCCACAGGTTGAGAACCCAAGGTAAAACAGTGAGTGCCTGCCCTCAAGGAGTTTGTATTCTAATGGGGAACACAACATGTAATAACTAGGTACGCGTAAAACTAGAGTAAATTGGAGGTGATATGAGAGGGGAAGTAACTGTCAGTGTTCTTCCCATCACTCTTGTTTCAAAGACTATAAGCTCCAAGTAGCCACAGTTTGGTCCCGCCTAGATTAAGGTGACCATTTCTCATGCGGGTCCCCTTCTGAAAGAGAAGAAAGTTATATGGCAACTTCATTCCTTGTTTCTTCTAGTTTTGCCCTCAATGGCATTTATTAGCCTCTATCGGACTCCTTTTATTTTCTCTTTTTTGGAGGGGAGAAGGCAAGACAATTGGGGTTAAGTGACTTGCTCAAGGTCACATAGCTAGTAAGTGTGATCATTTGTCTGAGGCTGGATTTGAACTCAGGTCCTCCTGACTCCAGGACTGGTGCTCTATTCACTGCACCCCTGACCTATTTTTTAAAGTGTCTTTTCCATTCACATATTTGACTTGTGTGGGCACCTAGCTAGGTGGAGGTCTTTTAAATGACCTATTCCCAGAGTTCCAAAGTTTCCATGAAACTTCCATGAAACTTCAGAGTTTAACAATCAACTTGGACATCATGAGGTTATTTTTCAACTTGGGTTGTGGCTTACTTTGTATTTACATTTTTTTTTCTTTTTTGGAGGGGGGAAGGTAGGGCAATTGGGGTTAAGTGACTTGCCCAAGGTCACGTGGCTAATTTTGTGTCAAGTATCTGAGGCTAGATTTGAATTCAGGTCCTCCTGACTCCAGGGCCAGTGCTCTATCCACTGTGCCACCTAGCCTCCCCATATTTACCTTTTTGAGGTATCTGTATCTTTTAAAATCTGTTCTTAGTCACCAACAAAGCTCAGTTCTACCAGTTTAGTACTTTGAATCAACCCACCTTTGCCCAGACTCTCATTTCCTTCATCATTTGCATTGTTCTTCTCTACACTTCTCATTTTTTTGTTTGTTTCTGGTGCTGGGGACTGGTGTACTTTTTTTACACTTGATTTCAGATACATCAATTCCAACTGCCCTCATTTTACAGATGAGAAGACTGAGGCCCAGAGAGGGGAAATGATCCTGTCAGTTAGTGAAGAAATGGAGCTAGGATTTCAATCCCAGGTCATCTGATTTCAGTTGCATTAAGGAAATAGACTGACCCAGTTTTAAAAAAAGTAGCTTCTTACCAGTTCTTTCTCTCCAAAATTGACAGGCTAAGAAGTTTTTTATATATAAAATAATCTTTTAAAAATAATTAATTCATTGCTCATGAAATTAAAGTTCTAAGGGAACAGATTTTATTAAAGTAGCAGAAAAACAAACTGCTGTCACCAAAATAAAACAAAACAAAGCAAAACAAACACCCCATCCCTGGGCAACAAGATGACTTCAGTCTCTCCATCTTCCTCATTTATTATTCATAGGATTTTAGATTTAGAACTGGAAGTCACTTTAGGTGACATTGTCTGACCCTCTCATTTTAGAGACCTAGAGAATTATAATAGCAATGATAATGTAATAATTGTAATAATGATGATAATCATGATAATGACCATTGCTATAATGCTTTAAATTTTACAGAACACTTTACAAATATTGAGTCACTGGATTTTCAAAACAACCCTGGGAGGTAGGTGCTATTATTAGCCCCACTTTACAGATATGAAACTGAGGCAGAGGTTAAGGGACTTGCCCAGAATCACTCAGTGTCTCAGGCTAGATTTCAACTTAGGTCTTCTTAACTCCAAGCCCAGCATTTTAGTGATTTGCCCCAGCTCACATAGGAAGTAAAGTATGGAATCCAGCATTGGAAACCAGGTCCTCTGATTCAAATTTATTGCACTTTCCATTACAGAATAAAAATTCTCTCTGCTGAATGCTAATAATTTGGTCCTGTGATTCTGTTTGTGAGAGAACTCCCTCCCCATTCAGTTCAGAATTTGAATGTCACATAAATAAAGGAACAGATGATGGGATGGATAAGTATTAAATGATCAGAGAGGATAAGTGATTTGCCTGTGGTTACCCAGCTAGAGTCACGGGCAGAATTCGAGCCTAGATCTTCCTGACAAGTCCAGGACTTCATTCCATTATATCAAGTTGTCCCTTCTCCTCTCTGCTTAAATTGTCACAAAAATACTTGCATAGCTCTATAATACAACGGATCTGGTTCAGGTAAATTAGAGGCAAATCCCAATTTGGTCTCTGAGATATTATTAGATGGGTGAGGTTTGCTCAGGGACTGGAACAATGCAGTTGAAATGATCCAAGGTTTGACATTGGAACTAAATGCAAAAAAATGACTTAATGGTTCACGTTTGGGTAGGGTCTTAATGTTTCTAGGATACTTTTCTCACGACAAGCATTATTCTTCCTTTTTCTTTTTTAGCTAAGGCAACTAAGGCTCAGAAAGATAAAGTGACTTGCCTGGGGCCAGTCAGTGACAGAGTCCAAAAGGCAGGTGTTCTCCTTCCGACAAAGCAAAACAAAACATTGGGTGATTATGTGTTTTTAGGAACATCCATGTTTAATCTACTTTATTTTACTTCATTTTCATAATAGCCCCATCAGGTAGGTATGGCAGGTATTAGTATCCCCATTATACAGGTAAGAAAACCGAGGCTTCTAAAAAGGTTCAGTGACCTGCTCAATGTTGCATAGCAACTAAGCGTTGGAGGAAAACTTCACGTCTACTGAAAGAAAACAGTCGTATGAAGAAGCATCATGGCACATCAGGTAGAGTGCAAGATCAGCAGTCAAGAAGACCTACATTCAAATCTAGCCTCAGACTGTAGCTGTGTGACCCTAAGGAAGTCACCTAACCTCTGCCAGAGTTTGATCATCTCTGAAATGGGGGTAATGATAGCAACTATCTTGTGTGGTTGTTGCAAAGATCAAAGGAAATGATATTTGTAAAGTGCTTTGCAAACTTTAAAATGCGATATAAATTCTGGCAATGATGACAATGATGATGACCATTGTTATCTTTATCTGTCCAAGGCTAGTGATCACAGTACCTATGGAAATGTGAAAGGAAAGTGAGGGGTATGGATGCAGTTAACCCTCAGCTAAGCCCCAAATCCTCCAGGATGTTTTGGGGTTATTTTAGCCCAATAATGGATTGATTCATTAACTTTAAGAATTAATTCCAGGGACAGCTAGGTTGCACAGTGAATAGAACATGGGTCCTGGAGTCAGGAGGACCTGTGTTCAGATCCAGCCTCAGACACATGACACTTAACTAGTGACCTTGGGCAAGTCACTTGACCCCAATTGCCTTGCCTGTCCCCCCACCCCCAAAAAAGAATAATTCCAGGTCTTTATACTTTTTTCAGCTCTTGGTCTAAACTTGCCGATCTTTGCTCTTCACATCATCACTCGTGGTCCTTACATCCATGTGTGCCATGGAAATATGTGTGACCTTAGGCATCCATGCCTCTCACTCTCTGTCCTTGTTCCCTATCACTAACTGGAATCATCTTCTAGACCTAAAAATAGACATTTCCCTGCCCCAATCCAAACCAGAGAGGTTTTCAGAGCAATGACCTCTAAATGGTTTTGATCTAGCACTCTTAGAGGTATTTCTTTTTCTTGGTGAGTATGCCAGCAGGGAGGTGGCAGGGTGTGATAGGTAATTGTCTCAATAGCACCTGTACAACTGCCACTATCTGGGAAAGGTTATAATTGCCGTGAGAGTCTGATAACCGGCTCAGCAGGGGACAATTCAGAGCCTAAGTCATTCTGGGTTGAGAGTATTAGATAAAAGGTTAGTGTGGTTAGATTGAAGCTAAGCTCCATGATTGTCCACTGCAGGGAGGGTAGAATGCAACCCATCTTCCCATTCTCTAATTGGTTGATCATACCTCCTTCAGGGTCACACCCCTTTTTGGAAACTACCTACCTGGAGACCAGTAAAGGCAACACAATATCTTAAAATTAACACTGGACTTAGAAAGTCAGGAGAACTGGGTTTGAATTCAAAGTTCAATATTCCAACATTCACTAGCTGTGGAACCATGGTCATCATAATACCTTGAAGGATTAGTTTCCCATTTATGAAATGGAAATCACAATACTCATACTTTATAGCTTACAGGGTCTTTTTTTTTCTTTTTTGAGGGGAGAAGGCAAGGAAATTGGGGTTAAGTGACTTGCCCAAGGTCACACAGCTAGTAAGTGTGTCAAGTGTCTGAAGCCAGATTTGAACTCAAATGGGAAGAAGCAGGGCTGGTGCTCTATTTCTTGGACACCTAGCTGCCCCACACAGGGTTCATTTTGAAGAAAGCACTTTGTATGACTTTAAGCTTCATAGAAATGTGTTAGTATTATATAGGTGAATTTTCTTAATATTATTAATTAATCTTAATCTTAATAATTAATATTATTGAGACTTAGAACTGAAAGGGATCTTAGAGGCCAGTGAGTCTCACTCCTTTATTTTACAGCTGAGAAAAATGGAGGCTTATGGAAGCAAGCGACTTGCCTAGGATCTCACAGCTTGTGTGTGAGGCAGGATTCAAACTCAGGACTTCTTGACACCAAGTCCAGTGATCTTCCCATTATATCACTTGGCTCACTCCAAGGTCCCTTTTAGGGAAGTTCTTGGCCACAACTTTCATCACTTCTCTCATCACTAGCCTTTTGTGAATCCATTTTTCCCTAAATGAGATTTCCTCCCCCCTCCACCCCCCCCCCCCGCCATTTTGGGGATTATAAAATGCATTGAATATAT
>CM053593.1:213260784-213335018 GCA_028646575.1 Pseudocheirus occidentalis
GAAACCTACATTCAGATCATGGATTCTCCGTAAATGACCTTGGACTAGTCATCTCTCTCTGGACCTTCATTTTCTGATCTGCAATATTGGGGGGGGGGCTCTGAGTTCTATACTATGAAGAAAGAAGGACAATGAATTTTCTTTATTTAATTTTTCCTTTTTTGGAGGGGAGGGGAAAGGTAGGACAGTTGGGGTTAAGTGACTTGCTTAAGGTCACACAGCTAATTTTTTGTGTTAAGTGTCTGAGGTCGGATTTGAACTCAGGAACTCCTGACTCCAGGGCCAGTGCTCTATTCAGTGCAGCCCCAGGACAACACATAGCAGCCCCAGGACAATAAATTTTAGTCAGGAAATCTGGGATCATATCCTAATTCTATCAATGTGACATTGGCCAAGTCACTTTACCTCGGTGGGCATCCTTCCTGTCTTTCCTTTTCTATAAAATAAGGTGGCTGGAGAAGACATCCATTAAATTTATTTTTTTCTAGCTTTGAGTGTATGATCCTATGGGTTACATCTTTCTATGGCACAGATTGATTCCATTTATCCATGTTTGTAGCAACTTTGCAAAGTGTTGGTTCCAATTTCTTTCTATTCAGGAGTGACACTGGTAGAAATCAGTAGGACCTATAGCTCAGACTGATTAATGTGGGCAGTGCCAACTTGCTTGCTTGCACAATGACTGAATAATAACCATAAGAAAATCACTTCCACTGGCATTAAATTATCCTCGCTCCACTCATTTCCCATGATACACAGCCCTTCAAATATAGACTTTCCTCTTTAAAAAAAAAAAGGTTGCTGTGACTCTTTGAATGGATATTGCATAACTAGGATTTCTGTATATTCAGCTACCTTGTAGCATAACTGTCAGAATATAGATGCTTACAGAAATACTGCGTTCACAATCACACGTCATCTTTCAAATGAGCATTTTAGACACTGAACACATATTAGACAGCCTCTCAGAGGCTCTTTATGGTGTGGTACTATGGAAAGAGACTTAGCTTTGGAATCAGAGGTTATAGGTTAACATTTCACTTTTGGTTATTACCTGTATGACCTTGGGCCTCACTTAACCTTCCTGGGTCTCAGTTTTTTCATCTGTAAAATAAATAGTCTTGGAGTAGATGGCTCCAATGTCCCTGATTTCAAGCCCCTAGATCTTATGATTCTGTGGTCAGTTCCATTTCCAAGACTTAACAGGGTACAAAATGATTTAATAATAATAGTTACCACTAATATATTGCCTACCACATATTAGCCATTGCGTTAAGGGCTTTACAAATATTTTTATTCTCACATCAACCTTGAGAGGTAGTTATTTCATTACCCCCTTTTACATTTGAGGAAACTGAGGCAAACAGAGGTTAAGAGATTTGCCCAACATCACACAGTTGGAAAATGTCTGAAGCAGGATTTACGTTTTGGTCTTCCTGACTCTAGGCCCAGTGGTCTATCTGCAATGTCACTCTTTCTCAAGGTCACAAAATAAATTGGAAGCCAATTCAAAATGAGGAATCCTGTGCATTCCCTCCATCTCCCACCCCTGACAGGCTACCTATCCCCTCACATACTGTCATCTGCTGTTTCCTTAATTAGCCATGAGCATGAACAGACTGTGGGCTACATATGAGGGCCTATGCTGGGGAAGCATTCCTACAAGTTTGCCCTTTTCCCTCAGCGATCCATACTTGGGGTGCGCAGGACTGTTGTCTTAAAGCTGGAAGGGACCAGAGAGTTCAGTTAGTCTGACTTCTCTATTTTACAGATGAGGAACCTAGGCCCAGAGGGAGTGAATGCTTTGCCCAAGGTTTCACAGGTACAAAAGAGCAGAGCTGGGATTTGAACCCAGATCCAGACTCCAAATCAAACATTCTTCCCAACTAGATTCCAGTGGGCTACAGCCCGCTCCCTCAGCCAGGCTTTCTTTACAGTCACAGGGATTTAGTTTCATTATAAACTACTGGGAGCCCTTGGTGCTATTTTTCATTTCATCTGCTAAGAAACAGCTTCCTTCAGGTCCAAATCGAAATCCCATAAAGAAGAGACAGCTCTCTCAGGTCTTTGGAAATCTGCATGGAATCTGCAATCTGCAGGAATTGCAATAAATCTAGGGCAGAGTGTCCTGGATTGCTCCTTCAAGAGATACAAGTCCTAAGTGGCTCTGATGCCTTAATTCTGACTCAGCAGTTTCAGCAACGCAATCACCCCCTTCTCCTCTTTCACTCTGCTCAATTACAGCCATGAGAAATGTAGGTGGGACTGTGAAACCTGGGTTTTCAAGGTTGTGCATCTTGGTCAACTTTCCAGGCAAGAGAGAGAGACAGAAAGACAGAGAACAGAGACAGACAGAGACAGAAAGAGAAAGACAGACAGACAGAGAGACACAGACAGATAGACACACAAGAGAGACAGACAGACAGAGAAAGAGAGAGATTTCAAAGGAGGCCCTGGAGCCTACCTGGTCCAAGCTTTGCAACAGCATAGAGAAGGTCATAGTTGATGACTGGCGTGGCGTCACTGATAGGTTGCCAGCCTACAGGAGGTGAGGCTGGAGGTGAGATGAGAAACTGCTTTGACGGCTGAGGGGGTGCCAAGTGAAGCTTGTCTCCGTCTGTCTCTGGGGTCTGAACCTTTCAAACAGACCAGGGACAAAGATTCAGCATTCATAGTAGGTTGAGACACATTCCATAAACTAGGATGAAAATGTGGTCTCATACTTTTAGGATATGAAGAATTAGTCGGTGATTGAAGGCTAAGACTAATTCTGGTCAAGATCCCAAATGTGTCCGTTCATGAATGACTAAAATGCCCGCCAGGTCAGAACTGAATGGCGTTGGTAGACAGTTGGGTGGTGAAATGCATAGAGAGCCGGACCTGGAGTTAGGAAATTATTCCTTATCCTTATCCAAGCACCACACAGCTAATAAATGTCTATGGTTGGATTTGAACTCAGGTCTCCCTGACTCCAGGCCCAGCACTCTTATCCACAGAGCCATCTAACTGCTTGGGACACAGGAGCACTCTACATAAAATCCATCCTCAGAACTTTATTAGTTGCGTGACCCTAGGCAAATCACTTAATCGCTCCTTGCCTCAGTTTTCCACATCTGTAAAATGATTATAATAAGTAGCACCTATCTTCCAGTGTTGTTAAGAGGATAAAATAACATATGTAAAGTGCTTTGCAAACCTTAAAGTGTGAAATAAATTTTTTATTATTATTAATGTTATCAGTATTATTTATGGGGTATCACAAAGCCCTGGGCCCTGTCCTTTACTTTTATTCATGGGGCATCACACAGTCCTGCATAAAGGCATACATATACTTTGGGAGCAACACTATTAATTTATTTACCTGTTAAATTTTTTTTTCTGCTTCCTATCAGAATATAAGCTCCCTGATGGTAAGATTTTTTATTTTTGTAGTTGTACTCTCAGTGCCTAGCACATAATCCGGTGTTTAATAAATGCTTACCAAATTGATTTAGCTTAACTTGGGCCTTTCATCAAGAGTCAACATTTCTCATTAGGGGACACAAAGAATCATATATTGAAGGACCCGTGTGTTCCTAAACTGCAGCCACTTTTGACATGTGTCTTTGGGACCGTGAACAAACCATTTCACCTCTTAGCCTCAGTTTGTACTGTAAAATAAAACGGGGAGGATGATTAGGTGACTTCTGAAAGTCTAAGTTAAATCTATGGTCCCCTTATTTTCATAAAACATGGGCAGATATTTTAATTCTTGCTCTTCCTTTGACCTAGTTAGTAGCAATAGTTCAAACACATTTACTGGGGAAGATGAGGGAGGGACAGATAAGTCTGACCTATTTCTCAGTGAACTAATTACACATTGAAAACTGTCTCCTTTCCCTCTAGAATCTTTCCTGATCTCCCTGGGTTGGGCTTCCTAATCTGGAATCCCATCAAAGAACTTGCTTTTTCAAGTATTCTAACAGCCACATTTCAATATCATTGGTTTTGTTAGAATTTCTTAGTGTTTTTTATAGTCATGTTCAACTCTTTGTGACCCCATTTGGGGTTTCTTGGCAAAGACACTGGTGTGTTTGTCCATTTCTTTCTCCAGTTCATTTTACAGATGAGAAAACTGAGGCAAATAGGGTTAAGTGACCTGCTCAGGGTCACACAGCTAGTGTCTGAGATCTGATTTGAACTCAAGTCCTTCTGATTCCAGGACTGGCATTCTATCTACTGCACCACCTAGCTACCCTCATATATTATAAACTAAATGGTAATTCACTTATGGAATAAGTGAATAAAATACATGAAAAATTATTTTCTTACCTGTGCAAAGTAGAGTTTTAACTTCTTCCCTCTGAATTGTGTTTCATGGAGCTCTATCCTGGCCCGAGCGGCTGATTTGGGATTGCTAAAGTTTATTCTCACACGTCTGAAACTCTTGAACAGCTGAAACGTCACACAGTCATCATAAGTGCGGAACAATCCCTCGAATTTCTCCTTGACAAAATGAAAAAGAAAACACACACATATGCACACATACAAGAAAATCCATTGGTCATATAATGTGCATGGTGTCATTAGTGACATAAATAATTAAATCCTTGACTATAGCAAAAAAAGAATATAATTTAATGAATCATTTTTGATGGTTATTAGTCAGTTGTGAATGCTACCTAGAGACTTATCATTTAAAAAAATCAGACATACATCATGAAAATTTAAGCTAATGAAATACTGACAATATCTTGAATGTTATTTCCTACGTATATTTACTTTTATTCTATTTGTTTTTATTGCAAGTAACAAAACCAACAATAAAGATAAATAGAATAAAGGTAAATACGCTAGAATGTTCTTTTTTATGTTATATGTTCTTACCAGAGAGATGACTATTAAGTAAGCATATGGCTTTGTAAAATGATTCTGACTCTTGTTTTTCTAAAGAAAGGCATTTTTGTCTTCAGATAAGTTAGTGTAGGTAGGGATAGAGAAATAGAAGGGTTAGGAGGAAAAGATTCCTAGAATATCTGAGGCAGAAGGGATCCTAACCTAGATTTACAGCTAGAAGGAACCTAAAAAGTCAAACAGTCCTCTCATTTTACAGATGAGGAAACCGAGGAATATGTAGTTATTTGATCATCTAGTGCAGAGGTTGACAAACTATACAGTTGGTCAGTCAAACCCTGACTACTACCTATTTTCCCAGGATAGTGAGCTAAAAAAATATTTTTTTTAATATGATATAAACCACAGTTTGCCAACCCCTCATTTTACAAAGTATTAAAGAGTTGAATGGAGAGACCCAAGATCACATAGCCAGTTAGTGGTATATATTGGGACTAGAACCCAAGTCTCCTGATTCTCAGTTTAGGGCTCTTTCTATCACACCAAAAACTTAATTATCTGAAGGAGGGAGAAAAAGAAAATAATGTTTCCATAAAAAGGAAGAAATGAATAAAGGTATGCTAATGAAGCCTAAATTCTGAGAGAAAAAAAATTAGAGGTTTTAGGTGAATACAAGGGTAATTTACCATAGCCACATGTGAATGAAACGGAATATTGTTATGCAATAAGAAATGACAAAAAAGAGGAATTCAGAGAAATGCGGTAATATTGGTATGAAGCAGAAAAATAATATGTAAGATTATAATAATATAAAAGATCACTGAAAGGAAGTTGAACTTTGGGAAATTGAAAAACTCAGAAAACAAATATTGAAATATACTTCCAACCTGAGTCGGAGTCACTTAGTTGGGGGAGCATGGCAGCCCAAGGTTGCACGCATTGCCAGACACAATTACTTGATTGATTATTTTTTACTTAGCTGTTTTTCTTCATCACAAACGAAGCTTCAGTTTGGGGGTAGGGAATCTAGAAATCATTATTATGTAGAAATAAAAGGGATCAATTTAAATTATTTTTTAATAACCATAATATGAGCTAGGAGGTCAATACGCCTCTTAAAATAATTAATGGCATTTTGGACTGCATCAATAGAAATAAAATCTCTGGATTCCAACAAGTAATAGGTCTACTGGGCTCTTTGCTGCTTATGTCCCCTCTGGAATTTTGTGTTCAATTTTGGGAATCAAGTTTTAATGATTATATTTAATCTCATCATTGTTGTTCCAGTCATGGTAGACTTTTTGTGACCCCATTTGGGGTTATCTTGGCAAAGATAGTGGAATGGTTTTTGCCATTTCCTTCTCCAGATCATTTTACAGGTAAAGAAATTGAAACAGACAGGGTTAAGTAACTTACACACAGCTAGTAAGAGTCTGAGGCCAGATTTGAACCTAGGTCCTCCTAACTCCAGGTCCAGTGTTTTATGCACTGTACCACCTAGCTGCCCTAAAATAAATGGAAAGAGACTTCCTCCAAACGTACGGTTTTGTTATTAATTAGTCATATCTAGTAACTCTATGTAATTTATTTGTGTTTTCTTTTGGCAAAAATATTAGAATGTTTTGCCATTTCCTTCTCCAACTCATTTTGCAGATGAGGAAACTGAGTCAAACAGGGTTAAGTGATTTACTTAGGGGTCATGCAGCTAGTGTCTGAGGCCAGATTTGAACTCAGGAAGATGAGTCTTTCTGATTCCAAGTCCAGTGCTTTATCCACTGTGCTTTGTAGCTGCCCTTAAGCTCATTATTACACATCAAAAAACTAAAATATCTAGAGAGAAGAGACCAGTATAGTTAGCAGGAAGGAAACTAATAGACATAAGAAATTGAAAACTGGAAAAGAGAAAACGAAGGAAAGAAATCAGAAGTATATTCTAATATCTGAAAGACTATAGCATAGAAAAGGGGTAGATCTGTTGTTCTGTGCAGCTTTGGTGCATGGAATTAGGCTGAATAAAGAGAAGTTACAAAGAGGTAAAATCTGGCTCAACATAAGAAAAGCTTTTCTAACCAATGCTGTCCAGTAACTGAGTGGTTGCCTTCTAAAAATCTGAATCCTATTCTTGAAGACTGGAAGCCTTTAAGAAGAGGCTACATTACCATCTGTCAAAGATATCAAGGGGAGGAGAAGGCTGAACCAAGTGATCTGAGGTTCCACCCGACACTATGATTCCATGAGAAATAGAGAGAAAAAACTTAATTCCATGGCTCTGGCTCAGTAACTGTCTACCTTCTGTCATGGTGACACCAGGCAAAATGCCTGAAAGACATCTTTTTCCAAGTACTAGCAAGACCTGCCTTGGGACAAAACTAATGTAGATAAAATAAAAAGTCCACAAAAATGATTGGCATTTCTACACAGCACTAACATAAAACAGGTTAAAATTATAGAAAAAATCCATTCAAAATAACAGTAAAAATTTTTATAAAGCTCAAATGGGATCATGAAGAGTTGGACATGATTAATTGACTCAACAACAACATCTCTTCTATATTCCTCCCTCCTCTATTGCTCCCAGGGCGAAATTAAAAAAAGCTTCTATTTGCCTTTTTTACCCTTAAGTTTCTCATATTAGAAACTATTTACTATGTTACAATAATTAGAATAGAAACACAAACATCTCTTCCACTGAAGTTTGAATCTATCATCATGTTGAGTTGACGAAGGCTTTTATGAATAAAATGCAGGCTCTGCTATATTTTACATTAAGTTGGGTTAAGGTGATCCACCTGACCTAGTGATACCTACTAGTCATAAGAATAGCAGTCCGGTTTTAGGATAGTCTGGAGTAGGCTATTCACAAAGTCATCGATTTTCAGGCAAATCAACTCTTTAAAAATGATATTCTTCAGGTTACAAACTCCATTTATGGAGAAAACAACCATATGCAAAATCACAGATCCTTGCAATAGAATTCACCACTTTGAAATGGAATCTTCCACTTCTCTTGGCCTGTAAGGTAGCACCCATTTAAAATGTGACCAATTAGGCAGGCTGAGGTAAGACGAAGTGTGGAATTAAGTTTTTATTTACAAGACACTGCAAGATGGGAAATTCCCCATAGAAATAAGAACATCTATTGAGGATAGAGGTTTCATACAGTATGTACACAGTTAAAACTGTTCAAGTATGTATTAGAGCAGCAGTTCTCAACCTGGGTGTCATGACCCCTTTGGGGGTCAAACAACCCTTTCACAGGCGTCACAGGGGTCACCTAAGACCATCAGAAAACACATATTTCTGATCGTCTTAGGAATCAAGACGCTGCTCCTCTATCTGTCTCCAGGCGGGTCTGCCCACATGCAGATGCCCCCACATAGGAGTATTAAAGGGTTGTGGCATTAGGCAGGTTGAGGACCACTTCATTAGAGCTACATGAAAAGTCACATTCGAAAAAAAAAAAGATCTTAGTGGAGAGATAGTACAACAAAATTATACCAAGAGCAAGGCAAACATGACTTGAAGGTTTGACCATAAAATCTAAAAGTTAAAGGTCCTGGGTGTGCCATCTTGAATCTGGAAGATATAGCCATCAGAGGTAGATTCTGGTATAATGTTTTTTTTCTTCCTCTGCAGAGAAATACTTTTCAGTTCAGCTTGAGGAAGCCTTACATACCCTTTCATTTCCATGGGACTGAAGTGTTTCAATTCTGTCTAGTCCTTCACATTCTTCAATTACGATACACAGTTTTTCAGTTTCATTTAGTTTTTCAGCAGCCAGAAAAATATTTGAAATTGCATCCAAAATAACCAGGACAATTTTGCTGTCTTTCGCAGACAAGAGGATGATTAAGGGTTCCAGAATTCCGTTTTGGACAAGATACACAATCTGTTCAATTGTTTCACCACTTGTATAGTTTGTGACAATCAATACAGCTTCTTTCTGTGACTTAAAGCCTCCCTTTGAGAAAATTTCAACCAAGTATGGAACTAGTTCATGATTTACAACTTGCTGTATTGGGTCCTGATGGTCAGACTTAATGTTTGACGTGGTCCATGCAGCTTCCTCCTGTATACTGTTTTTGGGGTGGGTAAGCAGACTGGGAAAGACAGTGAGTACTCTTGAATCTATTACAAATTCAGGTTTTTTCATCTGTCCCAGGAACAATGTTTTCTATAGCCCATAAAGAAGGAGTAACTACTGGCAATTCACCAGACCCTAGAAGTTTCACTAGCTGTGGGACAACTCCCATTTTTACAACTACTTCAATTCTATTGTTTGAGACATCTGCGAGGTAGGAAACGGCCCAAGAGGTATCTGACAGAACTTCTGGAGCATCCTGATGCAAAAGCTGAACTGGGGTAGGAGGAATCTGCTCAATAGCTCCTAGTAGGGGAGCAGATTTCTTGTTATGATCAAGATTTGAAAGTGTCCAGGTAAGATTTCCTAAGTAATCACTTGCTAATGATCACAAATTGCTAGCAGATCTAAAAGAGGTTCTATTGCACTATACTTGATAACCAAGTCCCCATAGGCTGAACCATCATCTGCAATGCTCCCCAAAGCCCACACTGCCTGTTCACTGATGTGAGCCTTGGGAGAAGCCAACAGGGCATTCAACCCAGGTGTAGCCCCTCTGTCTACAGCCTCGGACTGGTCTGATATTCCAGAAGCAATGTTAGTAAATGCTCAAGCAGATTCAAACTGAATAGGATTACAGTCTGTCCTACCCAAGAAGCCTGTAAGCTTTGGAATCATACCAGCCTCAATGATTTGGTCTACGGGAGCCTGTTTTTCCCTAGAAAGGAGTTTCCTAGTAGCTTGGGCCTCAAGTTGAACCTCCATATTATTACTATTTGTGCCTTCAACAGATCAATGCTCAAAGTCCTGGTTATTTCAGTTTTCTTGCAGAGGAGAAGGAGCATCATCAGGAAAAGTACTGATATTTCTTCTTTTCGGCATCTGGTCATCTTTTTTAGCTTTCCTCACTTCTACATTCACTTCACTATGCCTGCACCTCATTTCTGTGCTGTCTTTCCCTTTGTTTTTAAACCTATTAAGTTGGGCAGCTGGTGAATTAGCATTTTCATTGGTGGCTGTGGTTGTGTTCCACACTGGGGGAAAAGCAAGGGGAACATTGCCGGAGGTCACCTGGGCCACAGGGGAAGTGGAAGGAAGTTGCAGCTACATTACAGTTAGACTTCCAGCAGCCACTATGGCTCAGCTCCAAAAGCCATGTCTCCTGTGTGACTTTTAAAGCCCTTCTTCACCTGATCTTGTCCAACCTTTCCAATCTTCTTCCATCTTGAGCCTCCTCACATACTCTGGGATGCAGTACCATGGGTCTCTGCTATACAATACTCCATCTCCCAACTCCAAGCATTTTCACTGGCTGTCCTCCATGACTAGAACTCTCTCCCTCCTCATCAGCACCTCCAGGTTTCTTTAACTTCTTTCAGGTCTCAACTATAGTCTCACCTTCTAAGAAATCTTTCCCAGTCCTCCTTAATCTTAGTGCCTTCCCTCTGAGATTCTCTCCAATTTATCTTCCATACCTTGTTCATATTTAGTTGATCATGTGTTATCCTCCCCCAAGTCAGACTGCAAGCTCTTGAGAGCAAGAACCATCTTTTTCTTTTCCCTGTATCCCCTGTACTTAGCACAGTGCTTGACACCAAGCAGGAGAGAGTTGCTGCTTGTTGACTTTGGGAAAAGGTTCCATAGGTGCTAAGATATTCCTAGGGATTTTGTGCCAGTTAAAAAAAAAGGGAAACAAAGTGGATTCATCAGTTAGGGAATGGCTAACCAAATCATGATGTCTGAATGTAAAAGAGTATTATAGTGTTATAGAAATGATGAATACGAGGAAATAATAGAAGTACAAGACCTGCAGAAACTAGAATGAAGTAAACGGAGTTAGCAAGACACAATAAATAATGACTCTAATAATGTAGATGAAAATAACCCTGAAAGGCAGCCCTATTTTGCCTAATTGGAATGACCAAGAGGCCTAAAGAAGAGACAATGAAATATACTTCCCTACTGTCTGTAGAGAAGGGAAAGATTTTAGATGTAGAATATTGCATAGCCTAGCATTAGATATTGCATTGCATATTAGATATTGCATAGTCATTAGATTGTAAGCCCCTTGTGGGCAGACTGTCTTTTGCCTCTTTTTGTATCCCCAGTGCTGAGTACAGTGCCTGGTATATAGTTGGTGCTTAATAAATGCTTATTTATTTATATGTTACCAGATGTTAATCCATTGTTGATTAACTTTTCTTTTCCTATGTTACAAGAGATGGTGCCTAGGGAACTGGGAAATGATTATGATGTAAAAACAAAAGGCATCATAGATTTTGACACGGAAAGGACTTTTATCTTCTTATTTTACAAATTGGGGAACTTTGACCCCAAAAGATGAAGTGAGTTGCACAGATAGCAAGTGGTTGATGTGAGATTTGAACCCATGTCCACTTTGGAGTAGGAGAAGCTGCAGCAGTAATTTTAGCCCAAATTCAGATGCAGGCCCAGAGGACCAGTACTTTCTGCCACACTCATTGGGAGCAGCTTGGTGGTGTAGTGGGTCAGAAGTCAGGAAAACCTGACTTCAAATCCAGCTTCAGACACTTACTAGTTATGTGACCCTGGACAATTCACTTAACTTCTATTGCCTCAGTTTCCTTACCTGTAATATGGGGACAAAAATAGCAATAGGGTTGTTGTGAGAACCAAATGAGATAATAATTACTAAGTACTTAGCACAGTGATCAGTAGATGCTATATAAATGTTAGATCTCATCACCATCATTATCATCATTGGAGGTTGTGAGCCTTGCTATTTATCTGACATCCACTAAAACACCTATGGCCAACAATATCTTGCCTCCTTTTTCTCTACATATCCCTGTATTAATCTATCTCTGGCTATAGAAGAACAATTTATCCTCAGCCTCCCACCCCCTATTTTTTCACCATTCTGTTCAGTCTTACCCAATTCATTTCCCATTCCAAACTTACTCCCTCTATTGCACCTTCTGGAATTCCTATTCCATAGTGAACAAATTTCCCTTCATCCTAGACCTCTTTCTCTCACACTCTTCCCATTCCACAGCCTTCATTGAGTCCTGGCTTCTCCCATTGATGCTGTATCCCTAGACATCCTCTCCAACACTGGCTGTACCTTTTCTCATTGCCCTCCTTCCCCACCTCCTACCTCAACACACTGATCCTGGAGGGGGTAATCAGAGTACTCCTTGTTCTGTACTGCCACTTCCAAATTCTTCCATGATCACTCAGCAGCTCTGAAGTCCATTCAGTCAAAATTTTGCACGCAATCCAAAGCACGGAGATTGTTGTATGCTAGCCTTTAGTGTACTTTCCCTCCTTTCTTAAGTAATTTATCACTGGACTGACAATTTTTCTCTCCTCTCCATCCACGACTAGAGGGCTTCAGTGCTCAAACAGATGCACCCACGAATTCACCAAACTCCCAATTTCACAGCTTCCTTAAGTCCCATGCCCCACTTCTTTACTCCTTCATTCCATCAGCCATGCACAGGGATGGTGCCACTGGCACATTGAAGCTTACCATTCCACTTCACCCTCACTGGTTTTCTCAGTCAATTAGCTCTGCTATCACTTCACTTTCCTCCCTTCCTAATCCCAACCGTACTGTTAGCCACTTCAACTCTGCATTTTCTTCTACTCTTGAATCTCCCACTCTTTCATCTATATCCATCCATCTTTTGCTAATTGGTCTCCATGTCTTAAGTCTCTCAGTGCTCCATTTCTGCCTACATTCTTCTGCCAAAGTAATTTCTCCTAAGTGTGAGGATGATTGTGTCATTCTCTTATTCTACATTCTAGTAGCTCACTATTACCTTGAAGAGAATATATTACCTCCTTTGTTTAGCATTTAAAATTCTTTACCACCTGGCCTTAACATATCCTCTTCATTGGATATTACTATCTTAATCACACTTTGCAATCTAGCCAAACTAGCTTTCTATCATTCTTCATATGTGATATTTCATTTCTGTGCCTTTGCCCTGGCTGTCCCTCCAATGCCTGGAATATATATTTCTTCCTCACCTCCTCCTCACCAGCTCCCTCTCTTCTTAGTTTGAGCATCAACTGTTGGTGTCTTCACTCTCACTCTATCTTGTATTTAACTTTTGTTGTGGCTGTTTAGTCATTTCAGTCATGTCAAACTCCATGATCCCATTTGGGGTTTTCTTGGCAAAGATACTAGAGTGGTTTGCCATTCCCTTTTCCAGCTAACTTTACAGATTAGGAAACTGAGGTAAACAGGGTTAAGTGACTTACCCTTCATGTTGTTGGTCCTCTTCCATAACAGCTAGTAAGCATCTGAGGCTGGATTTGAACTCTTGTCTTCCTGCCTCTAGGTTCAGCACTCTATCCACTGTGTGCAACCCTAGACACCCTTTTTATTTGACTACTTTGGGTTTATTGTCTTAATTTTTATTCTGCATATATTTTTATATACACACATAAGTGTATGTGTTATCTCTGATGGAATGTAAAATCCTTGTAAATATGGATTGTTTGGTTTCCTAATTTTTTTTTCAGTAACAATCACTTTGATACAACAAATATCTATTAAACGCTCACTTTGTGCTGGTGCTGAAGGAGATATAAAGATGAAAAATACCCTTGTTCTTGCATCTTGGGTGCCTAGTACAGTGCTTAACATAGAGTAGGTACGTTTGTGGACTCAAGTTCTTCAACGCCAAAGCCTATAGACTTTTTACTGCATCATATTACCTCTCAATAGAGCTTCAAAAACAACAATAACAACAACCATGACACAAGTGGTTGGGTCCTTAACCTTTTCTTCTCCCTCACTGCATCTGGGTGATGCAGCCACCCTTCGGTGGCAATGCCTACTGTCTCTTTACAGAATCACAGAATCTTAGAGTTCAGAAGGGTCTGAGGGATCAGCTGGTCCATCCTGTATCTGAATAAGGATTCCTTTATGTAGCATCCTTGACAAGTGGCCTGGATTGAAAGTCCATAAGTACTCAATTGTTTATTAACTGTCTTTTAGTCCAAATGGTTCATTGTGCTCTCCTAGGCCCAGAGGACACAAAAAGCTTTAGTGTTCTAATTTCTTTCAATAAAAATCACTTTGATTCAACAAATATCTGCTAAAAGCTCACTTTGTGCTAGTGCTGAAGGAGACAGAAAGATGAAAAATGGCCCCGTCTTTAGGGAGTTTACAATCTAAGAGGGGAGAAGACTTTGAAAAATACCTTTAATAAATTAGAATTTGATCAAGTAAGCACAGAGTTTTCAAATAGAATGGCATGAAATGTTTGAGAAAGGAATCACTTCTAGTAAGATTGAGGAAGGTTTCATGGTAAGAGGTGGCCACCTGGTTGGGCTTTGAAGAAAGAATCTGGACAAGCAGAGTATGGGTGAGTTCCTTCTAGGCCTAATGGGTGATGTGCAGTAGTGAAAGTAGTGAGAAGGAACAGAATGGGACTGAGGAAAAAGTTCAGTAACTATGAACTACTCCAGTTTGTCTGTACTGCAGAGTGAAGGGGAAAAATGAGAAATTAGGCTAAAAAGGTAGGCTGAGGAACTGAAAATATATGTAAAGAATCTTGTATTTTATTCAGTAGGTAGTGGGGAGCTATAGAAGGTTTTTCAGGAAAGGAGTAACTGTATCTAGGCTGCTGATCAGGCTTCAAAGATCTCTTCCAGCCATGCTTCTTCTACATTAACTTCCTTCTCTTTCCTTGTTATGAGAATTTGTTATGGGGAAGAGTGAGTTAATCCGACCCTAGGGTTCTACCTGACAAGTTTGTGACTTCCCAGACAAGCTTCTCAGGCTACCACTGCCCTATATGTATCCTCTCTCTTTATTAGAATGTAAACTCTTGGAAGACCAGGCCTGTCTTAATTTCTCTTGGGCAGCTAGATGATACAGGTAAACCTGCAAATTTCTTTTTTTTTTGTAGGGGTGAAGGCAGGGCAATTGAGTTAAGTGATTTGCCCAACAATAACTAGTAATTGTGTCAAGTGTCTGAGGCTGGATTTGAACTCAGGTCCTCCTGATTCCAGGGTGGGTACTCTATTCACTGCACCACCAAGCTGCCCCACGGACCTGCAATTTCAAAGGGACCTGAGTCCAAATCTTGCCTCAGACTCTTACTAGTTGTGTGATTTTAAGCAAGTCACTCCATCTCAGTTCCCTCATCAGTAAATGGGAATACTAATAGCACCTACTTCCCAGGTTGGTGATGAAGATGAAATATGATATTATTTATAAAATGTTTTGCAAATCTTAAAGTGCTAGTTGTTATTAAATAATAATAATACAAATAATGTTTTGTTATGTAACATCTATATTATATTAAATGTTCTATGATATAATTCATGTCATATACTATCATATAACAATCTATTATTATGTAACAATTATGCAACAATATTGTGAAAATATTAGATGCCATATTATATGATAATGCCGATTACTATTACATGTTTATCCTCAGCATGCAGGACAGATACTAGTTTGTAGTTAGAGTTTAGTAAGTGCTTTCCCATTCACTTCTCCATTGGCTACACAAGCCGGGGAGTTCCAGCTTTGCTTTCACAAAATACAGTCTGGGATTCAGTGGACCAGTGGCCTCCATAACATCTATTCCAAGAAAACTCTCTCTGTCCCTGGTTCTCCATCTTCTGGGTTCTGCAAGTTCTTAGCCCTAACCTTGCTGACAGACATCACTCTAGTACCATCTGGCCATGCTTGTGGATCTAGTATCCTTGATGCCCCTTCATGCCTCGTGGCCAAGGGAGCCTTGAGCTGATCTAGCTCTGGCTTGTGTAGCCATCTGCTGCGGAGCCCCAGGGTCATCTGGTTGACTTCTCTGTAAGATAATGAGGACTCTCTCTGAACACAGTTTTCAGATTCCAATCTGTGCCATGGTTATTAACTCTCCATTGCAGGCATAGTCACCCAGTTTGTTTTTTTTTTTTAAAAAAAAAAGGTTGTCTGATGTCTGTTCAGGGCCTGCCACTCTGGTGTCCCCTGAGTGAAAACAATGCCCTCCGCTCCCAACCCTTCCCCTCTTCCTCTCATCAAATCTGCCTCTCCTGTTTCCTGTTACTTCAAGGTCATGCATGTTCTTTCTGTGGTGGCAGTGACTGACAATGGGTTAATCAGAAAAAGTAATCAGTGATGATGTTAAATTAGTTCAGCAATCTGCTACCCCTCCAGGGAAAACCTTAACTCACTCAAAGCGTACATATCTATAAAAGCAGGATAATTTCAGGCACTGTAGTATCAAAGACGAAACCTTTGTGTTGGCCCCTCAGCTAATGCCATGTGGGCAGCTGCCTACTTTGGCTCCATGTCCACAGATGGCCTCGGTACCAGCCACTCTTGTGGGAATGCCAGAGGCAAAGGAGCCCGGCACAGAGTAAGCCCTATATAAATGTTAGCTATCATTACCATAATTATTGTCTGTCCTTCACCCTCCATATACATCCCTACCATGGATGGACACCTTGCAAACCCTAACACCTCTCTATCAATGCTAACTATATCCAGTTGCCGATTCTTTCTATTTTGTTGCTTAGTCATTTTTCACTTATGTTTGGCTTTTCATGACCCCTTTTGGGATTTTCTTGGCAGAGATATTAGAGTGGTTTGCAATCTTCTTCTCCAGTTCATTTTCCAGATGGAAAAACTGAGGCAAACAAGATTGAGTGACTTATCCACGGTCACACAGCTAGTTAAGTATCTGAGGTCACATTTGAACTCAGGTCCTTCTGACTCCAGGATTGGCACTTTATCTCACTGTGCTGCCCTAATTCTTCCTCTACAACATATCTTAGGTCTGTGATGCTATTGGTGAGTTATATCACCTCTCCCCTCGAGTATTAGAATGATGTCCTAATAGGTCTCCCTGCTCCCCCTCTTTCTCCTGTACAGTCTATCCTCTGCATAACCAACAAAATCATGTTCCCAAAGAATGAGTTTCCTGCCCCCTATCTCCCTATTGCTTCCTGGGATAAAATTTAAGCTTCTCCACCTGGCATTTATTATCTGGCTCCATCCTATTTTTCCAGTCTTTCTTCAAATTATTCCCCTATAAGCAGTTCAGCTTTGTCTAACCTGCTTATTCCCTATTCCCTGAATTTGGAGTACTATCTCCCACCTCTGCACATTTGCTCAAGCAGTTTCCCCATCCCTGGAATGTACTCCTTCCTCTTCTCAATCTTCATCTTCTTTCAAGGTTCACCTCAAGTGCTACTGGCTCTGAAAAGCCTTCCTTGCTGCTCACAACAAGGACTTCTCTCTACCTCCCCAAATTGCCTTATATTTGCTTATTTATGTACTTGCTGCCACCCAAGAGGAATGTCAGGGCCGTAAGGGCAGAGAGACAGTTGTTGGATTTTGTTTTATTTTGTTTTGCATCCCCAGTAACTAGCATGCTTCCTTGGAAGCCATAAAGTTTCTCTGTCTTGGTCTCTATTTTCTCTCTATCTCTGTCTAAGTCCATTTCTCTGTCTCTCTGTCTCTGTCTGTCTCTGTCTCTGTGTGTCTCTCTCTGTGTGTCTGTCTCTGTGTCTGTGTCTGTGTCTCTGTCTCTGTCTCTCTGTCTCTTTTTCACTCTCTCCCCCCAGTCACTAATGGGGCTCACCTGCCAAGTGGTGCAGAACTTTTGACCTGTTCTTTTCCACCCTGATCCCTCCTTAGGCAGAGTCCCTGATTCCCCGCAGCGTGGGCTCCCTGTATAGCTGCTGGATTGTTAGGATACAGCCAATGAGTATAGCCTACTGCAATTCAGAACTCCTAAATTCAGGTGATCCTGTCAATCTTGGTTTCCTTTAAGCAGGGATTATAGGCCTGTACCACAGTACCAGTTGCCATAAAGACTTAATACACTGTTAAATTGAGCAAACATTTCTGGAGCACCCACTAAGCAAGGTAATAGACCTTGGGGTGAGAGGGGAGATACAAAGAACTTCACGGCATGCTTTCTTGCTTTTCACACTTAACAAGCAGGCGATATAGCTTGGGGGTAACAATGGAATGGCCCAACCCCTCATATGGGTCCTAACAACACAAGGCTGTCTGTGCCCAATACCCATTGACTATTGGAGTAGTAAGCAGCGAGCGTTATAAGAGCTCAGGGGTGGAGAGAAAATTTAGAACTCAAAATTTTAAAAATGTCAAAAATAAATAAACAATAATTAAAAACAAAAACTTCAGAAATGGGAGATAAAGATCTCAGTGAGTTGGAAGCATCAGAGAAGACTCACAGGATCAGGATTATAGACTTGGAGGCAGAGAGAAGACTCTAGAGATTATCTGGTCTAACTCCCTTATATTATAGCAGAAAAGTAAGGGAGGACCAGAGAAGGGGGTGTGTCCAAGATCACACAGCTGGGAAGGGCCACAGTCATGATTTGGAAACATCTGCTCTGACTGGAAATCCAGCCCACTTTCTATAATCTCCTTTAATTTTTTGATGGCTAACCTTAATTATTCACCTATATAAATAACATATGTTGCTGTAGTTCTTCACTTTTACATCGCAAACTCAATGGCCAAAATTAAAGATATTCTGAGGGAGCACCACGATATCAGTGTCTTATCAGAATCTTAGCTACTCCTTTTTGTGGAGGCAAAAAGTGAGAAACATGGGGGATGGCCATCAACCAGAAAAGGGCTGAACAAGTTATGGTATATGGTATACTTTAGGAACAGGTGAAAGGGATGGTTTCAGAAAAACCTGGGAAGACTTGTATGAATTGATAAAGAGAGAAACGAACAGAACCAGGAGACTGCTTTATACAGTAACAACAACACTATAAAGACAAGCTACTTTGAAAGACTTAGGACTCTGATCAGAACACTAACCAGCCACAATTCCAGGTGGCTCACGAGGAAGCATGCTATTGACCTTCCAAAAGAGAGTTTTATATTCTTTTTTTTTTGGAGGGGGAAGGTCAAGGCAATTGAGGTTAAGTGACTTGTCACATAGCTAGCAAGTGTGTCAAGTGTCTGAGGCAGGATTTGAACTCATATCCTCCTGACTTCAGGACCAGTGCTCTACTCACTGCAGCACCTAGCTCTCCCTAGAGCTTTATCTTCTTAAAAAAGCATTGAAGACCCCAAAGAGATTTTGTTTCCATTAGATTTGTTGATATAATATCTATTGATATTTACCATATTGAAATAAAACTAAAAAAATTAAAAACAGTTATTTTAATTTGTTTAAATAAAACCACTAATCCCATTACATATGAACAAAAATAACATTTTAATGAAAAGTAACTATATTTTCCTAAACAAAAAAAATAGTGAGAAGAGTAGTATTGTTTTAGATATTTTTGCACAATGAGGCCTGGAGACAGTTAAAATCTGACTTCAGATACTTAATAGATGCATGACCCTGAGCAAGTCATTTAACCCTGTTTACCTCAGTTTCCTTTTCTATAAAAAGTGAGCTGGAGAAGGAAAAAGTAAACTACTTCAGTATCTTTGCCAATAAAACCCCAAATGGGGGCATGAAGAGTTGAATGCCACTGAAACGACTGAACAACAAATTATGATCAGGCATTTAATGGTAGACAGCTGAATTCTCTAGTCTGCTTTTGCATTCAATCTATTGTAATATGTTGTTTTGCTTGGAGTATATTAAAAGTACATTTTTAAAAAATCTGGCCTGATACAGATATGTAGCTAGAAAAGGGAAGGGCATTATTTTAATAGGTAAATAACAGCAGTGTTATTATGAAGACAGTTTTGACTTAAGGGACTCTTGAAAAGGTCTTGAGGTCCCGCAGCAGTCCACAGACCACATTTTTGAGAACAGCTGCTCTATGGGTTATTTTTCCTGATTCTTTTTAAGAAAGTGAAGGGGATTAAGGTAAGAAGCCTCTTTCAATGCAGTCACTCTGAGAAGGTAAAATGTGGATAGATTTTGCCTTCTCTCCTATTTATTCCAAAGAGAATTTATTCTACTGGAGCTATAGAGGGTTTCCCCCACCCCCACCTCACTTGGGACCATTTTGAAAGAGTGGAATCTAATGCTCAGCTCAAATACTATACTCTAAAATGTCAAGGAAGCAGCTTGGTCTTAATAGACCATGAATTCAATACCCACAGCTCTCAGAAGAGTACTTTCTATATTCTTTATTTTGTTAAAATCTCTCCTCTCCAGTAGTGGTCTCAAAATTCATCGTACCTGGAAAACATCACGATGAGATGGTACATTCTTTGTTCTCTAGTGAAATCAGACACAGTCACTTTGATCCCATTTAGTTTCTGTTAAGGAGTCGTGGGAGGAAGGAAAAAGAATGAAAGGGATGGTAAAAAAAATCATTTCAATTAAGCTCCCTCCTTCCAGACATCTCATCTTATAAATGAGAAAATATGACTCCAAAGCACATTACGTGGCTTACACGAGGTCACAGGTGGTAAGTGACAGAGTCAGGATTAAAACCCCCTTCTCTGAGTCCAAATTCCACACTCTCACCTCTGCACCTTTGCATACCAGAAGCTTCTTTAAAATGGGAGCTTTCCTCGTACATTTAACATGATCCAATTTACAAAAATATAATTTACTCATATTTTCAGGAATAATAATAGCTAACCTTTTGGAGCAAGAATTCTTATTTTTTGTGTGTGTCCTGGATTCCTTTGGAAGTCTGGAGAAGCCTATGGGTTCCTTCTCAGAATAATGTAGTTTGAAAGTTAATAATGAAAAGAAATGCTAGATTTTAAAGGTTAGTTAAAATAAATATGTAATTTCTCCCCCTCCCCCATAAGTGTTTACAAAGCTATCTGAAATCTATTCATGATAGGAGTCCATGGACCTCATGTTAAAAACTCCTCATATAGATATAGATACAGATATGGATACAGATATAGATATAGACATAGATATAGACATAGATATAGACATAGATATAGATATAGTGTTTAGAAGTCTCCAAAGTATTTTGCATACATTATCTCATTGAGTTCTCACAGAAATCTTGTGCAGTGGATATTATCATAATCCCTATTTATAGAAGAAAAAACTGAAGCCAAAGGGGTTAATGTCTTTAATGGGGTCATATATACCATATAAGGAGTGATAGAGAATGAATAATAACTAGGTGGTGCAGTGGATGGAGGGCTGAGCGTGGGAATCAAGAAAACTCATCTTCATGAGTTCAAATACAGCCTCAGACACTTACTAGTTGTGTGACCCTTGGCAAGTCACTTCACCCTGTTTGTCTCAGTTTCCTCAACTGTAACATTAGCTGGAGAAGGAAAAGCAAATCATTCCATTACCTTTGCCAAGAAAACTCCAAATGGAGTCAAGAGTCATACATGAATGAAATGACCCAACAATAAGCATAGGGAATGACAGTATCTACACATACTAAGCCATCTCGTTAGTCCTAGCTTTTCCATGCCCCTCCCATGATAGCCCTCCTAATACTTGAGAATAGTGAGCAAGCTCCACTTTTCTGACTTCCTCTTCTTTAAAATATTAAGCACACCCATCCTCAGTGTTAGAGACAAATGGTTCATATCAATAATTAGTTTTTATAGAATCCAAAGCCTTGAATTTGAGGGATATAGTTCCTACATCATATGCTAGAAGGTGTCACCTACTGGTAATGTGTCATTTACTGACTAGCTTTATTTGACATTCTGAATACTCAAAGCAAAGGACGGAGGAAGAAAGAAATAGGCATTTATTAAGTGCCTACTGTGTGCTAGACACTGTGGAGAGAGGGAAGAGATAAGCATTTGTATAGTGCCTACTAGGCACTGTGCTAAGTATTTTACAAATATTATCCCATCTTAAACTTTTCTTCAACTAATACTTTGAGTCTACTGGAATCATTTTCTACACTTTCATAACAGAAAACATTAGACACCCAAGATCAATCTTCCAGTCAAAAGCTGATGAATGCTGCTTCCTTCTTAGAAAACCAGAAGTTACAAAAAGGTAGATCAAGGACTACATAAGGGGGAAAAGGCAACATGGTGGCCAAAGAGGAGATCATGCTTTTATTCTTCTCCCTAGAATGCTGGAGATAATTTTTAAACTCTTCTTAAGTATTTTACAAATATTTTCTCATCTGATCCCTACAACAATCTTTACAGTTGGGGAAACTGGGTCCATTAGAGGTTAAGTGACTTGCTCATGGTCCAACAGCTACTAAGGGTCTAAGGCCAGCTTTGAACTCAGGTCTCCCTGACTTTAAGCCCAACTCTCTATCCACTGTACCACTTAGCTGTCTCAACTGTACTAAAGTGCTTTACAAGTATCTCATTTGATTCTCCCAAGTCTGTGAGGTTGCTGCTATTATTAGCACCACTTTACAGTTGAGGAGACAGACAGAGGTTAAGTGACTTGTCCAGGATTACACAGCTAGTGAGTGTCTAAGGTCAAATGAAATTCAGGTTTTCCTGACTCCATACCCAACACTGTCCAGTGACTCACCTAGCTGCCTCAAAGGAAGATAAAGAGCTAAATTCTAGGAGCCCCAAGTGCCACACCAAAGGATACTGAGTCATGGGAAAAGTCCTATGGTCTGAGGCAACATAGGTGGACAGAAGAGATATAAAATGGGTTATCATAGCAGGAGAGAAATAAAGAAAATTCTAAAAGTTTTGAAAGAACTTCAGAGTCACTTGTAGGACATGAAAACCCAGCGCTGCATGAACCTTAAGACCATCTTAAACCTTTCTCCAACAAATATTTTTAGTCTACTGGAATTACTTTTTATGCTTTCATAACAAAAACCAGTAAACACCCAAGATCAAGTTTACAGTCAAAAGCTGATGAATCTTGCTTCCTTCTTGGAAAACCAGGTCAAGGACTACTTGAAGAAGTATTACAATATGGGGGAAAAGGCAACATGGTGGCCAAAATGAAGGTCATTCTTTATTCCTCTCCCTAGGATGCTGGAAATAATTTTTAAACTCTTCCTCAAACTCAAATTCATAATTCAACCTTTCTATAAATGGCAGAACTGAGTAATGCCTGCGTTGTGTTTTTCTACTGATGAGCTGAACAAAACTTAAAGAGACTATAATGGCCTTGAAGCATTTTCCTAGACTATACATTGTGAAGGATGTGGGTCACTAAATAAAAAATTAGTCCTGTATGTGTAGATGATAAATATTGCCCAAGGAAGAGTACACTTCTCATTGATATCCTTGCCAAATTTCAACTTAAAATAGCAATGACTACTTTAGTTGAGAATTAATGGCGGCCTAGCTCTACTCTAGGCCATCAACAACTCTTATCTGACCATTAATCTGCAAGGAATATCTGGTGCTTTCAGCATTCTTGAGTAGATATATGATCTTAGTTCTAAAAAAAAAATTAATTGTTCATGCTAAAATCAGGAAACATATAATTTCCTTTAAGAGGTTATCTCATCTTTTAAAGGTATATAAATTATATTCTAAGTGCATTTAAATATTGATTCCTCTATTAAGTTTATTACCTCTAGCCTCAAAGGCAAGGATTCACATATAAGCTGCTCAAAGGTAGCCATGGTAAACTGGTTAGAGTTGGTCTGGTTGTCCTGGAAAATCTGGGTTCAAGTCCCACATGATGGTTATGTTACCCTGGGCAAGTTATCTAATCTTCCATTTACTCACTCAGCTCCTGTTTCTCAAGGACAATTATAAAAAGATTAGGGGCTCTTCTCTTGATGAAAAAAAATACACAGGGGTAGTGAGGTGGTGCAGTGAATAAAGTGCTGACCCTGGAGTCAAGAGGACCTGAGTTCAAACCCAACTTCAGAAACTTGACACTTACTAGTTATATGACCTCAGGCAAGTCACTTAACCCCAATTACCTTGCCTTCCCCCCTCCAAAAAAAAGTACACGAGGATCATATATACGTAGTCAGCCCATCTATAATCAAAGTAAATCAGGTACACCTCTAACCAACTCTGCATATATCCCTCTGGCCAGACTGTAACTAGGATATCTTGGCATCTGAGGCAAATTCAGTTGAGTAGAAAGAAGAGACAAGCCATCCCTCAGAGAGATCAGGCTATAGCAGGCAATCCTTGGGAAAGGCATGGTAATCACAAATAGGGATGGTTTAGGGGATGGGACAGAACATGTCATTCCCTCCCTCTTTTCTCTTGATCTTTGAGACCAAGATCCTGCTCCCTTTTCCATTCCCCATCCTGAGACACACCTTCTTCCCCAAACTTCTCAGGGGAATAAGTCAGTAGTATCTATGGGAGAGAGGAGACAGTTTGGCCCATTTTTTCACCTTATTCCATTTCTTTACCTGAATCTCTCAAATTTGCCCAAGATGTGACTTTATCCCTTCCTTCATCCCAGGGGAGTGGGGCAGGGAGGGGAGGGGAGGGATTTGATAGAAGGGAATGGTGGTCCCTCTACTTTAGATACAATGTGAGGAAACTTGTTTATATCCTAGCTTTACTGTATCTCTGGCTCAGACAGTAGATAGCCCTTTTATGATTTCCCCTTCATGTCATGCTGCTCTTTTCCATCCGTGTGAAAAAGTTGCAGGTAGAAAGAAGAATCTGACTGTAACACAATTTGTCCTGTTCCCTGGCCCCTTTAACAGTGACCTTGGGGCCCTATGTGCCCCTAGAGATGATGCTATTACTTAGGTGCAATGCCAAGTCATGCTGCACATGATTAAAAATCTAAATAAATATAATGCAATTAAATGTGGTTTGGGGGCTGTATTCATTTTAATGTATATTGATTCTCATTCACATAGCTTATATTTACTCTCCTAATAGGACACTTCATTAAATCACTTTTATTTTAATTCTAAATTATGGGGCATAAGGGCTTTGCTGTTGCTGTTGTTAGGATCAACTACTCTGCCTCTTGACATGTAGTTAACTCTTTGAGACTATAAAGTCCATTTAGGAAATTATTCCCCCACACCAAGCCACCCACCATGCTCCCTAGTGGCCTGGCTGACAGAAACAATAAACTTTCCTTCCAACTGTAATTTACTGTCTTCTCATTAGGAACAGGAATGCTTAAAGCGAGCTTTTCATGTGGGCACTAAGGAGTTTAGAAGGATGTTATTAACTTAATACCATCAGAGAAACATAGAATTAGAGTTTGTATTGACCTTAAAAATCACCTGCTTCACATTATCCCCAGTGGTTTCCAACAATTTTTTAGTTCCTTGAATTTCTTTCAATAATAATAATAATAACAAAAAATTTGTGAACCCCTAGAGTAATTTAATATTTGTTGTTGTTCAGTCATGTCTAACTTTTTGTAACCCCATTTGGGGTTTTCTTGGCAAAGATGTTGGAGTGATTTGCCATTTCCTTCTCCAGTTCATTTTACAGATAAGGAAACTGAGGCAAATAGGGTTAAGTGACTTCCCCAGGGTCACATAGCTAGTAAGTGTCTGAGGCTGGATTTGAACTCAGGTCTTCCTAACTCCAGGTCTGACACTTTATCCACCATACCACCTAGTAACTCTTTTAATAGACTGGTCATAACATTCTGTAATTATTTACTGTTTGTGATGCCATTAAAAAATTAAGAACCCCTTGGACCATCACCCCTTTGGGAGTTTTGCAAATTGCAAAGGGGAACCATGGGATCAGAAATCTGGAGTTAGAAGAGGCCTTAGAGATCACAGGATCTGGAGTCAGGTATGCAAAGAAGTGAATACCTAAAGGATCATACATTAAAAGTTGGAAAAGACCTCAGAGGTCATCCAGTTCAATTCACTGGGTTTATAGATGAAGAGAAAGAGCCCCAGCAAGGGCATGTAACTTGACCAAGATTATGTAACTAGGAAGTCACAGATTCCTGCCTCATTTTTACAAAAGATAGAACTGAGGCCCCCCAAAGGAAGATGACTTATCCAAGGTCATTCAGCAGACTGGGGGGATTCAAACCCAGGTCCTCTCATTCCAGTCTAGTACTCTCTCCACAACACCCTGCTGACTCTCATATGCTGGATTCAGCTTTCTAAAGATATTCAGTTTACAATTTAATTTATTCATTTTGCCAGGGCTTATGAAAATGATCAAAGCAAATCTTCAAAGATGTTTCTCCTTTAATTTCTTTTAGAAAGATAGAGTTGTTGTATTGTGGTATTTTTTTAAACAAAGACACAAGTAACCTTTTATCGCCAAATGTAGAAACCATGAGCTCAAAAACTAAAGTGTATGGATCAATTATGCTGCTAAGAATACACATGCTCCTCTATCTCCGTGTTTTTCTCCTTTATTTAGAATGTCAGCCCTCTAGGCATGAGGCAGATCTTTCTGATCTGTTCTGCTCTTTGTACACCCTGGGAACCAAATGCTTGTTAATTATAACATCCCCACACAAAACAAAGCCGTGCACATTGAAATTCATTGGCATTTTGGTAGATTGCCCTTCTAATCAATTGATGATTCCAGAGCACAGTTTATGAGAGCCAGAAGAAAAACCTCCCCTAATTGGAAAAAAGATGGTCAATATTCTCCATGACAAGAGCGGATTTATTGAAACCTAAACTGATTCCTTAGCGAAAGCAAGTACTGAGAATGGATTCAAATGAAGTATTGTAAAAACTGATAGAGAAAGTGCTTAGGAGTTGTAGAGGGTAATAAACCAGCTGTTCAGCTAGAGAAAAACTGCTATATGGAACAAGCAGGTGTCAAGATCCATTTGGCTGTACCAGTGCAGCAGAGGAAGGAGGGGCAAGATGAGGGTATACCTGCCACAATCAGATAATTCAACAGAGAAGATGCAGAATAGGAAATGTCTGTAATCTCAAATAAACTTCTAATTTTGTCATATACTCCCCTAGTGAAAGCCTTTCACGACTTGGTTCCAACCTGCCTCACCAGCCTTGTGGTACAATACTGCCCTTTACAAGCTGTCCAGTCAAGTTAACCTTCTTGCTGTTTATCATACAGGACACTCCATCTCTCATCTTGATGTATTTGTACAGACTGGTTCCCCGTTCCTAGAATGTACTCATTCCTGCTTTTTGGAATTCCAGCTTCCCTATTCAAGAGCTACCTTCTGCAAAAGATTATTATAGGTTGCTTGTATCTTTGTTAAAAAAAAAAACCCACAACACAACAACCCTATCTTTCTAAAAATCTGATATTCTTCTCTCCACCTCTCAACTACTAGAGCACTAGCCCCAAATTACTTTTAATTTCTTTTGTATGTGATATATATAGATATTTATATGAATAATTTATAATTATAAATTTTAATTATATGGATATGTAATTGTATAATATAGCTATAAATAATTTACACATATATTTATGTAATTAATATACTTTATATAATATAAAATCTATATGTGCATGTTTCACCTCTCCCCTTTAGATGTAAACTCCTTGAGGGTAGGAACTATCTCATCTTTTTTGTCTTTGTATCCCCAATACCTAGCACAGCGCCTAACATGTGTAGAGAATAAATACTTATTGGCTGACTGATAAATCTTGGTTGATTGGTTCACTGATTGATCTCACTGATGTCTACTACTGCTCTTCATGGTATGTTCTTCTTGTCTCCATGTGGACTCCTGCTTCTGACCCTTACTGCTCATGTGCCCTTGGGCTAAGTAATTTCCATGCTCTTGGCCTTCATTACCTCATATCTAATATGAGGGGGCTAAACTAGATGTCCTTTGAGGTCCCTTCTGGCCCTAAATCAATTATCTTATATGATCATATGTTCTGAGAAGCTTAGAAAGATCCTCTGAACTTCAGCCCCTTAGATTCAGTCACCCTGTAAATTTAAACTGACCATGTATAGAATCCTATTGACTCTCTCAGATTACCACACTTTTCCAAGATGGATCACACTTTTTCCTGGTGAAATTTCTTCTTCCCCATCTCCTTCTCCATTGAGAATGTGGTGGATATCTGGTGGATATCCAAGTGGGCAGATAAATTTCTAGGGTTGCTTTGTATGATGCAAGCCGTTAGTGGTCCTGTACAGAAGTGCAGAATTGCAGGCAGTGGGGTGCTGGTATATGTTTGACAACCAACCATCTGGAGAAAAAATGTGCCTGTTACATACTTTTCAAGTATCATCTGCATTAACATTTCTCAGTCATTTTATTAAGTCTAGACAATCAACAAAACAATAAATCAAACCTCTTTTATGTCATTTGCCCATTTCCTAGGTGTTCACACTAAGAGCCAGCTAGTACACCCTTGGCTATGGGTTGGGAACACTACACGTACCTTTCAGACTTAGTTACCAGGATCAGTAGTTTAGCTGAAATGCCTCCTCTGTCCTCATTATAGTTGAATTGCTTCATATATGTATTGTATGTGCGTTATAGTTGTCAATGCTGTGCATTGACAGGCTCCATTGTTGTTATTATTGCCATCCACTTAACTCAATGATGGACCTCAAGCCTGCTGATGAGTTAGAAGGAATGTCTACTCCAAGAATGTGGAGACTTCTCTCATCAGAGTGGATGAAAGAGAACAACTTGATCCAATGGCCAGGAAGGTAACTGAAGCAAGTACTGTGGAGTGCTTAGAACATGGTCAGATATTGAAGACACCGAGGTCATGCACTGCTTCCCAGGCCATTACCAGTTGTCTTGACTTTTGTCCTGCCACTGGACTTAGATGACTTGGGAAGAGAGAGTAAGATCGATGATTTTGCACAGCTCTGCCTCACTTCCATTCAATTCACAAGCAAGTCGAGACATCACCCGTGATGTCATTGGTATTATTCAAAATTGAAAGGAGAACAATTACATACATCACTTGTCCCCTTTAGAACTGGACTAATTTTTGTTTGCTCACCCTTGGTTAGCCTGTTGGCCTTTGAAAACAAAGATGGACAAAATCCTTAGCGGACATTCTCTACCCATGACAGCGATGAAACCAAATCCTAGAAAAAGTAGCAAAGCCAAGATGGCCCTCTGACTAAAATTTATCAACATGATTCAGCTGCCTTCTCATTCTAGAATTTCCTTCAGTGCCTGGGACCTTCTCAATGTGAGACATCCTTCCACCATGCTAGACTCCCATTAGTGAGTTTCCTTTGGTAGGGGAGTGCTATTTGGGGGATGGGTCCAGGCTAGTCATGCTTCATTCCCTTCCTAAATGTGCTTCTCACCTCCTGTGCTTCACCACTATGCCTCCAGGTGGATAGACCTCTGCTTTTTGTTTCCCCTTTATATATTTTTTTCTTCCATTAGAATGCAAATTCCTCAAGTGCAAGAACTGTCTTTTTGCTTCCATCTCCAGAACTTAGCACAATTCTGGCACATACTAAGTGCTTACTAAATTTATGTTGCCTGCCTGATTCCAAGTTCAGTAGTCTTTCTACTGCATCATCCTTCTAATTCACCAAAGGCAAAAGGGTGATGATTCTTCAGTGTGGACAATATTCAGTGGCTGCCCTCAATGGGACCTGCATGGGACCATGTACTCTTTAATCCAGTGACACTGGCCTCTTGTCTTTTCCACAAAGAAGATCCTCCTTCTCTCAGCTCTGGGCATTTTCTCTGACTATCCCCTATGCCTGAAAGGTTCTCCCTCATCTACTCTGACTACTGACCTTCCTGGCTTCTCTTAACTCCCAACTAAAATCCCATCTCCTAAGGAAGCCTTCCCCAACCCCTCTTAATTCTAGTACCTTGTCTTTGCTAATTATTTCCTATTTATCCTATATATAGCTTGATTTTTATATATTTGTTTGTATCTAATCTCCCCCATTAGACTGTAAGCTCCTTGAGGGCGAAGAGTATCTTTTGCCTCTTTTTTGTATGCCTAGTGTTTAACACAATGCTTGGCACATGGCACCTAATATTGATTGATTGATTGATTGATTGATTGACCAGGTTCAGACTCTTGCCATTAGTAAGGCTTTGGGGAGGTCAAGATATACTGCTTGGGTCATATGTCACTTGGTTAGATGCTACAGAAGATACCACAGAAGACACCATGACAGTATTTACCTTGTCATGGGTAGAGAAGTGTACGGTGTCCATTCCTCAGAGACTGTCTGCTAAGGATTTTGCCCATTTTTGTCTTCTAAGTATCCGTGATAACTTATCTGCTTCTATTGACCTCATTCCCAATAGAGACAAACTAGAAGTTTTGGGCAACTTTTGTGCCCATGTTGGTTACTAAGCAGACACCACAGCGTAATTCCCATAGGGTATTTAATAGGAAGAGTAATGAAATCTCTTTTTCTTTTTGCATGCGACTTCTTCCTCATGCACACAGTATGTGCTCCTAATCACTAACACCACCCAAATGTGAACACCCTTTTGCATTCATTTTCCAAAGCACTGTTCTCTTCTTGACCTCATCTTGATAAGATGTCAGGACATCAGTGACATTTAATTTGCAGGGATTATGGTAAAGGTTTAACCTGACTGTTCCAGTCATGGTCCAGTAAAAAGCATGTTACATTGTGACAGCAAGACTATCCCCAGAAACACCTGACATTATTGAGAAAGTCAAAACCTAGAAAAATGTAATCTTCATCTTGTTGTTTGCCCAAAGATGGTACATACTAACTTATAAAATGGCCGAAGTAAGATGAACACCTTGGAATGACAAAAATAACACATTTATATATCAGCTGCATGTTTGCAAAGCTCCTTACGTACATGATTTTATTTGATACTCAGAGTAAACATAATGATCTTGTGAGGAAGATACTATTATTATTCCCATTTTACAGAAGAAAATTGAGGCTGAAAAGAGTTAGGTAACTTGCCCAGAGTCACATAGCTAGCAAGTGGATGGTTAGTGCCTAAGGAGGAATTTGAACCCAGATAAGAGGTAGATAGAGGGCTGGCTTTGGAGTTACGGGGATCTGAATCACATCTTATCTTTAACACACAGAATACATGACCATGGACAAATCACTTAACCTTTGTGTTCCTCTTCTTTTCCCCCAACTCTCTACTACTATAAACTTCAAGAAAGTTCTATTATAGAAATTCCCAATATGCATGAAATCCCTGGCCTGGTCAAAAAAAAAATAAAAAGATGTATAGATTCAAGTAAAAGCATAAAAATGAAATTTAAAATGTGTAAAATATAAAAAATGTAAAAAAAATGAAAGAAAAATTATCAAGGTCTTTTGGCACTAAGGGGTTGATGGTGAGCAAATGGATAGAAGTGACAAGCTGAAGAAGACATATCACGAGTTAATCCCAAGAGGACCTCAAAGAAATCTAGGCTACCATGTACTTCCTGTGAGATCTCAGGCAATTCATTTGCTCTCTTTGTGATGCAATTTCCTCCTCTATGAGATGAGGGGGTTGCACTGGATTTACTTCCTTTCCAGCTCTGCCAATTCAGAGTCTTCTCTTCCATCAAGGTCTAGCTAAATGCAGCTCCTCCATAAGACTCCACTAGAAGAACTATTAACTGCATGTCAGGAAATCTTTCTTTCATGTATACTATGCATGATGGTAGAACTGACCAATGAGGACCCAGTCTTGAGAGCATGCTCTTTATAACCAACTAGAAAGGACAAATTCAAGCATGTTCTCAGGATTGAACCCTCAATGGCCAGTCATTGGCCAGTCTCCCCATTATAATCATTTCATCTTACCCATGGAAATTTTACCCCTCCATTAGTCAATTGCTGGCATAAATGTCCCTTCCTTTAGGGAACTTTTCTTGATTTTCCAGTGGGAGCGATCCCTTCCTCTCCTGTTCTTTAAAAGTGTTGTCTTTCTTCATGCATGTCACAGAATCTCAGAATCACAGACCTTGAGGCTTGGAAGAGATTTCAAAGACCACCTATTACAGCCCGTATCTGGAAGGAATCTCTACTATATTAAACCCAACAAGTGATACCTCCCTCTACTTTGTATTAGTTTATTTTGTATTATGTATATCTTGTCTTCCTTGTTAAACTGGAAACCCCTCTGTGGACAAGGATTTTGTCTTATCATACACCTTTCAGCACCAGCACTGTGCCTTAAACATGTTAGAGAACCAACAAATCTGTGCTGGATTGAATTATTTAATCTCAGTCTGCAGCCTTTGGATCTTCATGATCATTTAAATTATACTTTCACAAGCTCTATGTCTTTTTTTAATGTGTTGTAACTACATATAGCAAGGCTTTGACTCACCATGGTTTCCTGTAAGGGGAAAATAATGTTTTCCATTTTGTTTCTAGTTATCCTTAGTGGCAGTATGATATAGTGGATAGAGACCAAATTTCTGAGCCAGAAAGACTTGGGTTCAAGTCTCACTCCTGACACATACTGGCCATGTGACCCTGGGCAAGTCACTTAATTTCTTGGTTCCAGAGGCAATATTCTAAGACTTCACTGGCAAAAAGAGTTTTCCCAACAGGGAGTTCCCTAGACCAATAAAATCACAGTTTCCATTCCTTTTCCTATCCTCTCAGATAAGGGCCTGCATCGAGAGGAGCCCATTTAGTATAATGAATGGTACATGAGTTATTTGGGGGATTTGGAATTTTTGTAAGGCTTTCAAAAAAGACCAAGCCAAAAAATTTTCCAGAACCGCTTTATATTCTCTTTTTCATCCTGAACTTATCTTTGGCAACACAATCACACTTAGTGACTAGCTGGCCTCTGCCTTTCATACATATAAAAAAGTCTCTTAGTATTGGCAACCATGATGCCTGTTACCATTGCTTAAATACAAATGAAAGAACAAGCTACTCCCCCAGGACTTAAGATATAAGAATTATATACCTCTTCAAATAAAATTTGATCAGTAATTCTAAGATAGTCAGCAAGGCACGAAAAATACTTTGATTGCAATGCAAGTAAGAGCAAAAATTATGGTAATAGTAATTGATTATCTGCTTTAAAGTTAGCAAAGCACTTTGCACTTATTATCTCATTGGGTCCAAAACCACCCCATAAAGTAGATACTATAGGTATTATTATCTCCATTTTTTTGATGAAGAAACTAGAAACAAATTGGTTAATGACTTATCCACGGCCAAACAACTACAAAGCTTAGAGGCAGAATCAGAATTTCACTGAAAATCAACTATTTGCCCATATATGTCAATAACCTGAGGATTTTACTTCCTTAGCCAAGCATGGCTTTTGCATTGGTCATGGAAAAGAGGATTTTTTTTCTTCCTTCAGTATAAGGTAATGTAGCATAGCCACCTTCATAATTTGTGCACTGTACTTAGAGATTTAACTGTGGAATTTATTTGGTTCCATTACATGGTTGTTTGAGGGACAGTCTTCCAAAATAGAGAGAGGGCTACCCCTGCAGTCTGGAAAATGCAATATGTACTATGTGCATATGGGAAAGTAATTTATCCTCTCATTGCCTGGGACAAAGGGTAGCTAGGTGGCACAGTGGATAGAGTGATGGGCCTGGAGTCAGGAAGATCTGAGTTCAAATCCAGATTCAGACACTTACTAGCTGTGTCACTCTGGACAAGTCACTTAATCTTGTCTCAGTTTCTTCACCTATAAAATCAGCTGGAGAAAAAAGGCAACTCTAGTATCTTTGCCAAGAAAATCCCACAAGGGGTCACAAAGAGTCAAGCACAACTGAAAATGACTAAACAAGAAGTCTGGTTCAAATTCCTGGATCTTTATTTCCCACTCAAGCGCACTCCTCTGCATTCCTCTATCATGTTTCAGGAACCTCCTCATCCCACAGGACTCTTTCAGTCCTGGAACTCATGCCTCATCAGCACCTTCTGCCCCTGAAACCCCTACATTCAGAGGATGGAGAGCTCTTCCAAGAACCTCACTGAAGGAGGGCACCCATGCCAGCCATCTCTTCATTTCTCATAGGCTGTGCTTCTGCACTTTCCACCATGCCCCCAAGGTGGGTGCCTTCCCTCCTTGGCACCTTTTCACCCAACCCCCCCTTTTAGGGTTGTTTTTAAATTTTTTGTTTGTTTTGGTGTGTGTATTGTCTTTCCCTGTTAGACTGTAAGCTCCTTGAAGGCAAGAACTCTTTTTCTTTTGCATTGGTATTCCCTGCACTTAGCACAGTGCTTGGCACATAGCAGGTATTTATTAAGTTTTAGACAAATTGCCAATTTGTATCCATGCATCAGTGGAGGGAGTTTACATACTCTAAGCATCTTACAATGACGAAATGATAGGTCTGGTTCCGCAAAGAAACAAAACAAAAGTATGTTAGTATGTAAAGAGTTCTGCTGGAGGAAATTTATACCATTTGCCCTGTCATTGTCTCTAGATTTTACCACCTGCCTTGCTGCTGCTTCTTCCAGACCCCTAGAATGATCTTCTGATTTACTTAATATAACCTAAGGACACCTGAGCCTTGCCATCCATCCTTCCACTGCACCTTTAGGACTTTTAAGATTTTATATCTACAGAAGGTAAAACATCTTTTATGTACTGTCTCCCCTCATCTCCTTATACTCAAGGAGTATAAGCTCCTTGAAAGAAGAAACTGTCTTACTTTTTCTGTTTCTATCCTCATGCTCACCACCCCATGGTGCTTGGTATAGAGCCAACAGTAAATGTGTTTTATTCATTTGTAAATGTCAGCATAGGGAGAAACAATGGAGGGAATTTTAGATGGAGGAGAAACACAAAGCCTATTTCATGGAACAACAGAATCAAACAGAACCACATATCTTCACTACTACTCTCTCATTAGCTACCTCTCCCAACTGTGTTAAGGCACTTTCAGACACTTTGATTGAACCATTAACATGTTTAGGACAGTTATACAAAATTCAACTTGCTTTATGAAAGGTCCAGCACCTAATTAGAGGACAATTAATAAGGCCCTAAAGAAAAAAATTGTGTTCTAAGTCCTGGGAGAGAGGCTAAACAGAATGCTTTGCTCACTTAGACTAAGTTCATGGTAAAAATCCAATGCAAGTGCCGAGAAGGAGAGCAGGAAAAGGGTGTGAAGCAACAATCCAAAGCTGGGAAAGCAGCGTGTTTCATCAGGCAGAAAACACTTTGGATAGGAACAATAGATGGTGGCAGAATGACAGCTAGTCTCATGCAACTTTTTGACTTTGGACAGGGCTCTTTTTCTGACCAGCCATGTTTCCTCTTTGCTCTTCCCCACTGGAATTACTATGGTTCTATACACCTGCAACATTTAATAACAAAAACTGATGGCAATTATTGCATGTCTTCCATGAACAGCCTCTACTTATTGATGGTTGCACGCTTGCATTTCACAGAAAGGCACAGGAACATTTTGCGAAACTCCAGTGCTCTGTATCGGAGGCCTCTGCTGTATTTGTCGTCCTGCTAAATAGGTCATGAGAAAAAGTCACTGACAACTTTGGTTACCTTGGTAAGAGCCATTTTTTTTTTACAATACTATCACTGGAGAAGATAACTGCTCAGATGACAATAACTAGTGTGGATTTTTGGATAGTGGGCGAATTTCATTTGTAGAGATTCACAGAGTTAAGGCCACTTCTGCCCCCCAACATGTAGGGTGTTTACAGTAATCACCATTCTGTTTCATAGCTATGTGATGTGGACACTGATGCAATCATCATGGCAGGAGGCCTCTTCGGTTTAATAGGAGCAAATAATACACACAATGGTGAAAAGAAAAAGAAAAGGAAAGGAAAGAAAGAGAGAAAGAGAAGAGGGAGAAAGAAATAAAAAAGAAAGAAAGAGGGAAAGAAGGAGAAAGAGAGAAAGAGAAGAGAGAGAAAGAAATAAAAAAGAAAGAAAGAGGGAAAGAAGGAAGGAGGAAGGAAGGGAGGGAGGGAGGAAAGGAAAGAAGGAAGAGAGAAATAAACTAAAAAGAAAGGAAGGAAGGAAGAAAGAAAGAGAAACTAAAAAGAAAGGAAGGAAAGAGAAAGGAAGAAAAAGATAGTGAATAAATCCATGTTACAGGAAAATATCAATAATATCAGTAGAATGAAGCATATTATGAGACTAACACTATTTCAGTGTATTAAGTAATGTTTTGGCAGAGCTTTAACTAGGGTGAAACAACTGGGGATATATCTTAGAGAACCAAAATTCAAGGTGGGGAAGGGGGGACACTGGCAGCAGTTACAAACCTCCAGTAGCATAGAAACAATGATATTTAATACCAAGTTAACAAAAACAATTAATTAGAACTGGAAGCCATGCTGGATGGCATACTTCTCTCTCAGCATTTCACTCCAAGTGCTTGGCCTCTGTTGCTTCCCACTCAACAGTGACCTGTCCTTTGACTCAAAGGGCAGCACTTGAAGACCTAGAGGGCCATGTGTTAGTCAAAGGACATGTGTCCTTGAGCCCACAGGTTCCCCATCTCTGTTCTAGAGTTTCTATTTCCTTTCCCCATTGGATGGTATCCCAGGGTCTCTTCCACAATTGAATTTATCTTACAAAGCTTTATGAGTTTATGTTTCAGGCTGCCTTTCCTGTGCTTTACAGATGGAAGTTATTAAAATTTCAAAACAAAATAATGATTAGCATCAGCTTTGTGGTGTGCAATATCCTACAGCACCTCACGACGGACGACAACAACACAATAACTATGTACCATTTTAAGGTTTTCAAAGGGCTTTACATATATTATCTCATAAAATTCTCGTAACAAATCTTTGAGCTACGTGTCATTATTTTTCCCATTTTACAGATGAGAAAATTGAGGCTGAAAGAGATTAAGCGACTTGCCCAGGGCTACACAGGTAGTATCTGAGGTGGCACTCAGGTCTTTCTGACTCCAAGTTTATAGTTTGAGCCAGTATAGCACCTACCTGCCTACAGTACAGTAGTTCTGTAATGGTTTGAAAAGCACAAATAACAGACTTTTATTCCTGAGTATTGGGGGTGAAAAGGTGTTCCATGTGGGGCATGACATGCTACAATGTGGGCCAGCTGTTAGAACACTGTCAACTGATAAAAGCCACATCCAAAAGACCAGCAAAAATAAAACAAATCTTCAGTGCCCTAGGAAGGTATCTGTAAGCCTCTCTATTCATCAGGGCTGGATTGCTTTCACATCAAAAGAGGCACCCATGAGATTTGGCCATTTCCATTCATGGCTCAGTTAAAATACCTTGAGCCAGGAACAGAGAAACCTTAACTCCTGGGACCCCAACCACTGCATTCTAGCCACTAAGAACCACCTCACTCTTCAACAGAAATTAATGAATTAATTTTTATTCACCATTTGGTGCTTATAGCCATAATTAGAACGGAGATAGCAAAGCAATTCACAAACACCTCATTTGATCCCTACAGAAATCTTGGGAAGTAAATGATATTATTATCACCATTTTCAAAGGAGGAAACAAGCCGAAAGAGAAGGGACTTGTCCATAGCAGAAATCACCAGCTGGCATATGACATTTAAGGACACTGAATTTGTACACAGAAGCCGTCCACTTCTGTTAAAAACCATCCCACGCACTTATCAATAAGATATCGCACCTACGGTTACGCTTTTTCTACCCTTGATCATGGGATACAAAACTGAATTGAAAACTGTCCGGACTGCATTAAATCAGCCCCGTGGTGGTGCCATGGGAATGATTTATTTCATCTTGAAGAAGCCTTTCGTTTCCGGACGAGTGGAGCTGAGCCCAGCAGCAGGCAGGTGCGTCACTCCGAGGCAAACTGGGATGTGAGCTGCCTGAAAGCAGGAGAGGAGACTAAGAGATAGTCTCTGACCCTGAAAATTGCTGCCTTCCCTGAAATGGGAAAGTGAGTTTCATTAAGCTGACGCATAGATTCTATTGGGCTTTTTTTGTAGAGTGGCTTATTGGAAATGGGACCCAAATGAAATCTGAGATGGGTAAATCTATGCCTAAAAGGGGGAAGGGTAAATGGCAGCTTTGTTGTCCTAAATGCAATGATTAAGAACTTTTGTTAAGAGGGAAAAAATTGACCTATTCAATGCTCTTGTTTGATTGATTTTCTGTTCTTAAAAGTCCTTTCACTGTTTGATTTGAATGTGTCTGCCTCCTTTCTTATAAATGTTGCTATTTTCATCTAAACTAGACTACTTGTTTTCATCTATTTGCCTGGATGTGTATGATTTTACTGTTATTAAATTTAAATTTATGAAATTAAAAACTAATACTTCACATGGTAAATTTATCTTTTAAAATAAAAGTGCCTTCTCATATGAGGTAAAATCATTTTTCCAAGGCAAGAAATCATTTAAAGAACACATTTTATCCAATGTATATAGTTCACTGCTGTTGCCTAGGAAAACTCACAGAAAAAACAGGTTTACAGCTAGAGTGAGTCCTAGAGACTCCTGAATCCAACCTCCTAATTTTAGAGAAAGGAACCTGAAGTCCAGAAAGAAGCAAAGACTTGCCCACAGTCATTCAGCTAGATAAGTGGCAGAACCAGAATTTGAATCTATGTCTTCTGGTTCCAAATTCCCAGTGCATTTTCCACGATACCATAATCACTCACCCACATTCTATTCCTGGAAAGTGGATTCTTGCTTTGAAATCATGATTAATATTTATTCACCATTTGGTGCTTATAGCCACAATTAGAATCAATATAGCAAAGCAATTCACAAATATTACCTCATGTAATCCTCACAGAAATCTGAGGAAGTAAATGGTATTATTATCACCCTTTTTCAAAGGAGAGAACTGAAGCTGAATGAGAAGGGACTTGTCCATGGATACAGAATGTAGTGAATAGAGCACTAGATTTGGAGTCAGGCAGACATGAGTTTGAATTCTTCCTCAGTTATTTAGCAGCTATGTGACCCTGGACAAGTTTTCTAACTTCGCTCGGCCTCAGTTTCCCATATATAAAATGGGAATAATAATAGCACATAATCTCACAGGGTTGTTTCAAAAATCAAATGAGCTATTATATGCAAAGCATTTTGCAAAACTTCAAATATTATATAAAATTAGCTATTAAGGACAGGAAATAGAATGACTAAAATGATAGAAAGGGAGAATCACACATTTTGGAGGGCATGTGGAAAAAATTGGAACACTAATTCATTGCTGGCAGAATTGTGAACTGATCCAACCATTTTAGAAAGCAATCTGGAATTATGCCCAAAGAGTTATTAAAACAGCTATATCCTTTGACCACTACTTGGTCTATTTTAGAAGATAATTAGGGAAAAAGGAAAAGAACCTATATATATTCTAAAATGTTTGTAGCAGCTCTTTTTGTGGTGGCAAAGAACTGGAAACTGAGGGGATGTCAATCAATTGGGCAATGACTGGACAAGTTGTGGTATATGATTGTGATGGAATATTACTCTGTTGTAAGAAATGATGAGCTTTTTGATTTTGGAAAAACAAGGAAAGATTTTGCAAAAAATAATGAAGAGTGAAATGAGCACAACCAAAAGAACATCGTATACAGTAACAGCAATATTGTTTTAAGAAGAACTTTGAGAGAATAAATTATTTTGTCTGTTATAAATACCCAAGTTAACTATAAAGGATATATGAAGAAAGATGCTATTTGCATCCAGACAAAGAAGTGATTAATAGAAGTATATATAGAATAATTTTACATATATATGTGCATACACATATACATGTAAAATTATTCTATACATACTTCTATTTATCAATGCCTTTAATGGATGCAGATAGCATCTTTCTTTATATGTTCTTTATAGTTAACTTGGATATATATGTGTATATATATATATATGCATTACTTATTTGTGTGTAATTGGAGCCATCTCTAGAATGGAGGGAGAGGGAAGAAAAAAAATAAAATTTATTATATATTTGAAATGAATAGCAAGTTGTAAACAGTAAATTTACAGTTTCATGTGCATTCATCTTTTTATAAATTTTTTTTGGAGGGGGGAGGGCAGGGCAATTGGGGTTAAGTGACTTGCCCAGGGTCACATGGCTAGTACATGTTAAGTGTCTCAGGCTGGATTTGAACTTAGGTTCTCCTGACTCCAGGGTCAGTGCTCTATTCACTGAGCCACCTAGCTACCCTTTCATTCATCTTTTTAATTGTATTATATTATGTAAATGCCTTTTCTTTCCATAAATTAAAAAGAAAATAATGAAAAGAAAAATACAGACTCCTAGATGACTTTAAAAAGTTTAAAAAAAGACTAGGAAATAAGCTATTCACATAGAAAGCATCTATTAAGTCCTTACTATGTGGCTGCTATATCACTCCAGGTCTCACATGCTTTTAGTCTTGTTTTTTGTTTTTTTTACTACATCACATTATCTTATTCCAATTCTGGAGATAGTCTCATCCAATTTTTTTTATGGAATCATAGAAAAAGGAAGGATAAGTGTGCTTAGTTAATCTAAAATGATGGACTCTGGGTAGGCTGTCTGCTCTATGACCCAACCACTGAGGACCACAAGTGGATGAAATAAGTATACTGTACAGTACACAATAAGATGAGAAAACAGAATCCATATTTAGTCAAAGGGCCATCCTTGAGGACCTAGAGGGCCTCAAGGCTGCCGGTTCCCCATCCTGTAATCTAGCCATTAACTCCACTTAATTTACCCAAGACCTACATATTTAATCCTCTAATCATTGCAAGCTTGGCTATAGGCAGCGCTTCAGCAATTGGTAGGCTGAAAACTCAGATGCATAAATGATTCCTCTTTCTAAATTGGCCAACCTAAAGTACTGAGGTTCTACATTTTTCTTTTTGCTTTTTTTTGGAGGGGGAAAGGTAGGGCAACTGGGGTTAAATGACTTGCCCAAGGTCACATGGCCAATTTTTTTGTGTTAAGTGTCTGAAACCAGATTTGAACTCAGGTCCTCCTAACTCCAGGGCCACCTATTCACTGTGCCACCTAGCCACCTGGAGGTTCTATATTTTTCAGGGTAATGTGAAAAGGAGCAGACTTCATTTCCTACTACTCCCTTGTATCTATAGCACTTACACTGATATTTTCTAATTTGGTCCCAGAATTTGGAACCTTTATTTTTTTTTAAATGGCAGCCCTTAAAGATTTAAGCTCTACTCGCTCTGATCTTGCAGAAATAAACATTAGCAAAGGTTATTACTTGTGGCCCCAGGGATAAGACTATGAAATGAAGCAGATTCTTTCTATATCAGATTTAGGGTGAATAAAACACCTTTCAAGAACAAATAGTTTTCTCCCCCAGGCACGCAATAAACATGTTATAAAGTTTAGAAAAGAAGAGAATTTGCTCTACCTATAGGGTCAAGACTTCTATTAGTTCCATTATGGGACCATCTGAGGATAAATTCTATTGCCAAAAGCCTAAACCTCCTTGAAAAATAATAGGCCAGTGGATCTCATTCAACGTGACCAATAGATTGTTAAGCTGAACCAAAATATCCCTTCTCCCTTGTGAACAGGCTAGATATTCATTTCTCTGAAGTGTTTTCATTAAGGGAGTTAACTGTGACACTGAGAGACCTGGAAGAAAACTGGTATCTCAAAGTCCAAATCTGTTTTTCACTACCTCATCCCTCACCAAGTCATGTCTAGTCTAAATTTCTCATTCAAACTACATGAAAAAAATTGGAGATTCATTTCTATTAAATAAATAATTTTTTTATTGCCTGTTGTGTGCAAAGGAGAGTATTGTGCTGGTCATCAGGTGAGATACAAAATATGAATGAGAATACCCCAAGTGAGTTTAATTTCTAGTAGGGTGAAAGAAAATGTACACACATAACTTTTGGGGGGAAAGATGGGGATGGGGATTTAATTGCTAGGGAGATATCTTGGTATGAAAATTCTCTTCATGGATGCAGATTGGCAAGTCTTTGGTAATTTATAGGTTTACAATGTGGCCTGGGGATATTGAGAAGTTAAGTAACTTGCCCATGGTCACGTAGCTAGTATGTCTTAGAGACAGGCCTGAGACTTACGTTTTCTTGATTCTAAGACTAGCCCTTTATCATTACTTCAAGTTACCCATGCTGCCTCTCAGATAAATGACTGTAACACAAAATAATACATAATAAGTTTGAAAAAGAGGTGTCATTAAATTATCATGTGTGTTCCATAAAGGAAAGAGATCATTACTGAATGAGCAGACGGCTACTTGAGGAGTGACATCTGTTGGGCTCTTTAAAGAAGGGTAGTATTTCAACAGGGAGTGAGAAAAAGCAAGGAGACCAAAGGCATAGGGAACAGCCTAAACTTAGGGAAAACTCAGGAGGTTTAGAGGAGGTGAATTGTCCAGTTTGGTGAGGATATAGGATATTGTCAGAGAATAGTATAAGGTAAAGATCTCAATGTGTTGCTTATATCTATGGGAGAAAACTGAGTGGCATCCTAGGAAGGTAACAATACAAAAATTCTCTGGGATTAAAACAATGACCACAACTCTTGGACAATGGCAGCATTTTCAAACTATATCTCCATGGTGAACTAAAGATGGATAGACATGCTCCAGACATGGAGGAAGGCATTTTCAGGAATAGACTGAGAAAAGCAAATCAGACATCTTTCACTGTCAATATTGAAGAAACAGGCTGACAGAACCTGCTACTTTGTCATTATCAGGAATGAGCTGGTTGAGTTTATATGAAAACAATGCTTTCCAAAAAAGAGAAGCTAAAAGTCAAAAGACCTTACTTACCTCTCATCTTGAAGACTAGGTGCATTTAATATGCTTAGAAAAGGCTGTATGGAATAGCAGTAAAAGCACTGGCTTGCAGTAAGAAGATTAGGGTTCAAAAGGCAGAGCCAAGATGGTGGAGACAGGCAGCAACCCAGCTGAACTCTCCCAACATTCCCCTCCAAACAACTTTATAACTCCTCATATCAAAATTTGGAGTGACCTTTTGGAGTCAACAAAAGGTCATAGTGAGACATTTTTTCAAGCCTAAAATAACAGAGGAGGTCAATGAGAGAAGTCTGTGATACCTTGGGGGGGGGGGAGGGAAGCAGCGCAGACCCTGGCAGGAGCACCAGTGGTAGACCTTGGAGGTTGGAATAATAGCAGCAGCAGCTTTGGGAGTTCTCAGCTCAGATATGGTAATGGAGCTGGACAACTAGTCAGAAAGAGATCAGAGGGGACCCTTTGCTGGCACCAGGTGCAGCTTACACTAATTTGGCAGCTCTATTGTCTACATGCACTTTGAAGTCATAGTTCCAGATCAGAGAGGAGAGTTTGCGGTTGGTCACAAGGGAGCAGGGACCCCGGTTACAGTTCCAAAGTAGAAAGGAGCATTAGCATTTGTGATTGCAGGAGAACATGAACTCTGGTCACAATTCCAAGGCAAAGAAGAATGCTAGCACTTAAAGCTGCTAGGGATAGGGGCCCATTCTGGGTAAAGACCAGGAGATCAGTGACAACACCTCTTTCTGGATCACACCATCTTGGAAGCACCCAAAACTTGCAGACCTCCAGAATTAGCTCAGAAAACAGCAACACAAAATTCTGAATCTTGGGACAATGCCTCCCTACTCCAAGGTGAGTAAAACCCAACTTTAACAAGAAGTCTTTAGTCAAGAAATGGGCTGGGAAAATGAGCAAACCACAACCAAAAAAAGGACTTGCGCATATAAAGCTACTACAGTGACAGGGAAAACTAAGACTCAGAAGAAAACAGCAATGTGAAAACAACTACAAGCAAAGCCTCAAAGAAAAATGTTAATTAAACCCAAGGTCAGCAAGACTTCCTGGAAGAATCAAAGAAAAAGATAGGAGTGGTAGAGGAATAATTGCAAAAATAAGTGAAGATGATGCAAAAAAAAATGACGAAAAGAGAATGAATAGCTTGATAAAAGAGACACAAAAAACCACAAAAACACAAAAAAATAATAAAAATAATAACCTAAAAATAGAATTGGATTAATAGTAAAAGAGGCACAAAAATTCACTGAAGAAGAAAACGCCTTAAAAAGTGGTATTGGAAGATCAGGGGCAAAGCAAAGATGCCCATTATCACCACTATTATTCAATATTGTACAAGAAAAGTTAGCTATGGCAATAAGAGAAAATGAAATTGAAGAAATTAGACTAGGCAATGAGATAACAAAGCTATTACTCTTTTCAGATAATATGATGTTATACTTAGAGAATCCTAGAAAATAAGATAAAAAAACTACATGAAATAACAACTTTAGCAAATTTGTGGGATATAAAATAAACTCACATAAATCATTAGCATTTCTACATATTACCAACACAGCATAGCAACAAGAGATAGTTAAATTCCATTTAAAATAATGGTAGACAACATAAAATATTTGGTAATCTACCTGCTAAGACAAACTCAGAAATGATATGAACACAATTACAAAACACTTTTCATACAAATTAAGTCAGATCTAAACAAATGGAAAAAGATCAGTTGTTCATGGGTAGGCCAAGCCAATATAATAAAAATGTCAATTCTATCTAAATTAATTTACTTATTCAGTGCCATATCAAATTACACACACACACACACAACTAGAAAAAAATAAAATTTATCTGGAAAAACAATATTCAAGAATATCAAGGGAATTAATGGAAAAAATACAAAGGAAGATGGCTTAATGCTACCTGATCTCAAACTGCATTATAAAACAGCAATCATCAAAACTATCTGGTATTGGCTAAGAAAACAGAGTGCTGGATCAGTAAAATTGATTAGGTATACAAGACAGTAGTAAACGATCATAGTGATCTAGTGTTTGGTAAACCCAAAGACCCCACGTTCTGAGATCAGAACTCATTATTTGACAAAACTCCTGGAAAACTAGAAAATGGTATGGCAGAAACTAGGTAGAGACCAACATATTATAGCATATACCAAGATAAAGTCAAAATAGGTACATGATTTAGACAAAGAGGGTAATACTGTAAGCAAAGTAAGAAAGCAAGTTTATCTGTCAGATCTATGGAGAAGGGAAGAATTTTTTTTAAAGCAAACAAAAGATAGAGAACATTATGAGATATAAAATGGATAATTTTAACTATATTAAAAAAGCTTTTGCGCAAATAAAATCAATGCAAGTAAGATCGGAAGGAAAGCAGAAAGCTGGGGAACAATTTTTACAGTAAGTATTTCTGATAAAATGCTCATTTCTCAAATATATGGAGAACTGAGTCAATTTTATAAGAACACAAGTCACTTCCTAATTGATAAATGGTGAAAGGACATGAATAGGAAATTTTTACCTGAAGAAATTAAAGCTATCTATAGTCATATGGAAAAATACTCTAAATCACTATTGAATAGAGAAATGCAAATTAGAACAACATCATATCATAAATCATAAATGACAAATGTTGATGAGGATGAGGGAAAATAAGTATACTAATAAACTTGGTTGAATTGTAAACTGGTCCAAATATTCTGGAAAGCAATTTGGAACTTGCCCAAAGGGCTATCAAACTGTGCATACCCTTTGACCCAGAAATACCACTACTAGATCTGTACTCCTAAAGAAATCAAAGAAGAAGAAAAAGGGCTTAAATGTACAAAAATATTTATAGCAGTTCTTTTTGTGGTAGCAAAGAAATGAAAACCAAGGAGATGTCCATCAACTGGGGAATGGCTGAACAAATTATGGCATATAATTGTGATGGAGTGCCATGATGCTAAAAGAAATGAAGAGGTGATGGTTTCTTGATGCAAAATGAGGTGAAAGGAACAGGGAGATCATTGTACACAGTAACAACAATGATGATCTACAGCGAAAGACTTGGCTACTTTAATCAATGCAATGATCCAAGACAATTCCAAAGGATTTATGACAAAAAAATGCTGTTTCCCTCCAGAAAGAGAACTGATGAACTCTTGAGTGAAAAATGAAGTATAATTTTCTTGTTTTTCTTTATTTTTTGGTGATCTAACAAATATGAAAATATGTTTTTTCATGATTTCATATGTATAATTGATGTCACTTTGCTTGCCTAATTCTAAGTGGGTAGGGGAAAGGTAGGAGGGAGAGAATTTGTAACGCAGAATTTAAAAAGAAAAGAATGTTATAAATAAATAGATGATGAATTGTGGGGGCCGAGAAGGGAGAGGAAGAAGTAGCCCATTGTTCAAATACTGCTTCTGCTCTTACTCTATGACTTTGGGAAATCAACCTCAATGAGGAGAGTAGAAATTAAACTACCATTCTCATAATAGGTTTAGTTGGAGTTGGTAGACTGGAAAGAATATTCACTTGGGAGTCAAAGGACCTAGGTCCAAATCCTGCTTTTGATTCCTTAGAACTTTTGTGAATTTAGGAATGTCACCTATTGTCCCCGGGTCTCAGTTTCCTCATCTGTAAAAAAGAGGGTAGGGTTTGAGCCTTTGAGGTCCTTTCCAGCTCTTGATCTGTGATGGGAAGGTAGGTGTCCAGACAATGCCATTGGATTCCAATGTGCCCTTGAAATAATTGCCTGATCAGAGGCAGAGATAAAGTTATCAGACTAGCCACCTTTCAAAGAGGGCCATGATCGCTATTTTTCACTCACATCCTCCTTCATCTCATCGTGTCATCCTCCACACTGAGGAGTGTATTACGCAAATGATTTTCTTGTGTGTGTTTTTCAGTACTAGTAATTTCATGGTAGCATTTTTAGCTTTCCAAAAATGCTTTTATTCTGATGTAAAATATGTATGATCCCTATATATAAATACAAATTATAATGAGATTTCATCATCCATCATAAATTTATCTGCAGCAAAGACAGCCTTGGGCAAAATCGTGGATTAAGGCTTGTTCCACCGTCTCAGTCTCTTCTTTCTGCATTCTTTTCTCTATTTCCTTATCAACTACCACTCCACCCCTCCTCCCCAGTCATCTTTCCAGGCATTAATTTTATCTCTTTTCACTTCTTAGTTTCTTCAGATATGAGACATTTGCCTCTCTCAGATATTTGCATATTAAGCTTTGTCCACTGCTTTCTATAGCAGCTATTCCCAAAATGTAATTGAGGACCCTCAAGACAATTTCAGGGAGTTGCTGAAGTCAAATCTATTTTCATAATAATATTAATATATTATTTTATTCTTAAAACACTCCCTTTTACAACTACATATTTGTGTGGGGCCAGATTTTCTTCATATTCTTAAATTAATATACTGTAAGAGACTGAATGCAGAAGCAAATATGAAAATCCAACTGTTTTTTATTAAGCCACATATTAAAGAGATTTGCAAATATATATGAAATGATGACTCTTACCAGCTTTTTGTTTGAAAAATTATTTTTAAATTTTGTTTTGTAAAAGAGTTATTTTTCATAAATACTTATGTCAATGTAATAAGTTTATTTATTTTTAGATGTTTTTTAATTTTTAATATGAGAAATATCAATAGATATATTTCATGCAAACACAAGCTCTTTGTGTGTGCAGGGGGGTCCTCAATAATTTTTAAGAGTTTAAAGGTGTCCTAAGGAAAAAAAAACTTTGAAAATATTCTAAGAAATACCACTATTTGTTAAGTAATCTTTTACATTTTTTTTCTTTTCCTATTCAGGAGGGACTTCCTGGTACCACTGAAATGCTAACATCTGGGTAGCAATTTACTGAAGAATATCTGTTGATCAATCAAGGAACACACATTTATTAAGTACTCACATGTGTCAGGCACTGTGCTACACAATAGAGTTACAAATCCTGCATTCTCAACCCCCAAAGCACCATGAAAAAAAATTCGTTTTCAAGGCACTTACATTCTGTGGGGAAGACAACATGAACTCATGTAAGTATATACAGAATAAAGCTAAGAGTAGGGAGAGGATAAAGAAACCCAATGGAGAAGATGGTACTTGAGCTGCATCTTGAAGTGAGAGATTCTATAAGGCAGAAATAAGGAGACAGGAGGATAGACAGACAGACAAAGACAGACAGATAGACAGATGGATAGATGGATGTCTATATAGATAGAGATATGTAGGGAGAGAGACAGAGACACAGAGAGAGAGACAGAGAAAGACAGAGAAACAGACAGACATACAAAGAGACAGGGACAGATAGAGACAGCGATGAATGTATGTGTATGTATACACACATACATACACATATACACACATGGATATACACATATACATATAGGCATGGGGATCAATAAAAGTAGTGCTGGGTGTGAGGAACAAAGAAAAGACCAGTTTGGCTGGATTGTAAAGCATGGAGAGGGCAGTCCTATGTAAATGAGTGTGGAAAGATAAAGGCAAATTCTGAAGTGCCTTAAAAATCAGACTTTTGCATTTTATCCCAGAGGTAATAGGAAGTCAGTGGAGTTTATTATTTGGGGTTTATTACTGACATGGTTAGGAAGGAGGGAAATAAGCATTTGTTAAGTTCCTACTATGTGCCAGATGTTTTATAAATATCACCTAAGGTTGGGGCTACCCGTTTTAACAGTTGAGGAAACTGAGGCATGCAGAGGCTAAGAGATTTACCTAGAGTCACACAAGTAATAAGTGTGTGAGGTTAAATTTGTATTCTGGTCTTCTTGACTCCTGATCTAGCTCTCTATCCACTGTACCACCCTGTTACCATTAATGTTATATACTTTGAAGTCCATCCCTCTCATTTGACAGATGCCCAGAATGGGGAACTAACCTGCCTGAGGTCCCGCAGGATTCAAACCCACTTCTTCTGACTACATATACAACATTTTTCAGTAGGATCATAAGGCTTCCCCCCCCCCATTTCCTTTGTTTCCATCTTTGTACCAGTTATTTTGAATAATATTGTCATGTCTATGAATTTCAGGCTGAAAGGACCAGTCTTTGTCTTATTATTTGTATTCTGGGATACTTATTTTCTGCAGAGTAACAAAGTATAGACGTGGAAACAGAAGGGGACATTCCTCTATGTCAGTGTGGTCTCCAAAGTGGAGTCTAGGTTGTAACCCCAAAGGATGTGTTATCAACAAATCTGAGGGTGGAAAGATGGGCTGCATCTTATCTGCCCCTTAACAGCCAAGCTGAGGTTTGTCTCCAACATAACCACTTTACCTTATCTCTCAAAACTCTCTCATTCCATTTTTCTCCTTTGGTGAAAGCTCCCAATTGACCTTCCCTTCAGAGCCAGGGGGGCAGCTTTAACCTAAGCTAACCAGCCATAGTATTTCCTCAGGTGGCACTAGGGGAAATCTCCCTTTACCTGCAAACCCTTGAGCTCATCTCTTGGCTCCCATACCTGCCCTCTTTGGAGGAGGGCCTCTTCCCTTAGAGTCAATGCCCGGAAAGTGAGAGTCCTATGTTCTTTTCATTTTGTATGAAAGAAGTCCTGGATGGATTGTGATCAGCATTGCACATGTTATTACATGAGCTCTCCTTCCAAATCCAGCCCTCTTCCAAACTTCCTTGATGGAAATCACCATTCTCCTAGGCACTCAAGTTGGCAATCTGGATATCATCCTCTATTCACCATCCTCTTTCACCTTCCACATTTAATTAGTTCCAAATCATTTCATTTATACCTCTACAATCCCCCTTGCTTCTGACCCTTTCTCTTTATCCACACAGCTTCTACCTTATTTTCAGCATTTAGCATCTCTCACTTAGAATACTTTGATAACTGCTTAATTGGTCTCCCTGCCTCTAATCCATTCTCCAAACAGTTGTCAAAATTGATTTCCTAAAGTGTCACTCTTTTACTCAATAAACTGTAGCTGCAACTTATTGATTCTTGAATCAAATGTTATTTATTTATTTTATCCTTTTAAATTTCTATATTGTGCATTTTTCATATCATGTAACTATTACTATATTAGTATGTATATACAATCTAGATATTATTCATTTCATCCTTTCTAGTTTCTATTTTTGTACAAGTTTTATGACATGCATAAATACTTATTATTTTAATAAGAAATATATATTTTAGAAATAAAGTAAATATACACATATTGGGATACACACTCAAACAATTTTTACAGATATGAATAAGCAATGAAAAACAATTTGGAGATCCTGCCTGCATGTGACCTTGGGCAAGTCTTTTAACCTCTTAAGTCCTCAGTTTCTTCATCTGTAGGATGGTAGGGGTTGGGTCAGTTGGCACCTGATGTTGATTCTAGATGTAAACCAATGCTCCTATGACTTCCGGAGGGTTTTAAAGCTGTCTAGACTCATCAATTTCCAAATATGTACTATAGATGGTGTATCAGCAAGCACCCTGGCATACCCAGGGTGGCTGCTAGCACAGGTTCTTAGATCTGCTTTTCTAAGGGAAAGCAACTCAAAAAGGGTTAACAATCTTACTTTAATCAATCAAACATATATAATTTACCTAGTTCAGGGGAAAAAAGTCAGCATCCTGAACTTCAGAGAATGCAAACAGAAGTTACAAGCAGACAAAGAAACAGATCAGCAGACGGGCTTCTAACCATCTGTCCATCACGTCCATACCTATTCAGTTACCAGAGAAGGAAGCATCAACATCTGGGTTTTTCAAAGCTGGGGGGACTCAACGGCTTCCCAGAGACTCATCTGGCCAAATCACACAACTCTTCCCAAAGTAAGGCCCAAAGCAAAACCTCACAGCAGGATATATATATATATATATATATCCCTATCCTGGGTCAGAGAATGTCACAGCCCTCTTAACCCACTGCCCAATCACAAAGTAATAAGGTGTGGGCATTCCTGAAGAACAAGCCTCCTGCCACAGGCTCCATGTGACCACATTCAGCCTATTAGGGGGCAGAGTTTACTTTCAAATCAGGGAAGGTTCTGAGATCCACTTAAGCCTGTCAAAGGACCCAGGGTCAGGGAAGATCCTCAGATTACCATGACAGATAGATAGGTAGATATATATTGATATAGACACACACATATATGTATGTAATTGTTGCAAGTACCATTTTCTAGGATTCAGTAGTCCTGCCTCTTCCTGAAGCAACTTCTTATTTATTCCAAGCAAACTTGGGCATATGATTCTACTGTTGTTGTTGCTGTTTAGTCTTTTCAGTTGAATATGACTCCTCATGACCCCATCCAGGGTTTCCTTGGCAGAGACACTGGAATGGCTTGCCCTTTCCTTTTCTGGCTCATTTTACTGAGAAGGAACTGAGGCAAACATGATTGACTGACTCGTCCAGGATCACACGGCTAGTAAGTATCTGAGGTTGGATTTGAACTCAGGACCACGAGTTTCCCTGACTCCAGGTCCAATGCTCTATGCACTACAGCGCCACCTAGCCGCCCTCAGCTTTTCCCACTCAATGGTATATATGACTTGACAAAATAAGTGTATGTGATATGGATTAAAATGATGTCTTCAAACGTACTACATTTACCTCTCTGATTCCTCCACTTCCTCACTAGCCGCTTCCCCACCCTGTCGGCAGCTTTACCCTGAGGCCAGCTCAGAGGTTTAGGGAGTCCTTGGCCCAGACACTCTTTGATGAAGGGCCCCAGTCAAGCTTATTTCACTCCCAGCTTGGTTTATTCTCTCAATTTCTCTTCGTCCTCTACAGTGACCTTGTTCTTTTCTGGTCTCCCTCTCCACGCTCCCAACCATATTCCAGTTCCTCTTTTTGTGTTCCAAGAGGTAGAGGTCTATGGGTGTGGAATACTGCATACAATATCAGCCTTTTTCTGTTGTGTTGGTTAGTTTTGCTTAACTTTTCCTTCTTCCTTATAAATTCTTTATGATAAAGGCTGTATCTCTGGGAGGAAGAGAGAAGATGCAATAAGAAATATAAGTGATATCAGCATAAAGGATAATCATAATAATAAAATTGTATTTTTCAAAGAAAGATGTGTAGCTTTTTAAAAAAAAAGTAATTTAAAATACCCCCAAGATAAATTGGGATAACATACGTAAAGTGTTTTATAAAATCTAACGTACGACATGAACGTCAGCTCTTCCTGTTGTCTCACTCCCTTCATATTGTACTCTAGAAAATGGCCTGAGTCCCAGGCCTGACTTCCGTCTTCTCTTCTATAGAACAAGAGGGGCATTGTTACCTGATGTCTAAGGCTTCTGATTTCTCATAGTATATCGGTTTTTAAAAACTGGATTAAAAGATGTGTTTCCTCCAAAATGGGTCACCACTATCCTGCGGAGAAAGTAAAGCACAGAACTGGCAGAAGAATGAAGTCGGGGGGGGGGGAAGAAAATCTGAAACTCAAGTGATTCTGTAGCTGAATCCTGTAAACTAAAAGTAAATAAACAAGTCAATAAATAAATAAAAAAAGAATGAAGGTGTCTCCATGGGGGGGGGAGAAGGGAGGGGAGAAAATCTGAAACTCAAGTGATTCTATAACTGAATCCTGTAAACTAAAAGTAAATAAACAAATTAATAAATTAAAAATAAGAATGAAGGTGTCTTCTAAACAAGGTGAGTTGGACACTGATGCCACAAGATCCTAAACTTCAGACCTGACATTTGTTGTTGTTGTTGAGTTGTTCAGCCATGTTCAACTTTTCATGACTCTGGGGTTTTCTTGACAAAGATATTGGACTGGTTTGCCATTTCCTTAACAAGACACAAGGTAAAGTGACTTGCCCAGGGTCACCCTGCTAGCAAGTGTCTGAGGCGAGATTTGAATTCAAGTCGATGGGTCTTCCTGATTCCAGGCCTGGTATGCTATCCACTGAGGCACCTAGCTGCCCCTTGTATTAGTAGCTGATCTACTACTGGATCCAGTTGTAGATAAAATAATATAATAATAAAAATCCTTTATTATTTAAGCCCTTACTAGGAGAAGAACGAGATATTTGAGATCATAACCACATTTTAATTTTTATAAGAATAATTAATTGAACTAGAACACAGACTCAGTTAACTTGAATAGTAACAACATTAATAACGTATTGATGATGATGTCTGGACCTGTGACATCACTAGTCTGGAAACTCCCTTCACCAATGCTGATCAATAACTTCAAATCACAGAGAGCTGCCTAGGAATCTAAGAGGGTAAGCAACTTCTTAGGATAGAGGAAGAAATACTAATGGGGAAGAACATAGGAACATAAATCTGGAGCTAGAAGAAGACTGAAGGGCCATCGAGTCAAACTCCTTCATTTAACAGATGAAAACATTGAGGCATTGAAGGTTTAAGTGATTTGCCTGTGATCACACAGTTAGTAAGTTTTTTAGTCAGGATTTGAATCCAGGCCTTCCTGATTCCCTATCCAGTGCCTTTTCCATTAGTCTGGTGGTTCTCAGATTTTTTAAAAAAATTTCAAGACCCCTTTATAATTAAAACGTATTGAGAATCCCAAAGAGCTTTTATTTATTTAGGTTATATCTGTGGATGTTTATCATATTAGAAATTTAAACTATTAAAATTTTAAAATATTCATTATTTCACTTTATAATAACAATATACCTATTTATACATGATAACTGAGACCTTTTTGATTAGCAGAGTGTTTCTAAAATTCTTTGAGCACCATCATTCATCGTCATTATCATAGCAGCTTTAGCACTTTAAGTTTTGTTAAACACTTTAAAAATATTAGTTTATTTTATCTTCACAACAGATATACAGACATACACAGAAAGACAGACAGACAAATAGATAAACAGAAAGATACTACGACTATTTTTATTTTACACAAAAGGAAACTGAGGCAAACAGGTTAAGTGACTTGCTCAGGGTCACATAGCTAGTAGATGTCAGAGACTGGATTTGAATTGAGGTTTTCTTGACTCCAAGATCAGTGCCATATTCATTACATCACCTAGCTGCCTACTTATCATCCCAGCACTTTACTTATGAAGCAGATTGTATAAGTCATATGATATTGTTTTTATCAGTGAAGAAATAGCTCTAAAAAGGGTAAATGACTTGCCCCCAGCCACATAACTAGCTGACGGTAGATCTGGGACTCAAATATACACAGGTTATCTTTTCCCAGTTCTACTGATTTCATTTACCACTTCTTTTTTTAAAGTCCAGCCGTAAAGATGCTCCAGAGGAAATGAAAAAGGTATCTTGATGTTCCAGACTTTGCATAAGCTTGAATGAATCAGAAAACTCCCACAGGTTTGTTTCCAGAACAGCCTTGGTATCCAAAGACAAAGTAGGCAGATTGCCTTGGTATTGATATTGGCTAAAAACAGAATGTCTGACTAAGCACCTAGGAGATGAGTATCGCATAGATACTTCCTTCCAGTTAGAGGCTCAATTCTTAGTAATGAAAGATGCTGCATAACCTTGGGCTAATCATTTGACTTTCCTGGATCTTTCTTTCCTGTTCTATAAAATAAGGGGGGTGGTGGACTAATATTATTACAGTTCTAATATTATTCTATGATTCTATTGTGTTGTTTTTTTTTCTCCTGGACATTTTTAGAGTCTACAGAGGTTGTTAAAGTGGTGGTTCATTCTATTAGGATATGTTAAAAAAAGAATTCTTAGGATTAGGAGTCTAGGGCTAGAAGGGATTTCCAAAAAAGGTATTTATGTGGTAGGCATTATGTCAAGTGCTAGGGAAAAATACAAACAAATAGGAGTGTCTACTCTCAAAGAGCTTATATTTTAATAAAGGAAGACAACAAATAAAAGGCAACTGGAAAGGGGTCAGGGAAGGAAGAGAGAGTGCTTGTTGGCGGCCAAGCTGATGAAGAGGAGGAAAAGTCCAGAGAGTGAGTATGACTGGAATACCTCATTAAATAGTACTTTGGGTTAGGGATTCACCAGTTAGAAAATCATGACCCACAATAAAAGAATTTAGGGCTGGGAGTAAGGGGGGGCATGGAAGGCAACTGTAGAGGCCATGGGGAGCTCTGTGGAGCAAACTGAATTAGGAGTATATCTATTTTACAGATGAGGATTAGGGACTTTCAATGACTTGTTCAAGAGTACACAGCTAGTAAGCATCAAATATGGGTTTTGAATTGAGATTGTCCAACCCTGGACACAATCATCTTTCCACTATACTATGGAGACTCAGTTAATTTTGGTAATTTGTTGTTTGGTTGAACACAATCGTGCGTTGTTCAGTTGAACACAATTTAGTTGTGTCCAATACTTCTTAAACTCTTGTGGGTTTTTCTTGGCAGAGATACTGGAGTGGTTTGCCATTTCCTTCTCCAGTTCATTTTACAGGTGAGGAAACTGAGGCATACAGGGTTAAGTGACTTGCCCGGAGTCATACAGCTAGTAGATGTCTGAGATCATATTTGAACTCAGGAAGACGAGTCTTCCCAACCCCAGGCCTGGCACTCTATCCATAGCTGTCCCTATGTTGGTAAAAATAATAATTGTAATTATTTGGCAATAATAATTATATAAACATTAGCTATGGCTGGGCTCAAGAGCTGTGGAATTGAATAATAGGAGCCTAATATGTAGGTGCAATTAAGAAGGGAATCATACATGGATATGACTCCATTCAAATAAGAATAATACTCTGAGGTCTGCAAAGCTCTTTATACATGCTATCTCAGTTGGGCTTCACAACCCTAATTAATTCAAAATTAATATTTCATATTAATTTAAAGCATCCTGGCAAACTGAATCATCTAGAAGACTATTCAAGATCTGCCTTTGACATGCACTGGATGTATGAGCTGGGGCAAATTATTCATCTCAGTTCTCCAAGGAAATTCTTTAAGACTATAAGCTACAGCCTAGTTGCTTGATCTAGATTGGTGGAAGTAGTTTCCTCTCTGGGAATTCTCTGTACTTATGAAATCACAGGGCCATTCCCTTCTCCAACCTTCTTTCTATAGAAGCATAAGGGTGTAGAATTGGATTTGATTTCAGAGGATGACCAGGACACTACTTCTCCAAAGCATGGAATCCACTCTACAAAACCCTTGAGAAGTGGTCATCCAGTTTTTACCAAATACTAAGTATATATATATATATATATGTATATATGTATATATTTATATATGTATATATGCACACACATATGCATATATACACACATGTGCATATGCATGTGTATATATGTGTGCATATGTATTTATATATCTCTGTCTATCTATCTATCATCTATCTGTCTTTCTGTTTATCTATCTGTCTGTCTGTCTATCTATCTGTATTACCCTTTACAGGCAGCAACGTGGCACAGTAGATAAGAGTGCCAGGCCTAGAGTCAGAAAGGCTCATCTTCCTGAGTTAAAATCTGACCTCAGACATTTACTAGCTGTGTTACCCCGGGCAAGTCTATTTGCAGACCCTATTTGCCTTAATTTTCTCATCTATAAAATGAGCTAGAGAGAAGGAAATGGCAAACCATTCCTGTATCTTTGTCAAGAAAACCCCAAATGGGGTCACAAAGAATCAGGCATGACTGAAACAACTGAACAACAACAGCAAAATATTACAGTTTAAAGTCTTCAAAAACTTTATACACATTTTTTTGCTTGGTCCTCATTGCAGCCCTATAAAGTGAGTCAGGCATAGGTAGTAGTTAGTGAATAAATGTTTGCTGATTGATTGGATCCTTTGCTAGCTGTGTGTCTTTGGGAAAATTATTTAATTTCTCTTGTTCATTTTCTTTATGACAAAATTATCTCTAAGGTCCCTTTCAGCCCTGATATTCTGTGATTTGTGGATAAGTGCAAGCGTTTAACTAAACGTTTTCCTCAAAATGAGCTAGAGACAGAAACTTCTTTCCTTACTAATAAAAACCATTAAGAGAAAATAGAAAAATAAAATTGCATAAAGTGCTTCTTGTTATTCAGTATAGTAAGATGTGGTAGTAGTCTTATGGAACAACTGTGATATGCAGACTCAACCATTCAGTTCCATTAAGATGCTGAGAGAAGCAAAGGATGATAAATCTAGGAATATGCCATTTGGGCAAGGTTCATTGAATGCTTGTTTTGCCTAGAGCAGGTTTATTGACCTGCTTAATGACAAGGAAACTTGTAATCATTTGGACTTTCTGCCTCCCTCTTTCACAGTCATGGGAGAAGTAAATTAAATGTCTACTAATAACTGTTATTGAATAGTTGGAAACAACCAACAAGCCTTTAGTGAGACAAGCACGCTCACAGTAATTAAGTAAAGGAAAGAAAAGCCAGCAATGGGAAATTGATCATTTGATGGGTAAACCCTTGCATACTTCAATATTTTTTAATCCATTATTTCATAGGCCTGACTCTTCCCTCTAGCAGGGCAGAGCACAAACCTTTTATTAGCTAGTTTCATAAGTTGTTGTGGCCAAGGAGAATGTGATGGACCTGCCTGAACTTAGTTGTCCTCAGAGAGCACAGGTACAAAAGAGATGAAGAAATGGTGGCTGTAGCCAAAGGCTTCAGGAATTTAGCTAGTGTGTGGTATGAACATGGGAACAGTTTAGCGACCAATAGCTACAGGATAACCTAATATAGTTTTCAAAATCTGTAGACTTCTATTTTCAGTTTTTAGATATTCATTTCCAATAAACCAATGCTAGCTTTTGATGTACCAAGATTGAGACCTAAGAAATTTAATAAGATTACTTTCAGAAATACTTCTCTAATAGGTCTCCACGAGGTTAAATGGACTTGTTTCCTTTTATTCTCCCATATATACAAGGATAAAGGGGAATTTAACAGGCATTTGACTTAAAGTCTTCCTGGGAGACATGGAAAGCAATAGCCTTTGACTGTAAGTACAGATAATATTTGCTATCTCATTTACACACTTGTTACTAGCTTGCTGCTCTGTTTCATCAAATGCCTTTTGCTTTAATGTATCATCTGGCTTGGTCTGAGAAAGACTCATAGGGTAGGGGCTCAGGAGCTATGGATTTGAATAAATGAGAGCTCCAAAGAGAAACCAGACTTATAGGTGTTGGTAAGAAGGGAGTCATACCTAGATATGGCTCCATTCAACAGAAGAATAGGAAAATACAATAGAATGTTAAGATGTAAAAAGCCAAGCATTCCCTGAATCAACTCTGGGGACATTAGGAAAAGTCTGGGAGTGATATTTAGAATGAAGGCTGAAGCCTCATAAGAGATGTCATAATTAAAGCACAGGAATCTATAATTTCTCTGAAACAAGAGTAAATACATCCACTATGATTTCACAAAGCACATCATCATGATTTGTAGACTAATTAACATCTCTGCTTAATGGAAGAGGAGCTACATTTCCATATGTTATGCCAATTAAAGGTTTCAGAGAGAAAGAAGGGTGGTAAAAAAAAAGCAGTTTGCTATTGCTAAGAAAAGGGATCAGAAGGAATCAAAAGAGGGGAAGATAAATAACCAACCTCTTAAATACATTTTTATTTTACTCGTAAGGGTTGAAAGGGTAACTGAATTCGGAGAGTAATTTTGAAAGGTATGGAATGAAATGTATAATCAGGCTTTTCACTGTTATATTCTGCGTACTTAGAATAAAGGAGAAAGAAAGAAGAGTTAGAGAGAACAAAGGTGTCTTCGTACTCTGAACAATAACAAAAATACCAATTCAGCTTGTGACCTCAGGTAAGTCATTCCCTTTCTCTTAACCTCATCAGTTTCTGTATTTGTCAAAAGAAGGATTTGAATGAAATGATCTCTAAACTTCTTTCCAACTCTAAATTTCTGTAATTTTATGACTTTGCCAAAGAAGGTAAACTTTCTTCCTGCTGAAAATAACAAAACTTGTCACCTTCACTCATGCAAAAAAAAAGATTCAGTGGACTTGTGATTTTATTGATGTGGGGAACTTACAAAGGGGAAAACTCTCTACCAATAAAGATTGGCCCCTTCTCTGTGACTTAAGAGTATTCAAGTTGCTTAGAGTACTGAGATGTTAAGTGACTTGTCCAATTTCACACAACTGGTTTGTATCAGAAGTGGAATTTCAATCCAGTTTTTTCTGCCTCAAGTAGAGAATAGCTTTCTGTCCACTACTTGAAGGTAATCTCTGACATGGCAGTTTAACAATTTCTTCTTCAAGATACAGCAGTGTTTTTCTGTTGAGAGTGAGAGAAAGAAACCAAACTATTTCTCTGTTCCTGTTTGCTATGTTGCTAGTCATATGTGGTTGTTGAGTCATTTTTCAGTAATGTCTGGCTTCCTGATCCTATTTGGGCTTTTCTTGGCAAAGATACTGGAGTGATTTGCCATTTCTTTCTCCAGCTTATTTTATAAATGAGGAAACTGAGCAAATAGTGACTTACCTGGGGTCATAAAGCTAATGTCTGAGGCCAGACTTGAACTCATGAAGATGAGTCTTCTTGATCCCAAATCACTGTGCCACCTACCTGCCCTCAATAGATGTAGACTCATACTTTAACTTCCGTTTTCCACATAAACCAAGGCCATCTCTTCTTGCCACCACATACTCTCTATATAACCATAAACATTCTAAATTCCTGTAGCCTTAACTTACAAATAGTCTTTCTCTTAGCTAAGATCAAAAGTACCTCTGAAATATAACTATCTTTACCCAAAACATGTCTGTAAATGAAATGGTTAGAGTAGAATGTTTCTTTTAAAATTAAGTCCCTTCCTTATGGAAAGGTATAAAAGGTATGGAAAGGTAATCTTTCTAATCCTTATTCCAAGTAACTGAAAACAATTCATGCATGATGATCATCTTAACACCAGGCCCCTATTGTAATTTAGTTACCAGGTGCTTAACAAATTCTTGTTGGAAAAGGGATGGCCTCTTTTAAGATTAAAGGCTCTTTACAATAATAGCATTGGGTTTTTCTATCTTCGTCTATGAATTAATTTGCTTAGGGTTTTCCCAATTAAGATTGGCAAATGATCTTCAGTTTTAAATCTTGGAGCAGAGGAATCTGTTTTTGTGTCACAAAACCTTCTGTCAATCTGGTGAGGCCTATGTACTGCTTCCTCAGAATAATGTCTCTAAATGCATAAAATAAAATTCATAGAATTACAAAAGAAAACCAAGAATAATGTAAATAAAGATACATTTTTTTCGTTGTCCAAAGTTTACAAATGCCCTGAAATTGATGCAAGGATCCGGGGTTAAGTAGACCTGTTTTAGGCAGTTGCCTGGGGTTAGTAGAGCTTCCATGATTTGCTCAGGGTCTCATTATTCATTAGGAGTAGGAAGTGAATCCAGCGCTTCCTGACTTTCCAGTTGTCTCTTCATCCACTAATCTACTTTCCCATTCCCAACAGTAATAATAATAATGTATTATGATAATAAAACCATAATTCTATAATAATGTATAATTATTATAATATGGTTATAATTATAACATGCACTATATAATAATTATTAACGATAACATAAAATCATAGTTTCATAATATAATTATAATATACATTATGAAATTATAATTTTACAATATATAATTATAGCAATAGTATAAACATTTTAACATATAAAATAATAACAAAAGGGACTACATTCCAGCAATACATTTCTTTGACAATGACTTCATTACCAGAGGTGATACCCAACCAAGGATGATCACGGGAGGGACCTTATGGGCCAGCACATCTATCCCTGACATTTTACAAATGAGGAACTGGAATCCAGAGAATTTATTAGCTGACTTGTCCAAAGTCACAAAGATAGTAAGTAGCAAAGATGAGAGTCTAACCCACATCCTTCAACGCCAAATTCAACATACTTAAATCTAGTGCCATCTGGTCTCTCACCCCAGGATGGCCTTTCCAAAACTGCACCAAATTTATAAGTTGCACATCTGGAAGTCCTGGGGCAAAAAGCCTGTGAAAAGAGGCTAGATGACCAGTTATTGAGAATATCAGGCACAGGTAATACGTGCTTTGGACAAGTGTGTATTTGAGTAGAATACATCATACATCTTTCTCCAAGATGACATCTATTCTCTAAGAGATTCCAAGCAAATGAGAGCTTAATGAAAAGGTAGGTAATGAATGCAACATAGCCTGGCCTGTGTTCAAGCAGGGAGGGAAAAAGAGAAAGCAGGACTGGATGAGGGTTTTGTCGTGGGCCAGGAAGGTTCCTGATTCTAAGAAGTTAGTGACAATGGGGCACCCTTGGGACCCAGCAATTGGAGACACACTACTTGAGATTATTGCTTTTGACTCTTCTATTGTAATTAATACAAACTTAAGCCTAGTTTGCCTGCAGAAGCATTTTTCACAGAGTGATTTTAGATTCCCCCTCCTCTCACTTTGACAAATTCTCAGGAGCAAAAACAAACCAAAAAAACAACCAACTCCCTGCCTGCCTGTAAATGCCTGAAATACCTCTAATAGAACATAAAGTATAAAGCATTTCATCCCTTAGTCACAGATAAAAGGCTTAAAATGTCAATGCCTGTTGGAAGTAATTCAATGGAAAGTGTGACCAGTCAATCAAGATGTTTAAGTGCCTTTTTTTTTAACAGAAGGAAAGATTGATGAGAATGGGAGGGCTTTGGTTCCTGGAAGTCTACCAAGGGGCCATAGGATCCAGAAAGGGAAGACTGAGGGCACAGAAGGCAAAATTTGCCAACTTCACAATTCTGCCTTGTATTAGCCTTATTTACCTGCATCCACAGAGAGACACAAATAGAAGCTGTGCAGTGAGGTGGCTTTATGTCAAGAGGAATCTAGGCTATCTTCGAATATAGGCCGTACCTCTAAAATAAGAGCTCTTCCAAAGGCTATATTATATAACATATAATATGTATATATGCACACATATAACTTCTCTATATACATATATACAATGTGTATATATACATATACATATAAATATTTATGAATTTTTAGTTATCAAGACTTTAAACTGCACTAAGGACTTTTTCGGACAAATTGTGAATGCATGCATGCATATTTGTGTATTTCTGTACTCTTCTACTCTTTCCCATCATGTCCAAGGAATCTCTTCATCCTGGAAGAACACTTGATCCCTGGAACTCATACCTTGGAAGAACCCTCTGTCCCCAGAATCCCTCCCTCTGATTGGAGGGTGAAGGGTTCCTCCCACACCTTCCATCTAAGGAGAGAGCCCAGCCCAGCCTTCTCTTCATTTCCCACCATGCTGTAATCCTCTATATTTCTCCATCATGACTCCCACCCAGGTACCTTCTCCTCTTCCCCCCACATATTTCAGTTTCCTTTTTGTGTGTCATCTTCCCCATAAGATTGTGAGGTTCTTGACAGCAGAGACTCTTGCTTTTTTGCTTTTATCTGTATTCCCAGTGATTATCAGGGTGCCTGGCACATAGCATGCTTGTTGACTGACAAACTGACTGATTCTGTAGGTCTAGACCTGAGATTTCATCCTTGAAGGGGTCTCCCATTGTGCAAATTACTTCCAGAGATGCAGATTACAACTTCTCTTTAATTTGTAGTTATAGAAAAGCACTGGAAGGTTCTGAACCCCAGCTCAAACAGCTAGTATAGGTCAGAGGTAATACTTGAATTCAGATCTTCCTGATTACAAGGACTGTTCTTCATCCATTGCCAGGACATCTATTTCAGTATGCACTGAAAATTATCATAAATTTTTTTTTCTACTTTAGTCTCTTAAGAAGTTGTGATTTCATTCCTCTGCCAAGGAAATCCTAACTCCTCCACAACTTGGTTTTTGAGAGTTGTTGGAATGAAAAATTCATCCCCCAGTGGCCAATCTATCTTAGATTGATAATTGCACAACAATCACATAATCCACCCCTGAGCTTGGTGGGCTGGACCTGCCAGAATTTGATCATTAATGTCATGCCTTTGAAAATCCAGGGGCACCTCCACAATATCTTTGATGATGTATTGGAGAACATATTCTTGCAAAAATATACCTATTGTAAAAGTTGTTCTTTTGAATATTTCTTTCAATTCAAATAAAGGCTTTATTCTTTTATTACCATTACTCATCTTTTCCTTCTTAATACTTCTATTCACCTATTCTGTCTCTCCCTCTCCCCTTCTCCCTCTTCTCTTGTCTCTTTCTCTCTCTCTTCCAACTCATTCTTCTTTATCTTCTCCCTTTCCTCCCCATCCCCCTCCTCCTCCCATCTTTATTTCTCCTCTCTCCCTCCTTTACCTCCCTCTCCTTTCTCTCTTACTTCCCCTCTCCTGTTTCATTCTCCACCATTTCTTTCTGTTTTACTCTCCCTCTCCTTCCCCAACCTCTGTCTCTCTTCCCTCCCCTCTCCACACAATTTTGTCAGTGTAGAGAGTTCTGGATGAGAAATTTTCTCTGCTGATACAGAATGCAAACTTCTGATCTTAGATAGTTACCGGGGGCCACCAAGAGATTTCATGACTGACCCAGAATCCCACAACCAATATGTATCAGAGGCAAAAATGGAGCCCTAGTCATTTTTATCCAGAGGCTGGCTCTTTGCTCACTGTGCTAAGCAGCCTCCATATAATATAATAATACATTAATATGTAATTAATAATGGTGACAATATTAATACATTATAATAATATATTAATATAATATTATATAGCAATATATTATTATAACAGATTAATTAATATAATGTATAACATAATCATATATCATATTATTAATAATGATGATGATAAAAATGGTAATAATAAACATAGCAGCTCATATTTATATGGCACTTGATCACATAGTTAACAAAACTATCCCCTCACAACAACCCAGTAATTCACTGTTGTTTGCTCTGAACTGGATCAGTGATTTCACTGGTGTAGGGAAGTTATAGGGAATCAACTACCTCTACTTATTTGAAGTTTATGGCATCAGATTGTTGCCTGGGTCACTGAGAGGGGAAGTCACTTGTCCAGGGTCACAAAACCAGTATGTATTACAGGCGGGCCTTGAACCCACGATTTCTGCGTGCCATGGCTGGCCCTTTAGCCTCCATGCCTAGATGCCTTTCATATTATTTTCTTAACTGGGAGCATAATGATAGGCCATATTCAGGTTTGTATAAACCACGATTTGGAGGTGAAGATGGGGGAAGTGTGGCCTATATTCAGATTAATACAGTATTTTTGTCATATGTAGCTGTGGAATTTATAAAGCTGCTTTTATAACACAGCATTTATTACAAAGGAACTTTAGTCCTAGGGGATTCATTAATGGAGGTATTGCCATATCAAAGCAGTAATTTACAAGATTGCAGCTCTATAGGCAGCCTAGGATATGCAGGCCAACAACTCAAACTAGGGGATAATGTATGAAATTTTGAGACTTGTAGAATTTGAAACTTGCAAGTCTTCAGGAGCATAGAAACAGCAGTGTTTAGCACCTGCCCAGAAAAGAAGAATCTAGCTAAGATAATTTAATCGATGTAAAGAGTTTTGGATGAGAAATTTTCTGATGTAAAACTGAACCTCCTAATCTTCTTAGGAGTTACTGGGGTGAGCTAATGCCTCCCCTGCCCTTCATCCTTGGTCCATGGGAAGCTTTTCTAAGCCTTGTTCTTATGCTGGAGTGCTGGTGTCTCAGTTTCTCATACATGTCCTTTCCCCTAAAAGCAGGAGCCTGGCTCCTTCCCACCTAGAGGCTAGGTGGCCAAGTAGACTTGGCATCAGGAAACTAGGGTTCAAATCCTGCTTTGGACATTTACTAGCTTGGTGACTATGGGCAAAGTGCTTAGCTTCTGTTGGGACTTGGCTTACTCATCTGTAAATTGGAGAAGGAGAGGAGAGATCAAAACAGAACTTATCTAGTACTGCAGAGTTTTCAAAACATCTTATATATGTTATTCATTTGACCATCACATGGTTGTTGTGGGGAGTCAAATGAAATAACATCTATAAAATTCTTTGGAAAACTTAAGGTACTATATAAAGGCTAGCTATTATTATAACTATTATTTTCACCTGGTTATGAATTGTGGTATATGTCCTGAGATAGATATTCCTAGCTATGGCTCTGCCAGCACCAGTGATTATGAAGAATCATGTTGGTAATCAGAACGGGAGAGAGACAAAGACATATACACACAATGAGAGAGACAGATAGAGACACAGAGAAAGACACACACAGAGAATGAGAAAGAGAGACAGAGAAAGACAGACACGCACAGAAGCAGAGAGACAGAGTGAGAGAGAGAGAGAGAGAGAGAGAGAGAGAGAGAGAGAGAGAGAGAGAGAGAGAGAGAGAGAGAGAGAAGCACTTGGGCCAACTCTCCTACAAATTCAGAGTATAAACCAGGATTCCCTTCCCATTCCTTGCTTCTCTACACCTAACCTTGGATGCCTACATTGTCCCCAATTCACACACACACTTGTTAATAATCTTGATCATTCCAAGTCTCCCCTGGACATTATTTAGACCTCCCTTATCTGTTTTCTGCCTCCCTATGAATAATTAGGATGCTTAGAGCTGAATTCGGGTTTATTGCCTTTGGCCTTTGCAAGTTCCTTAACAATTTCTGTTCCTGACTGCTAACCCTTAACTACCCACCACCCTATACATTGTTTTCAGTTCTCTTGTTTTTCATATGTACCCCATTCCATACTCACACTCTTTTCCCTGCCTTCCCTTTGCCTTTATTTCTCTCACCTTTTTCCCTCTCCTTTGCTTTCCTGCCAGGATCATCCACAAATATTATTTAGTAATAACTACAATTTATATATAACATTTTAAGTTTTGCAAATGCTTTATACATTTTCTCATTTGATCCTCCCAGTAGCCCTGATAGGTGTTACTATTTCCCCCAGTTTATAAAAGAGAAAATTGATGTTGGGGTTGAGATATGCTAAGTGACTTTCCCAGAGTGATATAGCTAATAAATGCCTGAGTGGGATCTGAACTCGGGTCTTTCTGACTGTGCCAAGTGGCTAAATCACTAAACTAAACTGCTTAGTTAGCTAAATCTCACTAGTAGCTCTGGTTGTTGTCCAGGGTGCTAGATACTAAAACATTAGGTGCATTCCCCTTCTTCCCCACTTAGGTTAACCAACCAGTATTAAAAGAACGGAAGTTAATTCAGAACTTCCCTTTAAGAACATAAGACTGAGAGCTAGAGTGGGCAGAGAACAGCAACCCTCTCTCTGCTCGACCCTCTAAGTTAGACTGATAGGTCTCACATTGACTTAGAAAAACACATGTTAACATTAACTATATTATATTGTATTTTTATTTATTTTGTTAAATATTTCCAAGTCAGTTTTAATTTGGTTCCAACCCAAGTCAGACCTTGAATCTGATGTCTCTGCTCTGGGGAAAAATTAGAAGGGATACATAATCTGCCCCCCAAAGTCACAAGAGCCAGGACTAGGAGGAAAACTTTAGTAAAAGGCATATTAAAACATTCTATTTCCTCATTCCCCATGAGATATTTCTGGATAGTCACTGGGAATGTGAGAAGATTATAATTTCCAAGATTTCCATGGAAGCAAAGCCTCTCTCTCTCTCTCTCTCTCTCTCTCTCTCTCTCTCTCTCTCTCTCTCTCTCTCTCTTTCTCTCTCTCTCTCTCTGGAGGGCAGTTGGGGTTAAGTGACTTGCCCAAGGTCACATGGCTAGTAAGTGTTAAGTGTCTGAGGACATACTTGAACTCAGTTCATACACAGTGAATCCACGGCCTGTGCTCTATTCACTGCATCACTTAGCTACCCTATCTTTATAATACCAATGTTCTACGGAATTTGTTGGCTATAGAAGGACAGAAGCTACAGCAGAATCAAAAAGTGAGTATCACAGAGGGCAATAGGGAGGAATATGGTGGGAGCAGACTGCAATATATAACCAATGAAGAACTTTGAATCAACAATAAAAATAACTAAGACAATTATATTCCCAGTAAAATAGCAGGAAGCAAAACAATCTCCCATAAATCAATGACATTTCTACATAGCAATGATAAAACCCAGGAAGAAATAGCAGAAAGGGAAATCTCATCCAAAATAATTAGAACATACATAAAATATCTGGGAGTCACTCTTCCAAGATGCATTCAAGATATAATTTAAAAACATACTTTAGAGAAATAGAGAACCACTTGAATAACTAGAGAGATACTCATTACTCTTGGCTTGAGCTTCATGAATATAATAAAAATAACAATAACACTGCCATGATTCAACCCAAATAAGACGCTGTGTGTATTCAGTCATTTTCAGTATTGTCCACCTCTTTATGACTCCATTTTGAAAATCTTGGCAGAGATACTGGAGTGATTTGCCCTTTCTTTCTCCAACTCATTTTATAGAAAAGGACTGAGGCAAACAGGATTAAGTGACTTGCCCAGGGTCGCACAGTGAGTAAGCCATATTTGAACTCAGGAAGGTGAGTCTTCATGATTCCAAGCTCACTACTCTACCCATTGTGCCACTTAACTGCTTAAATAAGAAGCTAAGACCACATAAAGAAATCAGAACTTCAATGTCATTCTTTCTACCAGAATTTTACATTTATAACAAAACAAGCAAATATTCCAAATTACTTTGGTGTGACATGACTGTCATAACTCTTTTTGACATGAAAATGGCCTTGGATGTCCTCAATCCAACTCTCATTTCATATGCCTACAAAGTGGAAGTGACTTGCCCAAGGTCACACTGGTAGTAAACAACAGAGCTGAGTTTTGAACCTTGGTCTTTGGAATCTAAACTGAGAGGAATGTGAGAAACTGAATCAAGTGCTAGGCTGGGAGTCAGGAAGAGCTTGGTTTAAATCTCACTTCAGATATTTAACTGTGCAGTCCGGGGCAAATCACTTAACCTTTCCATGCCTCAGTTTCCTCTTTTGTAAAATAGGATAGGGGATTGGAGGAGATAACCTCTAAGTTTCTGTCTAACTCTAAATATGTAATCACATGATCAAATCCAGCTGTTCTTTATGTAATATCAAATCAAGGCATACCCCATACTGATTTGTTCTATTTGATAACCTTGCTCTTCTTCCCATAAGAATTTTCCAAGATGAAGCCACCTTTTGAAATATTAGTTGAATTTCATGCCTTGGGAACTTGAGGAACTCCCACTTGTACATTAATTTGACCGATGCTTAAACATTTTTCTGATGCTTATTATGTATCAAGCACTGAGCTAGACACTGGCAATTCAAAAACCAAAAAAAGCAAAACCAAAAAGAACCAGTTACTGCCCTCAAGGAACATACATTCTATTTGTGGGGCAGAGATTATACTGCAGGAAGCATTGATTTTCTGTGTAAGAAAATGAATACAAATCTTCAAGAAACTTAATCTCCTTGGAGAAAGCAGAGATTTCTCTGTGAACCTTCAATATTTGGTGCTCTTAGGCTTGAAGTGAACATTTCATTATGACTTTTTTCTCTTTTGGGAGGAGGGGTACATGAGAAGGGACACCTCTGCAGAAAGTATTATTTGTCACCATTTTTAGAACAGCTCAGGGACCATTTTAAGTCCCCTGGCTAGCCACCATTAGTTAGAGATTTTGTTTTATAAACAGGGAAGCTCTCAGAAGAATGTTGTGTTGGATTTTTTGGGGGGAGGGGACTGAAACATTAAAACTATCCTCCTTCCATAAAATAGAATTTAAATATTTAGAAAGTATTTAAATACCTATTAATAAGCAAATTGGGCTGTGGTGTCACAGAGGAGTAGGTACTAATAGTGACAGTCTATAGGAAGTAAGATTTTTTTAAAAAATAGGGAATATGGTATTGCTATTTGAAAATTCAAAACCATCTCTCACATGATACTTTAAACTTATGAGGAAAATATGTAATATTAATTACATGATTCAGTATTCATTTTTGCTATTGAAATGCTATTCAGCTTTTATGAACTAAAACATTTATAATAGCCAAAAGGACAAAAATCTATGTTTTGGAGGTTTTGGTCCCCTTCTCTCTACTCACACAGCCACCACCCTGGTGCAGGCCTTCATCACAACTGCAATTGCCTACTATTTGGTTTCCCTGACTTAAATCCACAACAATCCATTCTTCACTTAGCTTCCAAAGGGATTTTCCAAAAGCACAATCTTGCTCTGTCACATTCCATCCTACTGAATAAACTCAATGGATCGTTATTACTTCCACTATGCAATATCAAATACTCTGTTTGACATTTAAAGTCCTTCTCAACTTGGTCCCTTTTATCTTCCTTCCTTCTTGTACTTTGCTCCTCTCCACATACTTTTCCAGGAATCTGAACTTTATTACTGTCCCTCTGACATGAAACTCCATCTCCTGACTCTCTTCCTTTTCAATAACTGCCCCACTTCCATGTGTGGAATGCTATCCCCCTGCATCCTGGCCTACTGATTTTGCTGGCTTCCTTTAATATTTAGATCCCATCTTACCCTACCTTCTATGGCAGGCCTTAATATATGCCTTCCCCTTACTCTACCACCCTTGCTATTGCTAATGCCTTCTCTCTGAAATGATCTACTTTCTTTTTTTCTACTCCCCTTCTTCTTCCTTCTTTTTCTTCTTCATCTTCTTCATTCTTCTTCTTTGTCTTCTTATTTCTTCTTCCTTCTTATTTGTCTTTATCTTCTTTCTTTTCCTTCTTTGTCTTCATCTTATTCTTCTTTGCCTTCTTGCTTCATCTTCTTTGTCAATATCATCTTTTTCCTTCTTCTTTGTCCTTGTCTTCCTTCCTCTTTGTCTTCTTCATCTTCATCTTCTTCTTCTTTTGTCCTTATATATTATATATCTAAGTACATACATATATACATTTCTTATTTGTATAGAGTTGCTTCAATGGTCTCCTCCATTAGAATGTGAGCTCCTCTAGGCCACATCTTTTGTTTCATTTTGGATCCCCAGTACTTAGCATAGTGTGTGGCACATAGTAAGTGCTTAATGAATGTTTGAGGACCATCCGGTAGGTCCTATGATATTACTGGGGCCAGGAATTTGAAGTGAAACAATTCTTTCTATCCATGCAGAATTGGCACTTATTTTGCAATGTATAATCTTAGGGAGTTGCTCTAAGAGGTAAAATGCCTTGCTCAGGGTCACATAATCTGTATATGTCAAAGGGGGCACTTGAACCCAGGGCCTTGCAACACCAGAGGAGATAGGCTTTATATCTGTTACACAAAAATATTAATTAACCAATGTTTAATTAATTAATATCATTATATAATATTAGCACAATAATATTTCATATTATTACAGCTTAATGATATGTTTATATTAAGGTAATATTATTATATATACATAATATTAACACAATAATATTATTATAGTTCAATAATATTGATACAATATTATTATATAATACTATCACATAATATTAACAAAGGCAGATGGAGCAGCTATGGCTTCTTTTCCTAATTTACTTCTTTCTCCCATTCTCCTTTCTCTTCCTCCCCTGGTGGATCCAGAGAACCTAATCTATTAAACATTGGAACTGATCTAGATGATCTCTCCCACCCTTCCATCTTTACGTTCTATGTTCTATGTTATTAGATACTACCAGCTTCTTTCCTCTATCTTATGTCAAGTCAAGTCAACAAGTCCTCACCTACTACAAACTAGGCACTATACTAAGGGCTGGGAATATCAAGAAAGGCAGCCACAATGCCTACCATCAGAGAGCTCATTATGCACCAACACAATCTCTAGAGATAAAGTGGGAAATAATCAATGGAAGGAAGGCATTAGTACTAAAGGGGATTAGGAAAGGTTTCCTTCATAATGAGGGATTTTAGCTGGGGCTAACTCTTATATAATCTTTCCTTGTTTTTCTCTCCTACCCTTCTCTTCCCACTTGGTGGCCTGGTCTCTAGTCTGTGTTTGCAGATAACAGAGGGAAGAATATAGGAAAAAATTTTCAAACAAGAAAAGTTACTAAGTTATCATACAACAGGACAGCTAGGTGTAACAGTGGCTAGACTGCCGGGTCTAGGGTCAGGGAGACTCATCTTCCTGACTTCAAATGCAGCCTCAGACACTCCCTAGCTGTGTGACCCTGGGCAATTCACTTAATCTTGTTTGCCTTAGTTTCCTCATCTGTAAAATGATCTGGAGAAGGCAATAACAAAGCACTCCAGTATCTTTACTAAGAAAACCCCAAATGGGATCATGAAGAGTCAGACAGAACTGAAAATGACTGAACAACAACAAATTATACAATAGAGAGAGATGTACTAGTACCTTCTCTGAATATTTTAAAAACTAGGCAAGGCATCCACCTATTTGGAATGTTTAGAGGCTAGGTCATGTAAAATCCTGAAGTCACAGATTAAATAACACATAAGGTATTTTTTTCTTCCCTCTCATTCTTTAAGGAAGAACAAAAAGCATGAAAACCCCCTAAGACACAGGTATCAAAAATAAATACATAGAGGTAATGTTCTTCTACTCCCCCCAATTTTTTAAAGTACTAAATACTATGATTCTCAAAGCATTATTTCTATTTCTAAAATATAGACAGGATGCGTAGCTAGGTGGAGCAATGGATGGAGTGCTAGCGCTGGAGTCAGCTGTATGACCCTAGGCAAGTCAATCACTTCATTGTGTTTGCCTCAGTTTCATCATCTGTACAATGAGCTAGAGAAGAAAATGGCAAAATACTTCAATACCTTTGCCAAGAAGACCCCAAATGGGGTCACAAAGAGTCAGACACGACTGAAAATTGCTCAACAACAACAACAAGACTGGAAAATGACTCAAAGGTCTATGATTTACTCCCCTCCATTGGCAGCAGATCACAAATATCTCCAATTTAGTAGATGAGTCAGTGAGTTTAGATGGCTTTCCATGGCCACCCAGCTACTGTGAGAGCGGGATTTGAATCTAAATCTTCTTGCCTCAAAGTTTTTTGTTCTATTCACTACTTCAAGTTGTCTCTGGACTAGAAAATATGTATAGAGAAATACAAACTATTTATACATATGTATATGTAATTTTTATCTTTTTTCCCCTTTGAGAAAAATGGATTTTGATGGAAAGTCAAATGTTGGTGAAGCTTTCTTTTATAGCTTAGTCACTATCACACATTAGAAGGAGCTACTGATTCATGGAGTGTGATATCTTAGTCAATAAGCTGTTTCTGAAATGCTATTTTAATCATGGAGGGAAAGTTTAGTCTGATCTTTCCTTATAATCATCTCATACCCAGAAGCATAAGGAACCTAATGAGATTCATGTCCCAGAGAGATTAATTTTTGTCTGGACCTTCAACTATTTAAAAATTATTACCATTTATTTTGGGGAATTCTTAGGTCTTTGTTCCTTTTCTTACCATTATGATCTTTATTCAACTGCCTTGAGAAAAAGACATTTCTCATAAGAGTTTACAAATAATTCATAACTCACTACTGTAAAATGAGTGTCCATTTGGTACAGTGGTCAATGTCAGAAAGAACTAGGTTTAAATTCTTCCTCTGTCATCTGTTACTTTTATGACCTTGGACAACTGACTTACCCTTTACAGGTCTCAGTTTCATTATTGGTAAAATGAAGGGTTTGGACTAGGTGGTCTCCAAGGCCCCACGATCCTAGTCTAAGAGTCATTGTGGCATTGTGGAAAGAAGAGTACCTTTGACTCTAAACCGATGTCCAACACTTACAAGCTAGCTATGTGACCAACATGAAAACTTTTTACCACTGAGACTGTTTCTTCATTGGTGAAATAAGAACAACACCTACATTACCTATCTAACTCATGGAATCAAATGAGCTAATCTATACGAGCACTTTCAGACTTTAAACGTGTTGTATAAATGTCAGTTATCATTATATAAGTGGTTGTTATGGTTGGCAAGAGAGCTAGTTATTCATTTTCATAATTATAGAATCAGCTACTCAAATCCAGCCTTTCAAAATCCTCTTTCTAGAATGGCCCCAGATGTGGAAGTAACCAAAAAAAATTCAATAAATGTTCTTCATTTTCTTTCTGATGAAAAAGCAGCCTCTGATAGTCAGCAACAAATGAAAACAGCTGAGAACAGCTAAAGATTACACCCAGTGCACTGGGATTGGTCAGTTCACTGCCCAGAAGGAATAGGGAGGTGGATAGACTGGATGTCAGCAAAAAGGATGCCATTTCTTGCAGAAAGGCCAACAGGCAAAGATAGAGCACAAGGAGACAGAAGAGACGAGACCATCAAGTTGACAAGTCAGTAAGCCTACTGTATGTCAGGCACTGTGACAAGTGCTGGGGATTTGAAGAAAGGGGAAAAACATAGACCCTGCCTTTGAGGAGTGTGCATATACTAATGAGGGAGATGGGAACAACCATGTGTGAACAAGAGTGTTGTTGAGTCATTATAATTGTATTTCTTCATGACTCCACTTGGGGTTTTCTTGGCAAAAGTTCTGGAGTGGTTTACTATTTTCTTCTCTAACTCATTTTATAGATGAGGAAACTGAGGCAAGCAGTTAGGCGCCCTGTGCCCAGGCTTAAACAGCTAATAAATGTCTGAAACCAGATTAGAACTCAGAGAGATAAGTCTTCCTGATTCCCAAACTAGTGCTCTGTTCACTTAGCCACCTAGTTGCCTTGTAAACAAGATAGCTACTAAATTATGGGCAATTTCAGAAGGAAGGCACTGCCATTACAGCAAACCAGGGAAGATTTCTTGCAGAAGGTGGCATATTATTTTTAAAAAAGAAGGAAAAGGAAAGCAGAAAGAGAAGAGAGACAACTAGGTAGTATGGTGAATTAAGCACCGGATCTTCTAGAGTTAGGAAGACCTGAGTTCAAATCTGCATTTAGACACTTGGGCAAGTTACTTAGCCTTTCTCAATCTCACTCTCCTGCTCTGTAAAATTGGGAATAATGATCACACCTAACTCCCAAGGTTATGAGGAGGATAAAATATGATGATATTGGGAAAGGTCTTTCAAAATCTTTAAATTTTAAATGCTAATTATACAACAATAATGATAAATATAATTGCAGTAATTAAGTTGTTATACATGTACATAACATACTTTTAATATATGACAATAAAATATATGGTATACTTAAAATTATATAATAATGAAAATAATTGAAATTATAGTAATTATTATTATATCAGCAGTAATGACTGGAGAAAACAGGTACTCCAGCATTGGCAGGGGCAATTAGAGGCACCAAAGGGTTGGTAAGTGGGGAGGAAGAACAGAACTAGCAGCTGAGACAACCAAACAGTTGGGCAGTTTAGGGCAGCAAATAGCTACCTGAATTATACTTCAACAGACCTTGAAGGCACCTGATTGCCAAGATGAAAGCCTTTTAACAATAGTATTGGGGAAACAGAGGTTCAGGGAGGGGGAATAGTCCTCCAGCATGGATTCTGGTCTTCCTCTACAACGGTCATTTTTTGTGTCATGAACTGCTCTGGCAACCTAGTGAAGCCTAGGATTCCTCAGAATATGGTTTTTAGATGCACAAAATAAAATATATGGAACTACAAAGGAAACCAGTTACAGTGATGCATGGTTATCAAAACATTTTTCAGAGCTTATGGACCCCCAGGTAAAGGGCTCTTGTTTGTGTAAGGAAATGGTCAGAATTATAGAAGCTATATGTCAATACTTAAATGAATCTGTAACATCACTTATGTGGACATCCCCTCTATCTTTGTAGAGAGCAATCCATCAAAGAACAACTGAGGACCTAGGAGGGGTGGGATGCTGTAAAGCCAATCAGCAGTAGATTCCTGAGAGAATGCTACTGTGAACAGCTTTTAAGATTCGGATTACACAGTATTAGTGAACACTCTGTTTATTCCATTACAAATCTTTTTTTTTTTTAAATTTTAATTTATTTTCTTGGTTACATCATTCATTTCCACAAGGTTTTGAGTTACAAATTTTCTCCCCTTTTTTGTCCCTACCCCCCAGCCCAGAACATTGATCCCACTGTAAGACCCCTCCCACTATCTGTTCCCTTTTATGCCCTCCTCC
>CM053593.1:213335518-213362382 GCA_028646575.1 Pseudocheirus occidentalis
ACTTGCTTTACATGATTTTCTTGCATCATTCTCATTTCTCTTCTCAATTTTTCCTCCACTTCTCTTACTTGATTTTCAAAATCCTTCTTGAGTTCCTCCATGGCCTGTAACCAATTCATATTTTTCTTGGAGGCTTTTGGTGTGGGAGTTCTGACTGTGTTATCTTTCTCCTGTTCCATGCTTTGATCCTTTTTGTCCCCCAAAAAGGAATCTAATGTTTGATTGCTGTGTTTGATTTGCTTCCTCATGTTGCCACTCAATTACTTGACTTTTGAACTTTTGCCACACTAAAACTCTGCTTCCAGAGAGGAGAGCTTGTCCCAAATCACCAGGCTTTTTGCAACTGCCAGAGCTATTAGTTGTGTGCTCTCTCTGCAGCCCCCACAAGTTCTGGTTCACTGGCTACACACCCCAGGACCTCCACCCAAGACATCAATCCAGATCCAAGCAGGTTAAGGCAAGAGCGATTAACCTCTGAATGGTCATTTTGTCCCCCTACAATCTCTAGGCCGGGAGATCTGAAGCAGCTACATGGCAGTGGCTGCAAGGCTGCTGCACCTTTGCCACTTCTTGCCCCAGGGGCAGGGTCCAGACCATCCTCTGCCCCCCCCCAGTTCCAACAGAGTTCCACATTGACTTTTTACTTTGTCTTTGACATTTATGGGTTGATAATTCTGGAAACCACCACTGCTGCTGGTGATCCACTCTCCAGAAGTCCACTCCAGCAACAGCTGATAGGGGCTGCTCTAGGGCTAAAACCACAGACTCACGTGGGGCTTGGCTTGGCTCCCAGCATGCTGCAATGGACCCTTCTTGTAGGTCTGCCAGACGGCCTTCAGCAGGAGCTTTGTTTTTCTCTGTCACTTTGTGGGTTCAGTAGCTCTAAAGTTTGTTTAGAGTTATATTTTATAGGTATTTAAGGTGGTTATGGAGGGAACCATGGAGTTTTCCTGCTTCTATGCAGCTGTCTTGGCTCCACTCCCATCATTCAAGTGTTATGACCATCAACTTCCTTTTCCAGCTTACTATGTCCTTTATCTTTTATCCACTGCTCTCATACAAGCCATTATTTATAATGTACCACAGTCTACTGATAACCGTCATGCATTTTTCCATTAACTTTGGGTCACCTGTAATTGTAATTTGCTTCAGAGTTTGCGGTGTCCATGTTTTCCAGCTATTCAGCACCACTGGGAAAAGGTTAAGGTTACAGCACTGTCTTTTAGCAATAGTTTACGATCAGGAAAAGTACTGCACAATGTCCTAAAAGTCATACAACATGATCTTCAATTCCTATCTGCCATAAACCTATCCAAACTAATTTAAGCATTTCTTAGGGTATTCAGACTAGCATAAGATAACAAAAACCTGCCAGAAATTGTAACTAGGAAATTTCTTCCACTAAAAATAATGACTTCAGAGATCCCATTCCTATTTGCCAATTTCCAAAGTTTTGGAGTAGTTGAACATTCCATTATTTATTAGGTTACTAAATATTGGGTTTTAATAGTGACCATTGATAGACCTTTAGCTTTACCCAGGGATATTCTTGGGAGCCAGAGTAGATACCAGCATTCTAACTCAATTTATGAAACATTTATAAGCACTCATTATGTGCAAGACACATTCCTAGTCATTAGGCATACAAAGATAAATAAGGTTATCATCCCTCCTTTCAAGGAGTTTAGGATCTGGGGGGGGGGGGAACAAAGAGAGAAGGGGAGGAAGGAGAGGAGAGGAGAGGAGGGCAGGACCAGAAGAAACAAGTATAGTACAAGGTGATAGGAAAAAAGAAGAAGTCTAGAAAAAGACTTCTAAATATTGAGGAAGGAGAAAACACTGATTTAAACTTGGAGAGATCAAGGAATGAATCCTGGAGGTGTTTGGCACTCAAACTGAACTTTAAAGTAAAAGAAATATTTCAATATGCAGACATGAGGAAAATGTGCATTCCAGGAATGGGGAATGATTGATAGGAAGGAAGGAAGGAAGGAAGGAAGGAAGGAAGGAAGGAAAGAAGGAAGGAAAGAAGGAAGGAAGGAAAGAAGGAAGGAAGGAAGGAAGGAAGGAAGGAAGGAAGGAAAACACTTAAGAGTTTACTATGGGTCACACACTATGCTAAAAGCTGGAGATAAAAATGCAAAACAGAGAACAGATCCTTTCCTCAAGGTGCTTGCATTCTTTTGGGGAGACAACATATGTGTGGAAACAGTATGAAATCAGGAAACAGCTTGTAGTCTAGTTTAGCTGGAACACAGAGTACCAGTCTTCTTATGGTTTACTCACACCCACATAATGTGTGTGTGACACTCGTCTTCTAGGTCTTCTTCACATGATACTTCATCTCGTGATTGGGAACTTTCACTAGCTGTTCCTCATGCCTGGAACTTTCTTCTTCCTCCTCCTCCTCCTCTTCCTCCTTCTCTTCCTACTCCTCCTCCTTCTCTTCCTCTCCTCTTCTTCCTCTTTCCCCTCCTCCTCCTCTTCCTCATCCTCCTGCTCCTCCTCTTCTTCCTCCTTGTCCTTCTCTCCTCCTCTCTGCCAGATTTTTCAAACCTTTTCATCAAGTCTCAGCTGAAGTCTCACCTTCTGCAAGAAGGCTTTCCCATTCCTTCCTTCTTAGATTATCTCCAATTTATTCTGTGTATTAATATATATATATGTGTGTGTGTATGTATATATATATATAGATAGAGAATGTGTATAGTGTATATAAGTGTATATATATAATGTACATGTATGTGTGATATTTATACACACATATATACACATATACACTATACACACAGTGTGTGTGTGTGTGTGTGTGTGTGTGTAGTTAGTCAGAGCTGTTTCCATTTTCCCTCATTAAACTGAGCTCTCAGAGGAAGTGGTCGGTTTTTAAAAACTGTTTTGGCCTTTTTTGGCCTTTTTTGTATGCCCAGTGCTTAGCATAGCATCTGACACAGACTATGTGCTTAATAAAGGCTTTTTGACTGACTGACTGACTTGAAAAGCAGGCTGGAGCCTGATTGTGGAAGACCATAATTGCAGGGTTGAGGAGGTGGCATTTTTTCCTTTATGTAACAGGGAGCCAGCCATTGAAAGTTTGTACAAGGTGGTCAGACCTGTATGTTAGTAAGATTATTCCGGAAATTGTGTGGATTGGAGAGCTGAACTGAGAGACTTAAGGCAGTTTGGAGGTCATTATGACACTGTGGATGGGAAGGAAGGGATGAATGCAAGAAATAATGTAAAGGCAGAAGCAAAGGGAATTGCAAACTGATTTTGTGTAGAGGTTAGAGAGAAGAGCAAAAGGTCGTACAGAGAATTCCTGCCCAGGTGACAAAATAGGAGACCTCTCTTGTAAAACAGAAGTATAGCCAAATGAAGCAAAACAACCCATTGACCATATGTCTCATTCTAAACCTCTAGTCTACCACTCCCCTGACAAGAGGTAGGAGAAATGCTTCATCATCAGGCTTTTGAAGTCATTGCATTGAGCAGAGTTCTGTAGTATTTTAAAGTTGGTTTTCTTTTCATTATTGTAGTCATTATATAAATTGTTCTCCTGTTTCTGTTCATTTCATTCTGCATCAGTTCATACATCTCTTCCCCAGGTTTCTCTGAATTCATCCACAATTTCTTACAGCACAATAATTTTATTAGATTCATATGCCATAGTTTCCTTAGCTGCTCCCCAAATGACATGTACCCATTTGGTTTTGATCCTTTGCTGCAATTGCTGCTGTATCCAAAGGTTGTGCAGTTTTCTGACTATGGATAGTCCTACAATTTGCTTTCCATAACGGTTGAACTAGTTCACAGCTCCACCAAAAGTACATTAGCATACCTGTCCTTCTAGTTACCCTCAGATATCTGTCATTTCATTTTTATTCATAGGTACTAATCTGGTCAATTTACATTTTAGTATTAGTGATCAGGAACAATTTTCCATGATGTTGTTGATAGCTTGCATTTCTTCACTGCTTGTTCACATGCCTTGACCACTTCTGTATTAGAGACTGGGGTAACTATATGACGCAGTGATAGACTGTGGGGCTGGAATCAGGAAGACTTATCTTCCCAAGTTCAAATCTGGCCTCAGACACTTACTAGCTGTGTGACCCTGGGCAAGTCAATTAACTTCATTTGCCTCAGTTTCCTCATCTGTAAAATGAGCTGGAGAAGGAAATGGTAACTCACTCTAGTATCTTTGCCAAGAAAACCTTAAAGAAGGTCACAAAGAGTTGGACATGATTGAAAAACGATTGAACAAGTATTAGAGATTGTGTGTTTTCACAATTAGAGATCACATCCTTCACTGGTGAGTGTCCTGTCCATGGCACCAGCACCTAGAATAATTCCTTTTTCAGCATCTCTGCACCCCCATCCCTCTGCTGCTTTGTAGCAGGGGTCTCAGGCCTACTGGTCCTCTACCATCTTTTGCTGTTGCCTTACTGAACCTACAGCAGCTGCCTTGAAAATTCTCATGGAAGTCCCCTTAGCCAAGTAGCAGAGGGATAGGGCAGAGAAATTCATAGTTTTTAGAACATATAATTGAGACACAGAGGGACTTGTTGCCAAATTATAGGATATAGGATGATACAAACACCAGGAAGATCACTGCAGCCAGCAAGCACAGTGAACTGCTGCTCAGATACCCAGAAACTTCCCTGGATGCTCTCAGGACCTGGCCTCCACTTCTACTGCACCCCATACAATGCAGAAGCTTCCTCCTGGGTGAGTCTGATGTAGTGCTGCCTGCTTCAGGCATTTCAGCTGCTGCAGTAGAAGTGAAAAGACCCCCCACACTGACCCCTGTAGTTAGGGGATGCCAAGTGGAGCTCAGAAACTGATGTCCTCTTTGGGACCTGCCCATCCCATCCCCAAAGAGGAGCTGGAGTTATCAGCCTCCTGACCAAAGACTGGATGCCCAAGTGCCTATGCCTGGAGAAGACTGCTCTGCAGCCAAAGGGGTTCCCTCTCAAGGAGAATAAATGCAAACAACACTCTTCCTTCCCCTTTTCCTCCTGTTGCTGTTTCTATACCAGAACATTATAGCTTTTTACCTTAAAAGAGACCTCTTGGCTTCTATGTAACCTTCCCTAACGAATGAAAACACAAAGGGATCTTTAAAAAATTGTCAATTATTCAAATACATTGGATATAGTAACTTTATCAGATAAATTTGCCATCGACTCTTTTTACAGGAATCAGAAAACATGCAAATTGTATAACCTAGCAAAAATAACTCAGGGCTCCACAGTATGAGAATAATATCTGTTTCTATTTTAGTAAAAAAAAAGTGTTCCAGTGTGTGATCTGGGTTAATTAATGCTATAATTATCTTGGGGTTTTGACCCAGTTTCTGTGTCAGTAAGTAAAATGTGGCTTCCTAAGAAATGACTGCCAAAAGTCAAAGTTCTTAATGTAGATAACTGGAATAAAGAATGGTGCAACCTAATTGTAAAGCAGACTCATTCTTATACAAGTAATGATGAGTTTGTTCATTTATTTGTCACAATCCATCTGAGAAACTTCATTAGAAAGCAAAGCAATGGAGAAAAAAATGTGCTCTGTGGAAGACTTGGAATAGAACAACGGAAAGGATAAGGAGTTTCACATCAGAAGTACATATTACATGCTAATTACATATTCATTGAATTGACCAATACATCAACAGCATAAACTGGTGCAAACAAGTCCTAGGCATCTCTGTCAATTAATCAGTTATAAAGTAGATGGGAACAAGAAATACATACTAGAGATGTATTGGCATACACCAAGGATTAGATGTAGATTTCACACCATATGCCACAATAAGTTCTTTATAGAAACATGATGTAATTATAAAAGATTGCATTATATATAAATGAGAGAAACAAGGAATAAAATATTGTGTGCAACTCTAGAAAAAGGGAAGAATTCAAAGTATAGCCAGACAAAGGATAGACAAGACCATACAAGAGAAAATGGACATATTTGATTATAGAAAATTAAAAAGGCTTTTAACAATCAAAATCAATGCAGTTGAGATTGGAAGGGAAACAGTTGACTCAGGAAAAAAATTTTGCAGCAAACTTTTCTGATAAAATCTGACACCCAAGATATATAAGGAGCTACTCCAATGAGAATGATGGTCATTCTCCAATAGATAAATGATAATTCTGAAAGGAAGAAATCAACAACCATATAAAATGCCACAAATCTCTTATGGTGGCAGAAATGCAACTTAAAACAGTTCTTTGTTTCCACATTAGACTTACGGGGATTGAAAAACATAACAAAAAAAGGAAAACGGCAATTGTTGGGGAGGGTCTGTGGCAAAACAGGTATATTGATGCACTGTTGGCAGAACTGTGAATTGGTCCAGTAATTCTGAAAAGAAATGTGGAACCATGACTGAAAAGTTATTAAACTGATCTTTGATACTGCTATTAGGTCTATACTTTGAAAGAGATCAAAGAGTTAAAAGATCCTTAACTTTAAAAAATCCTTAACAAAAATATGTATATCAGCATTTCTGACTGTAGCAAAGAACTGGAAAAAAAGAGAAGCCTGCTTACTAGGAAGGGGCATCTAGGTGGCACTGTCACTCTTATGACCCTATTTAATTTTTTCCTTCTACTCAAATTTAATAATCATCTCTGGTGAGAAAAAATTCAGTTACTATTTCTTTCAGGATCAAATGCTAATTGCTACCAATATCATGTAAATAATTCAGTTTAAATCACTCCTGTACACCCATGGCTGTCCCTTTTAAAGGTTAGTAATATGGGTAAGAAAGCAACAAAGATGGAATTTCTTGGCAGTCAAGGAGACAACCTTGACAGTTCCGACCTTTCTCTTATCTTAGGGGAAAATGTAATTATTTTTTATCTGTTTTCAAGAAAATATGTCTATTGTCCTGGGGTCTGTGATAAAACAAATGAATTCACCATTTCACATAGAGTAATTTTCCATGAATAATAAACTAGACATTTATTATCTAGTATTTGGCATGGCTGCTTCAAATGCCACAAAAACATTGAGTACCACATCTTATCTTGAAATATGAAGTCCAAACATATAGAATTCTTTAAAAGCCAATATGTCATATTAGAAAAAGCACTGGTGCTAGAGCTCATAGTTCTAGAGTTAAAGGGGCTTCAGAGGTCATCAGGTCCAGTCACCTCATTTTACAGATGAAGAAACTTAGATCCAGAAAACTTGAGTTACTTGCCCTGGATCACATAACTAGAAGATATGAAAGCAGGGATTTGAACCCAGATTTTCTTAATTCTAATTTCACTCTACAGGTTCCTCATTTGTAAAGAGATTTTCAGCTCCCTGTGAATTTAAACCAAGAGGAAAAGAAGTCTCAGAGAGGTCAATATTTTATGTACAGACACTATATGTAGCTATCTCACTACCATGTGATGTAGAAGGGACATTGGGCTGGGAGTCAAAAGTTTTCGTTCTAATTCTATCTCAGCTATTATGCAACCCAGTTGGGGAAATCGCTTTCCCTCAATGGACAAAGACCTGCATCCACAGAATGAGGAAGCTGAAATAGTTGATTTCTAAGGTTCCACTACAAATGGTTCTATGGCTCAGGAGGGGCAGCTAGGTGACACAGAAGATATAGTGCTAGGCCTGGAGTCGGGAACATATCTTCCTGAGTTCAAATCCAACCTCAGACACTTCCTAGCTGCGTAATCCTGGGTCAGTCACTTAACCCTGTTTGCTCCAGGGGTTAATTGAGCTAGAGAAGGAAATGGTAAACCACTCCAGTATCTTTGCCAAGAAAACCCCAAATGGGGTCACGAAGAATCAGACACAACAAATGACCGAACGACAAATGACTAAATAGAAACATTCTCAATTCCATGACTTAAATGTACTCAGGATCTGCCAATATCAGGAGCTCTACCAGAAGCCGAGTTTCTCACTGATTTCCAACTCCCAAGATAAACCAGATACCTTTGATAGCTCCACCTGAACAATCCAGGGGAGACACATTTTTTTAAATGGCTAATACTCAACTGGAAGAGCACAATAATAATAGCTAAGGCAAAGGATTGCATCGGTTATCAAGTTCCTATACCTTATTATTAAGATCCTTGCATCTAGACTAGGATTTTCTACACAAATTTGACTCAAATATGATGGGCCATCTGATTATACAGATAGAAGTCCATAAATGCAGAATTCTATGGGAAGCTGATGTATTAGCCAAGGAGAAGTAGCATTTACAATGCAGACAGAAGATGAATGTGCTTTTAAAGTGAAAGAGAAGGATAGGATCAGAAATGACCCAGCACTTTCTTCCGCTTTCCCTCTACCAGTTCTTATGGGGGATTATATGTTTTAAAGGGGGAGGAAGCAAGTTAGTGGTGTCGGTGGAGAAAGAGAAGCTGGAATCAAAAGAGATGTTCACAATGAAAACAGAGAGAAAAGATTGATGATGTCCCCTGTGCTGAGCTGTGCCTTCTTGAATGACCATCAATCACCTAAAGAATAGGGGCTAAAAATCAGGTCAAAGGTGTCCCTGGCCAATACAGAAAAACTTGTGACCTCTTCTACATTAATTAGCATCAAAATCTTTTCATAGAACTATTATTCAATAGAGTTCCACAGAACATAATTTAGCAAATACTCATCTAAAAGAACTCTTTTTGTTTGGGTAGGGCGCAACCTTGGCACTGCATATTTAATCAGGTATTTTTCATCTGGGGGTCCTGAGGTATTTGTTTTTTGATAATTATATTTCAGTATAATTGCTTTTCTTTGTAATCCTATGCATTTTATAGTATGAATTTTAAAATATTATTTGGAGAAGGGTCCCTCAGCTTCACTGGACTAAAGAAAAGTTTAGAACCTCTGTTTTAAAAGAGCTGATACAAAATGTGAAAGCAGGGAACAAAAGCAATGACAAAGAGCATCAGTAAAAGTCAAAATCTCAATTGAGTTAAGGCCTGACTGCAAAACAATCAAGGTAGAAAAAGAAGTTCCATGAATCTTAGCATTAGAACTGGAAAGAACCTTAGAGGTCATTTTGTCTAACCCCTTTATTTATACTTGAGGAAACTGAGAAAGGTAGGAAAGAAACAAGAATTCATTAAGCATCTACAATGTGCCAGCCATTGTGCTAAGCACTTTCTATAAATATGATTTCATTTGATCCTTCCAACAACCCTGGGAAGTAGGTGCCATTATTCCACTTGAGCAATTAAGGCAAAAAGAAGTTAAATCACTTGCCCAGGGTCATTTGTCAGAGATTAGATTTAGACTCAGGCCTTCTTGACTCCAGGTCCAGCAATCTACCAACCATGCCATCTGCCTCTGAGGTCCAGAGAGGTCACAACTTGCTCAAGGTCATACAATGGGAGAGCTAGAATTTGAACCTAGGTCCTTTGGCTTTCAAACCAATATTCTTTCCACTTTGCCATGCTGCCTTTTCTACAGGACTCCAAAAATAGCACCAGTAAGAGTAAAAAAAACCTCTATTGATCTGAGGTTTGAGGTGGAGGGGCATGGGGTGGCAAGGCAAGGTAGAATATGAGCTCTTTTAATGCAAGCTGCATTTCACTTGTTTTACTTTATATCTTCAGCACCTAGGACAGTGCCAAAGCACACAGATCCTTGAAAAATGCTTCATGAATTGAATTAATATAATATTTGAAAACAGCACAGAAAATGACACTATAAAACTGAAGAGTGGTTAACATTGTCCCAATTTTAAGGGGGGGGGACAAATTTTGAAAATCACAAACTGATAAGCCTGATTTGATTCCTGGCAAAACTATGGGGATGGGATTGTTAGAGGATCATTTGTAAAAGAAGTGATTTATAGAAGCCAGCATGGGTTTAATAAGATCAAATCAAGACAAATTAGCCCCATTTCCCCTTTTCCCCCCATAGGGTTACTAGCATAGTTGTTATGGGAATGTGATTTCAGCAAGGTAATTGATAAAAATATTTTACTAAATCCTTAGGAGGACTCATTGCTGGTGAAACAACCAAACACAAAGAATGCTGATGTTTAGATTAGATCAATATTGACCTGGGTCAGGGGATTTTAGCCTTTTTATGTCATTGGCCTTTTTGGCAGTCTAGAGAAGCCTACAGACCCCCTTCTCCAATTTTTTTAAATAAATAAGATAAAATGCATAAAATTGTAAAGGAAACCAAAGGCTAGTGAATATAAAGATGTGATTTTTTTCATCCAAGTTCACAGACACCTCCCCCATTAGAAATCTATCCATGGACCTCCAAAGAATTCCTGGCCTAGAAAGAGGTCTCTATTTGACAGCATATAGAAGTCATTCACAGGGAGGTAGATTTTCAGTACAGGACTTCTTAAAAATTAAGAGCTGTACAGAAACGGCAGGCCTAGGGTGCTTCACAAAGGACCAACCCTCACATGTCAGAAATTCTATAGAAGAAATTTATTCTAGAGGGTTTTTTGTGACCGGGGTATGATCATGCTGAAATTCTAGAACACATGTTCAAAAGTAAAGTTAACATTGAACAAAGGCTGTTAAATTAGGGTCAGGATGACAAATTCTATATAAAAGCTGATAGACATCAGTGGTTTGCTCGACAATCTGGCATTTACATAAACTAAGATGTGCTGGGTTACCATGAATCACCATTGGCCTGAAGTCTGCCAGCACGAGCAATATTAAACAGAGTGACATTTGCAAGAAGAAACAGTCAGTGTTTTTTTCCTACTCCCCACTATTCATCATGCATGACAAGTGCTGGGAGTGATACCTATGCAAGAGGAAATATGGTTCAGACAATGGCCTAGGCTTCATACTTTACCCATTTCAGATGTGATGCAGTGATATCATTAATAGAGCTCTGATTTTAAAATCCTGGTGGGTATAACTGAGAGCTGATCACACTGGAACTGGAAATCTGAATGATATTCTATGGCAGTTGTTTAGCTAGAGGCTATGTGTAAAGGTATTAACTAAGAGACATCAGTCAGTCAGTAAGCATTTATTAAAAGCCTACTATGTTGGTTTATGGTTAACCAATATAGAGAAGAGAAAAAAGAAAGTTGCATATAAACAAGTATTGATTAAGTTTCTACTATGCCAGTTAACAGTCAGTAAGAATTTATTATATATTTCTTAAGTCAGTTAACTATTAGGAAGCATTTATAAATTGCCTACTATGTGCAAGTCACTGTGGATACAAAGAAAGTAAAAAAACAGTCCCTGTCCTCAAGGAGCTCCCAATCTAATGAAGGAAAGAACATTTAAGCAGCTATGTACAAATAAGATGATATAGTATAGATTGGAAATAATCTTAGAGAGAGGCTACTATTATTAAAGAGGGTCAAGAAAGTCTTGTAGAAGGTGAAATTGTAAATGGGACTTGCATCTTCCTTAGCAGGAGAAAGAAATGTGAAGGGAGAGCATTTCTAGGGACAGGAGATAGGCAGGGAAAATGTATGGAGTAGGGAGATGGGCTGTCAGATGGGACAAATAGCACAGAGGGCAGTGTGACTGAATCTCAGAGTACATTGAGGTGAGTAAGGTATAAGAAAACTAGTAAGACAGGAAGGGGATGAATTACAAAGAATTTATGTTTGATCTTGGAGATGATAGGGAACCACTGGAATTTACTGAATAATGTGTCTGTCTGTATGTCTCCCTGCCTGTCTGTCTCTCATACATACACACAGGGTGAGAGAAAGGGGGGAGGGAGGGAGAGACAGACAGACAGACAGACAGGGAGATGGTCAGACCTATGAGATCTATGCTTTCAGAACATCAGACTGACAGCTGAGTGGGGGATGGAATACAGTGAGGAGAAACTTAGACACTTCAGCATGTCTATACCTAAGATATCTTGAATGAGTATTGTTAAGCTCATACATGAATGCATGCAAGCATGTGCAAACACACTCACAAGCTACTGCATACTCCAAGTTCTAAATTAATTAACTAAAATATAGCTTCAGAACCTAAAAAAATGAAGACGTTTACTCTGTGCTGAAGTTGATGAATAGAAAATTGTGTATGGAATCAAACTGAGGACCCTAAATACAAATCTGCTGTTGAAAAGCTTGCTGGTCAAATCTGTTTCCCTTCTCTGAGTCTAAGCCCTTTTCTGAGTTTTCTACTCCTTCCCTACCTGAAAGGGATGGTACAAGAACATACCGTGTACACATGGTAGCAGCTCAATAAATATTCATTCATTGATTGATGATAACAAATATGAAAATACTAAGAAAATTTTCTAGGTAGACACATCCAAGTTTGGATTGCTTTTTCAATAGAGAGCTACAGGACCAGAAATGCCCATATATTCAAGATTAATGAATTTTTCATTACTTGTAATGGGTGAAGCATAACCCATTTAGATTAAATTCATGATTTCACAGGCATAGGGTACTCCCTATACCAATGAAGATAAATTCAGTTTATAAGAATGGTCAAGAATTGTCTGGGGGGTACTAAAAAGTTATGTGATTCACCCAAAGTCACACAGCTAATAAGTATCTGAAGGAAGATTTGAACTCAAGTCTTCTTGGCTCCAAGTTCAATACCACTGTAGCATCTAACAAGGAAGCAAAACAAATCAGTTCACTGACCATATCTGACAGCATATACCTCATTCTATAACTTTAATCTACTACTTCTTTTCTAAAAATTGTTTCGCCAACATCTAACTGAAATCATGATTAATCGCTCCATTAATTAGAGTTCTGATGTTTTCCTTTTCTTTTTAAAAATTTTCCTTTGTATTAAGTACTTGATAACATCAACAGACATCAACTTTTGCATATATAGAGAAGAGAAAAAAGAAAGCTGCACATAAAGCTATGAATCTCCACTCTTTATAGCTTATTTTTGTTTTGTTTTATATAGCTAAAATTTAACACAGTTGTTCCAACAGTGCCCTGCTTATCTGTGTTCCTTTCTGAGATTCTATTTCTGATGCTTTTTAGAATGTTAGTTTCCTTTACGTTATTTTGCTGTTTTGTAAGTTGTTGTCTTGATTCTTCTTACTTTGCTGGATGTCGGTTCATAAAATTCTTGCTGTGTTTCCCTGATTCTTCCTATTAGTCATTTCTAATAGTACAACAATATATCTTTATATTCCTATACTAAAATTTGTTCAGCAGTTTATTAATCACTACAAAATGACTTTGTTTCTTGTTCTTTGGTCAAACAAAAGGAATTGCCATAAAGTTTTTTGTATACATGGGGTCTCTCACTCTGTCTTTGATTTTCTTGGAGGTATATAAGCTTGATTTGGTGACACTGGATAAAAAGGCATCTAGTTTCATTACTTTTCTGGTATTATGCCAAATTGTTTTCCAGAAAAAAATAAATTCATGACTCTACCAACAATTCAATCACATGTCTGTCTTCCCATAGACCCTTCAACATTTACCATTTTTGTCTTTTGTCATTTTTGCTGATTTGAAGGTTGAAAGATGGTATAATAAGCATCTCTTATTTTTGGTAATTTGAATTGTTTTTATATCAGTGTTGATAATTTGCAGCTCCTCTTTTGAAAATTATATCTTCCTCTCTTTTGACCATTTCTATACTGGGACATATTTTAATAGATCTGCATCAAATTTCTTATGTATCTTAGATATTAGGCAAGGATATTTGCCATAACAATTTCCCCTAATAACAGTTTCTCTTCTGAATCTTTTAAATTATATGTAATTGAAACTGGGCATTTAGGTGACATAGTGATTAGAGTGCCTAACCTAAAGTCAGGTAGACTCATCTTCCTTAGTTCAAATCTTGCCTCAGAAATTTACCAGCTGTCTGACCAAGGGCAAGTCATGTAACCCTGTTTGCTTCAGTTTTCTTATCTATAAAATGAGCTGAAAAGGAAACACCAAACCCTTCAATATCTTTGACAAGAAAACCCCAAATGGAGTCATGGAGCGTTGGATATGACTGAGGTGACCAAACAACATCAGCATTTTATCTTTGTCAATCACCTCTATTACTTTAGTCATAGTTATGCAAGGCATCTCCTTCTCTCTTTTCCTTAGAGTGTGACTTTTGATATCTACAATGCATTCGCATTCAGAACCTATAGTGACATATGGTATAAACTGCTGGTTGAAACCTAATTTCTGAGCACCTACATTCTGATTTTTCTAACTGTCCTTGTTTGATAGGGAGTCCTTATTCCAGTGGTTTAGGAGTTTATACAACCCTAAGCTACTATACTAAATTGCTTTTGAATTTTGCTTTTCTAGTCTATTCCATTTATTAACTTTTAAAATGAATTTCTATTTTCTAAATAAATAGTTTTGGTGACTGATTAATTTGAATGTTATGTTAATTAACAATGCTATGTTCATTTCATCTTAAATTATTTCCCTTGAGATTCTGGATTTTTGTTCCTCCAAATGAATTTTTGTTTGGTTTTACATCTTCAAAAGAATCTATAATTGGTAAAATCTTAGGAAGGCGGAAAAATGAAGTGGAAAAATGTTAAAAGTAATTAAATTTCACTAAAACAAATCTTTAAGCATTTGCTTATTATAAACAAAGATAACATTTTTCCTCTACCTTGATGAAATACTTCCTAAATCCCTCTACTGGTCACTGCCCTCATCTCCCACCCCTGATACCTGAGACCCTTCCTTGGTCATGAGACAGAAACTAATTATGATATTCCCCAGATACATCCCAGAGACCTTTTAGAATTGGAGGACTTAAAAAATAAAAGAAAGGTTTAATTCAATAATATTTTTGAGCTAAGGCCTATGGCAATGGTATAGCTCAAAAACTAGGACAGGTAGAGAGAATATCAGAAATAAAAGAAATGATTAATTCAATGTGCCTGAGAATGTGCCCAAAGGCAAAAAGAAAGAAGAAAAGTAGCTGCTTGACTGGCTAGGAAAAATGGGTGACTTTTCTAGAAAAATAGGAGAAATATCTGAGATGGAGAAGTAGTAGAAATGAAAAAAGGGTAAATGAAATATTTGATAAAATAAAAATCAAACTTTAATCAATCAACAACTATTTATTGAACAATTGCTATGTGCAAGGTACTATGCTAGGTGTTATAGGGGATATAAAAGAAATATGATGATTCCTGCCCCTTCAGAAGCTTATAATCCATATAAGGGGGCCAGATTTACACATAGGAAACAATTAGGGAACAGTATAAGACATACATAGTTTAAATACTAGATTGTGCGCTAGTCTGTTACACATTATGTAGATGCACAGACGAGATCAGGGTGGAGGGACAGAGTTGCATAATAAATTTAGGCTGAGAATGGTGATAAATGTCCATAATCTCCTGTGGTTGGGGAAGCTGAGGCATGCATAGCTTGAGTTTGGAAGTTCTGAGATGGAAATGGGCTAAAGCTGATCAAATGTCTACACTAAATCTGGCACTAATATGGTGAGTCTTTAGAAGTGGAGGACCATCAGATTGCTTAAGGAGTAGAAAACTGGCCTAAGTTAAAAAAAATTTTTTTCAGAAGATCAGTTAGTATGGGAATAAGCATGAATGACTGCTCTATTTCTAGCTTGGGTGAGACAGAGAAGAAGGAAAGAGAAAGGAAGGAAGGAAGAAGAGAGAAAAAGAAAGAAAGAAAGGAAGGAAGGAAGAAAGAAAGAAAGAAAGAAAGAAGGGAGAGAGGGAGGGAGGAAGGAAGGAAGAAGAAAATAAGAGATAACATATTTAAAAGAGGGCTTGGAAAATATCCAGTGCAAGCTCCTTATTTAACAGATGAGGGAACGGATACTCAAAGAATTAAAGTGACTTGCTAAAGGACTCACAGCTTAAATATGAAAGAGGATTTGAGGTTTTATTGACACTAAGGCAACACTCCATCCATCACAGCATGCTGTCTCTCATAAAGTATTAGACCTGGAAATGTACAGGTTAGTTAATTTACATATTTCCCTTTCCAGTCAATCTCCACTTTACAGATGAAGAAATCAAGCCCCAGAGAAATTAAACCAGCATTCTATCTACAACACTTTGTTACTTCTTATAAAATATTTGAGTTGAGAAGGAGCATGGAGATTATCTGATCTGATAATTTTACAGATGAGGAAATTTCGTCCATAGATATTAACTGATTTGCCCATGGTTACACAGTCACAGAGCTGGGATCCAGACTGATTCTAAAGCCAATGTTCTTTCCACTATAACAAATACACAGGAATCATCTATAAAAAGGTACACTTTATGAAAGTCTTATATATGCTTTGTAATCACATGACTTCTAAATTTTCAACCAGTTTAAAAACAAATACACTGTACAGCAATTAAATTCACATATTTATCAAATACCTATTAAGTACAAGATAGCAGCTAGGTGTCACAGTGGATAAAGCACTGGATGTGGAATCAGGAAGATACATCTTCCTGAGTTCAAATCTAGCCTCAGACACTGACTAGCTGTGTGACCCTGGAAAAATCGCTTAACCCTACTTGCCTTAGTTTCCTCATCTGTAAAATTATCTGGAGAAGAAAAAAGTAATGCACTCCAGCATCTCTGCCAAGAAAATCTAAATGGGGTCACAAAGTCAGACACGACTGAAACGACTGAACAACAACAATGTATAAGATGCTGGTCTAGGTAATGAGGTTACAAAGACAGAAATGAAACAGTCTATAATCTGTTGGGGGAAAACTCTGGAAACACCACTCTTAATCAAATGTCATTTGTCTTGAAACTTTAACTGTCCACAGCACAGCTATAAAACAAAGAAACAAAAACCAAAGGAGTTCAAATAGGGTTAATGAGAGTCAGATTTGGAGTAAGGTAGACCTGGATCTCAAATATCTCCTCTGACATATACTGGTCAGGGATCCTTAAGAAAGCCATTTATATACTCATTGCCCTGGGAAACTCTCTAAGACTATCAGTTGAAGAGAAGATACTGAATTGCATTGGTAGAGGAAGATACACATATAGATACATATACACACATTTTTTATAAGACCTGAGGTTTTGTCATTGGTGTCGGTCACTCCACATGAGGAACAATGCACATTGGCACCTCTTCTCTAACCAACAGTCTTAAAGAACTATGTAGAGCCCTGAGAGGTTAAGTAACTCACTTAGGGTCACACAGTCAGTACACATCAGAGGTGGTTTGCAAGATCCAAGTCTTCAAGCTGGCTCCAAATTGGCTTCAAGGTCACCTCTTCATCCACCATGCTATGCTTACTTTGTACCCTCACTTATTGTGTGTAACTTGAAACACAAGATACCTATATATGTGTGTGTACACACATGCATACACACATGAGTATGCATGTATGCATATATGTTCATATATTTGGGCAGCTGGATGACTCGGTGGATAAAACCTAGAGTCAGGAAAACTTGAGTTTAAATCCAGCTTTAGACACTTACTAGCTGGGCAAATCACTTAACCTCGGTTTGCCTTAATCCATTGGAGACAGAAATGTCAAACCACTCCAGTAGTTTTGCCAAGAAAACTCCACAGATGATCCATGGGGTCATAATGAGTCAGACATGACTGAATGGCTGAACAACAATTTTAAAAAATTTGTGTATTTATAAATGTGCATATATATATATATGCATTTAACAGATAGACAGCCACTTAACATGTATCTATTACAAAGGCACTGAAGTTCTTAAATGTATACATATAAGTGTATATATGCATATGGATGTGTATGTATGTATGTGTGTATATATGTATGTATCTATGCACATACACTACTCACAAAGTGTCCCAAAAGTCTTATTGTAGTTTTAAGCTTTATTAAGGAACATAGTCTTTATGTAGTAAGAATTGCTAACATTTATACAGTGTTTTAAGAATTTTTCAAAATACTTTACACACATCTCATGTGATACTCCCAACATCCCTGTCATGTAGGTGCTAAAATTATACCCCTTTTACAGATGAGAAAATTGAGCCTGAAAGAACTTAAATGATCTTTCCAGAGTCACACAGTTAGGATATAAACTCAGATCCTCCTAATTCTAAGTACACTCCCTCTTTTCCCAGTATTACTTAGCTGCCTCCTGCTTCTACATATACACATACATCAATACTCTAAAGTATCCATACAAAGTAACCATAATGAATTTCCCTCCACTGTAATAGAAGGCAACTCCTCCATTCCTTTTGACCTCACGTATTCATAGAATCAGAATCACAGAATTTCATATTGAGAAGGGACCTCAGTAGTCATTGAGTTCAATTAATACATAAAAGGAATGCTCACTAAAATAAATGGCAAATGGTCATCCAGCCTCTTGTTGAAGACCTTTGAGTGGGGACCCCTCCTCCCCCAGGACTCACCTATTTCACTTTTGGAGAGCTCCAATTGTCAGAAGTACTTATTATTATTGAACCTAAATTGGCTTTTATATAACTTCCACTGATCACTCCTGGTTCTGGCTACTAGGACCAGAAGAGCAAGTCTGATCCCTCTTCCATATGAAAACCCTTCAAAACACCTGAAGATAGCTCCTCTACCATTCTTGTCTATGACTTTGCTTAAACTCTCAATAAAAGTCTTCCTCTGGTTCTTTTACTATTTCTAGGATTCCAGTTCAATATCCATTCAGCCTGTCTATCTATTACACTTCATTGTTACTACATGTCCAGTCTATCACTTTTTGTAGACATACATGTCCTTGATGCATGTTCCTGTCTTCTGCTGCTGATTTACAATTTATCTTGTATATATCTTATTTACACATAGTTGTTTGCATATTATCATATGAGCTCCTTGGGGCCAGCGACTGTTTTTTTACCTTCCTTTTATACTCCCAGCATATGGTACCATTCCTGGCACACAGCTGGTACTTAATAAATGCTTATTGATGGACTCTCTTTTAAATTACATCACATTCATAAGTCATCATTGCTAACATGACACAAAATGCTTACATCCACTGTCTATCTTATCATTCATTGTCCTTTGAATCATTTACAATTTTTGTTGTTCTTCAGAGAATATATAATTTAGCCAAAAATGAATTAAATAGTAAAAGTTTCTAAATTTGGCCTTCAAAAATAAAGAATATATTTCTTGATCTCTAGTATTTAGTTAGTAGTAATAGGATAAAAATTACTACACAATCAAGTGGTGATTTTGGTTAAATATAATTTTTTTTTGTTAAATTATATCACATATTATTTTGATGGAATATTGTGCTATAAGAAATGACAAGGGATTTCAGAAAACTTTGGAAAGATTTATATGAACTGATGTACAGTGAAATGAACAGAACCAGGAGAACATTGTATACAGAAATAACAATATTGTAACAATCATCAAATGTTAAAGACTTAACTACTCTAATCAATACTATGATCCAAGAAAATTCCAAAGGATTCATGATTGAAAATGCTATCCATCTCCAGAGAGAGAGAGAACTAACTAATGAAACCTGAGTGCACACTGAAGCATATTTTTTTAACTTTATTTTTGTTGTTTATTTTAAAACATGGTTAATATGAAAATATATTTTGAATGACTTCACATGTATAATTGACATCATTTTGCTTGTCTTCTCAATGGATGGAGAAGAGTGAAGCAGAGGGAGAGAATTCAGAACTCAAAAATTTTAAATATTAGTGTTAAATATAGTATAAAAAGTTATATCATACTAGTTTAACAAGATCAGCTCCTGTTTAGCATCTTGAAAGACCTTGAAGGATGAAAAGATATGACAGAAGACTATTTAAGGCCTTTGGGACAACCTATATAAAGACACAGAAGTGATAAATGATTTTGAACAATATAACAAAATACCCCATTGCTTTTTTACAAATAAATTATGGTTTCTTTTGAGGTCCAGTGAGAATAAAGGAATAGATATGATTCTTTTAGCCATATTATTCTCTACATTTATCTACAATTGCTCTCTAAATTAGTTGTTTTCTAATAAACTAATCACTGCACTCAGGGAGGAAACGGGTCACATACATAGAACTTAGGTATTCTAATAAAACTTACTAAAGGAAATTCTTTGAACTGATTAGAGATTGCTGGAGGACTAGAGATGAGATAGGATGTTCCTCAAGTCTATTTCTTGAGTCAGGTCTTCACCATGTATTAGATTAGTTAGTGAAGTGGGGAAAAGAGGAAGCTCCCAAAGTGCCCTAGTGGTCAGGAGTTACAATACAACAGACTCAGGGGAAGCACCAAGTGTGGTTTTCCAATACTACCTGGGTACTTCAGAGGCTCACCATCTCAGATCAATTTGTAGGGGTTGGGTGGTAACTCCCAGAATTCTTGGGAGCATTAGAGCACCAAAAATGGATTGGTAGCGTTCCAGTGGTGGTAGTTCCAAAGGGGAATGATTCTCTACCAACTATTGGAGTAACACAGAAGTGAGAGTGGTTGAGGAATGAGAGTGGAGCATCAGCATCCCTAAGGACTAGTGTATGTGTTTGTCAGGGGTACAAATACATACGACACATCAGCAGCTTTTTCTTTTTATGCAACCAATGACCCATTTCTGAGCCACAATAGTGAAACTTCAGTTTTCTAGTTTCTAGGGATCCCAGAGCATTGATTGGGCAGAGTATCAGGCTAGTTTAGGATAAGGAGGTTCATCCTTATCTCTGCTTGGAATACAGAGATTCATTATCTGTAGTAACTAGAGCACTACAAAATCTTTCTTCATTTGTACTAAAAGGAGCATTTTCATAGTTTTAGAGACAGGGAAACATTTTCCCTTGAAACTTAGGAGTAAACTGAACAGTGTTGTTCATGTGTTTTCAGTCATGCCTGACTCACCTTAATTGGGGTTTTCTTGGCAAAGATACTGGAGTGGTTTTTTATTTCCTTCTCCAGCTCATTTTACAGATGAGGAAACTGAGGCAAACAGAGTTAAGTGACTTGCACAGGGTCACACAATCAGTAAATGTCTGAAGTCAGATTTGAACTCTGGAAGATGAGTTTTCTTGATTTGGAGGAGAATCATAATGCTTATAACTTTCCCTTGGGATTCTACATATGAATGTCTATCTAAATTGTAGAAGGAGCTAGAGTATATGTGAATAAACATTCTCTAACATATAATATTACTCTATTTTCATTTGCAGAGGCAGGATAGTAATTGCAATTACAAAAATACTAAATAGCAAGCATGACCTTATACACATTGTGGGCATTATAAAATGTAGAAACAGTAGTCAAAATTTTGTTGGTCTGGGGTGGCGCAGTGAATAGAGCACGGGCCCTGGAGACAGGAGGACCTGAGTCAAATTTGGCTTCAGACACTTGACCACTTACTAGCCATGTGACTTTGGTCACCCAATTAACCCCAATTGCCCTCCAAAAAGAAAAAAAAATTGTTGATCTCAGCATATATGTTTTAGCTGGAACAGCACAGTGTATGAAGAATGGTAATATAAAATGTCTGTAAATACTATTTCACAGCAGTAGTCAGTACCATGGCCAGCAGCTGAAAGAAGGCTGGCAGGTTCACCACTGATGTAGCAAACAATAGCCCACTGCATTGTATTGTATTGACATATGCATATCTTTGCATATTTTCTCTGTTGTTCTAATTGCCAGAGAAGGAGTCAAGAAAATCTATGTCTACCAGTTCCTTCTCTGGTGTCTAGTATTTTGTAGCAATACCATCCTTGCACGAGAAGAAGACAGTGTTCCAACAAATCAAAGTATCACAGAATTTATCAAGTCCAGCCCATAGCTAAAAAGAATTCCTAATATAATATACCTACAAATAGTCATCTAGTCTTTTCTTGAAGACTTCCAAGGAGAGGCAGGGAACCCATCATCTCTTGAGGAAGCCCATTCTGCTTTTGAACTGTTCTAAGACTTGGGAAGTTGTCCCCATACCCCCACTCCAACCCCACCCCACCAAATCAAACCTAGATGTGCCTCTGTCTATGCACTTCCATCTGGTTCTAATCTGTGAGGCCAAAAAGGATAAGTCTAACCCTTCTTCCACATGACAACTCTACAATTTCTTGAACATCGTTATTGTGTTCCCACCCACAAACTTCCCTCTCCCCACCCCATCTTCCCCTCTCCAGGGAAATAACCCCAGTTCTGTTAACTGGATCTTATATTGCATAGATTCATAGATTCACTATCTTAGCTGTCCTCTTCTAGAAACAATCCAGTTTATCAATTTCCTTCTTAAACTTTGGTGCTTACAGTTGAATACAATATTCCAGATGATGTCTGACATGAGCAGAATACAGAAAGATTAGAGTCCTTATTTCCTTGAAGCTTTATTTCCCTTAATGTTCTCAATGCAATACAAGATCAAAATAACTCTTCTTGCTGTCACATCATGCTACTGACTCATACTGAGCTTGCAGTTCATTAAAACTCTGTGGTATTTTTCCCCAGAAAACTGCTGTTTTACTCTGCCAGTTGCATCTTGTTTTGAAGTTAATATTTTTGTATCCAAGTGTAAGACTTTATATTTATCTCTATTGAATTTCATCTTGTTGGGTTTAGCCCAATAAAGACTTACTTTGAGAGAAAGATTTTAGCTGTATTTATAGGTTACTTCTCTTGAGACTCTGCCTCATCATCCTAAATTTATATTTTTAGCATTTAGCTATGACAGATGGGTTGGAATCATATTATGATGACCTTCAATGCTAACCAAGGCATTTGTATTTTTTTCGTAGAAAACAATGAGCCAATGAAGGTTTTTGAATAGGTGAATGATGTGGTCAGATGTATTCATTTGGAAGATTACTAGCAGCATTGTGAAGGATGGATTGTAGATGAGAGAGACTGGAGGTGCAGAGACCAGTTATGAAGTAAGAAATAGTATTAAATAAAGGATGTTAATATGGAAGTGGAAAAGAGGACACAGATGTAAGTAGGATTGTTATAGAAGAATGAGTAGGACATGGCAACAAATTGTATCTGCAGGAAAAAGGAAAGGGAAGAGATATGTAATTATATGCTTTTGAGTTTAGATCAATGACTCTTAAGCATTTTTGCTCTCAGGACCCTTTTGCATTCTTTTTAAAAATTTTACTTACGTTATTTGGAACGTAAGAAATAAAATAAGCATTCTCATAACAGTAAAATAGGAAAAAGATAACTGTACATGAAAAAGCAAATCTATTATATACAACTGCCTATTCCTTTTAAATACATAATGAAATTATCATGTAGTTTTCTTTTTTCTTCCCTTCCCTCCCCAACTGTAGAGATGGCTACCATTGGACACAAATTTGTATACACATACATACATGCATACATACAGATATACACATATACATACATATATAAAACCATCCTATGCATACTTCTGTTTTAAAAATATTGAGGATCCTAAAGGTCTTCTGTTTCTATGGGTTCTATCTATTAATACATACTATATTCAAAATTAAAATGGATAATTAAAAACATTTTATTATTAATAACAGACCAACTATTTGTTTACATAAAAACACATTTTTGTGAGAAATAACTATATTTTCCAAAAGAGAAAATTATATTGTTTTATATATTTTTGCAAATCTCTTTAATGTCTGGCTTAATAGAAAAGTTGAATTTTCATATCTGCTTCTGCATTCAATGTGTTGTGATATGTTGTTTTGGTTGGAGTATAGAAAACAAAAAACTATCCTCACATAGATTAGTAGTGGGAAAATGGAAGAGAATTTTAATAGGCAAATGACATCTCAGAATTATAATGAAAATAAGTTTAACATCTGAGACCCTCTGAAAGAGTCTTGGAGACCACCAGCATCTATGAGAACCACACTTTGAGAATGACTGGTTTAGATGAATGGGAAGATAAACGCACTCTCAACAGAAATGGGGACTGTATGATGAAGAGAATACATTATTTACACTTAAAGGATCAAAGAAATGGATTCAGTTGGGAATCTTATGAGTCTGAAGTGTTGTAGAACAGCTTACTAAAAGTCTTATAGAAGACAGTTCTAATGAGGGGTTCAGGAGTAAGGTCAGTGATGAAGGCTTAAATTTTGGAGTCAACTACATAAAAGTGATTATTGAAGCTGTATTAAGTGGATAAGGTCACCAAGTAGGTCATAACCAAGGACAAGGTTAAGGACAAAAGTTAGAGAATGTATTTAAGGTTCAGGAAGAGGCAAAGAAATTGGACAAATGGTGGTACCTTTGTCAAAATAGCAAAGTTCAACAGAGGGGAGGACATTGGCAGGCACTGGGGGCTTGGGGGAAGAAAAAGAATTGTTTTGGACTTGCTGAGTTTGAGACACAGATGAGGCATCCAGTTAGAAATGTCTAATAACAGTTAGTTGGTGATTCAGGACTGAAGTTCCAGGAAGAACCTGAAAATGGATAGGTAGATTTAGGAGTCATTTGCATGCAAAGAGATGATAAACCAGTGGGAGGTGATGACATTACCAAGAGGGTAGTATAGAGGGAAAATTGATGACAGCCCAGGGCAGAGGCTTATGTATATAATACTGATACATGAATCAAAAGCTTTTAAAAGCCAAATGACACAAGTAAGGTGGGTTTTAAATACTAAGTATGTCTATGCACAGAGAAATCTAGTATTAGTAGTAGATATAGTAAAACTCTAGTAAATGGAGATTTAGGTACCAAAGACCACAGATTGTATGCCACTGAGAAGGCTATTTAACATTTAACTCCTTAAGTTTCCCTATTGTATAATTCGTGTGCTGGCCACGATTGAATGCTTCTGAATTTCTTGTCCATAACCCCACACATTAATATAATAAGTTTTCAGATTTACAAAGTATATTCTTGAAAGCATCCCAGTGAGATAGTTGTGCAAACTAGCATTATGTCCATTTTTCAGATGAGGAAATTGAAGCTCAGAAAGCTTAAATGATTCTTACAAGACCACACAGCTATTAAGTGTCAGAGTTAGGATTTGAGACTAAGCCTTTCCTGCCTTGAAGTCCAACATGCTTTGTACCACACTATGCTAATCATTCATATGGCCTGACATAAATCTTCCTACAACTTTTTGTCTCAAAAGACTGAAACAACCCAGTAATACTGTCCTTATGAGTGTGTGATTGATAGAGTAAAAAATAATAATCAAAATTGTGCGTGAATCATTTGAAAAGGTTTATCAATGAAATAAAATTTGATTTTTTTTGTTTTCACACCAAACTGAATTTCTCCAAGTATCCTTCCTTTTTCCCCCCCGAAAGTCATCCCGCATAAAAATAATATTATTAAAGAAAAACATAGGAAGACGAAGCAAAAATATGAAGGAACGAGTGGTAAAACTTCACTGCATGACTGCATGTCAAATTTGAAACTCTACAAAAAGTCTAAGGTGCCAGAGGTACATCAAAAAAAGTCTAGAAAAAAAATATGCGATGTTCTACACCAGTGGACTTCTCCCCTCTGCAAAGGAGTAGGGTGGCAGTGTCTTCTTATATCTCTTCTTTAGAACCATGTTTGTTCTTTGTAATTTTTTTATCACTACTCCATTTTTAAACAGCTTTGAAAACTTGCACAAAAGGGTCTTTATCCAAGCTCAAGGGAAAAGACATTATTATTGTTGTTATTATAAGTAAATTTACTCTAATAAAATCACTCCAAAAATCTCATTAGACTCAAGCAGCTCTTTTTGTCTCTTTCCATTTCTTTCTTGGACTTCAAATGCATTCAGCAAAGGAAGAAGACCCTTAGTTCAGTCCTCTTAGTTCCTTCTGCTTTCATATCTCTCCAGATTTTGATCAGAGACCAAAGACAGTTCATAACAGCAGTTCAACTTTCAGGGCAATTTAAAGCAAATGTTTCTGTCAGCTCTTTCTTTTAATGCTCACAAATGACTCACCAAGAGAAACAGGTATCATTACCCTGCTTTTAAAAGACCCAATGCTTTAACATAAGATGACTGTTAAATGTGTCAAAACACTTTTAAGAGACACTTGTTCCACTCAGAGAGGCTATTTACTCAAACTAGGTTGTCGACAAATCACCCTGAAACTTTTTAGTTCAAACAGCAGTATTTTTGTCCCTGTGAAATGTTATGTTCTCTCCTCCCTCCTCCTGATTTCAAAGCAAAAAACTACCACTAGATACTTCCCTTGACTTCCAGCTTCAAATCAGGAGTGAACCATAGGAATTCAAATGTTGCAAAGCATACATATGAGATTAATTCCACAAGTTACAGGGCAAAAAGGGACATACTAATTCATAGTCACATTTGTGTGCTATAAAGATAAGATGAGGCATGTACAGGAGTACATTTTATTACACTTTGCTCTATGTGCTTATTTTTAAAATAAATTGACAAATTTTGTACATTTTTACAAATGGAAGGTTTATGGTGTGTGGGACATGAAATTAGTGAAAAACTTCTCGGTCTGGAATGTACCCCCCCCCCCAGTGCTGTACCCTCCCCCTTTCTCCTGTCAATTACTTTTACCTTCCTTTGTCTGTTTTTTCCCACCCTAGTGAGGGCCACCCCATCTCCCTCCCCTTTTAGTCTCAGTAGGGAAGGGATTGGTAAAGTGAATTTTTGACCAATGAAAGGAGGCAGTTGGCCAGGAGAGGAGACATCCTAATTAGGTCTTTTTTTTTTTAAGGTCACTTCTTTTTTTTTTAAATTTTTTAAAATAATTATAATTTACTTTCTTGGTTACATCATTCATTTCCACAAGGTTCTGAGTTACAAATTTTCTCCCCTTTTTGTCCCTACCCCCCAGCCCAGAACACTGATCCCACTGTAAGATCCCTCCCACAATCTGTTCCCTTTTATGTCCTCCTCCAACACCCTTCTAGCTTTCTAGCAAGGCAGGGAGCTCCTCCCTGCCCCCGTCCCTGTATGTATTATTTCCCAGTTGCATTTAATTGTATAGCTTTAAATACTAGATTCTTGCAATTCCTCCCCTGTCACCCACTGGGAGGAGCAGCAATTCAATACAGGCTGTACCTGTGTAATTACACAGGACATCTCC
>CM053593.1:213362882-213382751 GCA_028646575.1 Pseudocheirus occidentalis
CCCCCCCCAATTAGGTCTTTAAAATCCTAGACCTGATCTTTGAAGCCCTCTCTCTCCTGGCCGTCAGCCTCATGGATCAACATCGGTAAGAAATCTGAGATGGGGCACCCTTTCTTCCAAGGGGAAAGGGAATAAATTCCTCTTCTTATCTAAGGCATCTGTGTGTTTACTTTTCTAATTAAATTAAGGATAATGGGTATTTTTTTTACCCCAAACAATGGTAACCCTGCATCAAACAAGTCTATCAGGGCCATTTTTCCAACAGCATGAGCTCACATTGTATCTCTCTATCACATTTTGGTAACCCTTGCAATATTTCATTTTTCATTATTACTATATCTGTTACGATGATCTGTGATCTTTAAGGTTACTATTGTTTTGGGGGACCACAAATCATGCCAGAGAAGACAGTGAACTTTGTCAATAAATGCTGTGTGTATGTGTACTTCCTTATTCCCCAGGACACAAACAAATTGAAATAAGGCCAATTATTAACCCTACAACAGCCTCTAAGTCTTCAAGTTGTGTGGAATGAGTGAAAACTTCTCAATCTGGGATTGTTAATCTTCCGTCTCCCTCCCCTTCCCTGGCTGCTGTCAATCATTTTTACCTTCCTTTGTCTGTTTTCCTGCCTTGGTGGGACCCTCCCCACTTTTCTTCTCTTGCTGTCCCGGTAGGGAAGAATTTGGTGAGCTGAGCCTCTCCACCAATGAGAGAGGAAACAGTCGGGAAAGGGGGCCTGACTAAGTTGGGTTATAAATTCTGGTTCTACCCTTTGAAACACGCTCTCTCTCCTATGTCGAGACATGGGAGCAGATTGCCCTCTTTGCCCAGGGAAGAGAATAAACTCTTGTTCTTATCCTAAGGCATCTCTGTGTTTACTTTTCTTACTAAATTATGAAAGGTATTTTTCAACCCAAACAAAGTGAAAGGAATAGTCAATTGATGTGGAAAATTTCATTTTTGTCTTATTCTTGGAAATTGCCACAGCCACCTCAGCCTTCTGCAAAGACTACCCTTGTCAGTCAGCAGCCATCAACAACAAGGCAAGACCCTCCACCAGCAAAAAGTTATGACTCACTTAAGACTCATATGATAGTATTTTTTTAGAAATAAAGTATTTCTTAATTAAGGTATGTACAGGTATTTCTTAATTAAGGTATGTGTGTGTGTGGGGGGGTTAGCCATACTACTATTGCATATTTTTAATAGACTACCCTATAGTATAAATGTAACTTTTATATGCACCGAGAAACCAAAAATAGTGTGATTGACTTTATTGTGACATTTACTTTTGGATCTGAACCCTCAATATCTCTGAGGTATGCCTATAAAGGGATCTGATTTGAATACAGGAAGACCTTTGACTTCCATTTCTCACAATTGTGGACTTTGTGGCCTGGGGCAAGTCACAGTCTCTCAATGCTCTGGCTCAAAGTTATGAAACACTTACCTCAAAATACTTTTGGGTACAACTGAACCAGATTAAAATGTAGTTGGGAAACATTTAATATAATGAATAAAATAAAATAAAATAAAATATAGATACTTTATATTTTAAAATTGCCAATATGCATTCCTCAGGGCTCTTTATCTTTAGTTAAGTGGCCCCATTTCCATTAGCCTTTGATACCACCATTTTCCACTATTCGTGATGTAGAATTTCAGAGAAAGTGCTAATCTAAGTGGTTAGATGGAGAAGTGGTTAGATTGGTACCAAGAACCTGGAAGCTCTTGGTACCAATGAAATCACAGAGGTAGGCCCTTTCCCTACAGAAACCAAATGAAAGGTAGGGTGTCACACTGGATAAAATGCCAATCTTGGAGTCAGGGAGGACTGGATTTCAACACCCACTCCTGCAACAAATTGGATATGTAACCCTGGGTAAATCACCTAACCTCTTTGTGTGCCTGGAAGCTCACTAAGCCCCTACATTATTTATGAGCTGCTGATCTGCTTCAGGTTTTGTCAGATCTGCATCTACAGCTATTTCTGGAAGGAGTTTTTATACTAGGAGCTCCCCACACTAATTAAATCACGACTATCCCCCCAAAAGATAGGCACTAATAAGTACATATTCTGTATTTGTCCAAAAGAGTTTCTATGTGTTATCAAGAAACATCAGAAGGACACAAAACAGTGTAACACACAAAAACCCAGAAGAGATTGAGGGACTCCTTCAAGACAAATGTTTCTAGGAGAATTCTACATATTAAAGAGAAGAGTTATACATTAAAAGACAGTGTAGAAAGTAGTGTACTTATTAGGTGAACCTTGCCCTGTTTGCCTGCATATCCAGGCAGTAATAACTATCAGGAATACTTGCAACACAGGGAATTCCCTGTGTGGGTATTCCCTCCATCAGTGCAGATTACAAGCTATCTGTGCCTTAGTAAATAAGTCTTAGAGAGTTGTCTGAGACAGATAGAGGCTAAGTGTCTTTGCCTCCAATCCTGAAGCTCAGGTCAGAGGTAAGAATTTAACCCAGGTCCAGCATTTTTATCCCCTAAGGCAACAGTTCTTAACCCTTTTTGTGTGTGTCAGACCACTTTTGGCAGGGTAGTGAAGCATATGGACTTCTCCCTAGCATAATGTTTTTAAATGCATACATCAAAATACAGAGTATTGAAATAAAAACAATTATTTTGAAATACTGTTATCAAAATGTTTTTAGAAAATTAAGTTCATAGATCCCTTACATGGTGAATATTGATATATTTAGATGGAAAGACAGACAACATGTTCAAATAAAAATTATTCAGAAAATTTAAAGGTAAGCAATAACATCAAAAAAGTCTAGTAGATAATCAAAAAATAACTGAATTTGTATTTGGAATAAAATGTATGTAATACTTTGCCATGTACATGCCATTCCCCCACCTCCAAGATATGGGGACACTAAAGACTACATCACAATTGATTTACCTTCCCTTAGTCACACATCTGGACTGGGAGGTAGATGGATGATCAGAAAGGAGGAGGTCAGGGTTTGAGAAAAATCTAGGCAATCAGGGGAAATCAAACTAAAGTAGAACTATATAGATAACTAAGAATTGATAGTATATAATTGGGCAAACCACTCTTGCATCTTTGCCAAGAAAACCCCAAATGGTGTTATGAAGAGTCAGACACAACCGAAAAATGACCAAATAGCAACAACAACTGGGAGTCAGAAGGGGGAAAAATCAAAGAGCATGATTTATAAAAATACACACAAAGAATATTTGTATACAAAATAGAGTTATTTTTAGCCTCTCTGTTCCTCTAGTGCTCAGTAACTTTCAAATTCTACTAAGACTTCTTGTTAAGTTACTTCTGTGTCTGATTCTCCATGATCCCTTTGGGGGTTTTCTTGACAAAGATAACAGAATGGTTTGTCATTTCTTTCAGATCACTTTGTAGATGAGGAATTGAGGCAAACAGGGTTAAGTGATTTGCCCAAGGTCACACAGATATGTGTGATTTGAACTCAGGTCCTCCTGACTCTAGGGCAACACTCTATTCACTGTGCCACATACCTGCTCCTCTATTAAGACTAGTTTGTGGAAATTAGTATTAAAATTGTCAGTGGTCCAAGAAATGAGAAGAATTTTAAATGAAGAACATTGTAAGACCAGTCTTCTTCTGAATTAATTACTGTACTATCTATGAGCTTATGTATAAATTATGATGTCCAAAGGTGTTAAGAATTTAGCACATATAATTTTTGGGTGATGGAGGAATGAGTCCATCAAAGTAGGGAATTTCTAGCATGTAAGCTCCCTCCACCAAAGAAATCAATCAATCAATCAATAAGTATATATTAAAGCTCTATTGTATTCCAAGTACTGTGCTAGGTACTGGACTATAAAAGACAAAAGTGAAAACAGTTCCTTCTCCGGGGAACTTACTGTCTAGTAAGAGAGATAGTGTGTGTTTACATTATACGTATTGTGTAATATGGGAATTAAATACCATATTTTTTTTATCAAAGTCTGAATTAATCAAATAGACCACTTTGCCTTACTTTAAAAATGCCTTTTTCTATGTCAGCAACTCCTGAGACCAGATAAGGCTGAAAGTGAGATCTTCCCTTATCTTGGGACATCTTCCTTGTGGGAGGAGTCAAAAGGACTCAACGTTTCTTTATTCTCTGAGTAAACTCAAAGAATATCTCTTCCCCCAGACAAGGCTAACTTGGGAACATTTTTTCTTCTAAGAATAAAACTCTGAACCTAAGATACTGTCTTGAATAATGGAACCTTTTCTTATCTAAATAGTTTGTGGGGCATATGTAATGTTATGGCATGTTAATAATAAAGAAAACACAGATGTTCCAGGTTGACACCTTGTCAATTCCTTGTAATCATAAATTTTACCCTGAATTGTGCTGGCTCTAAAATGTTTTTAAACATTTTCATTTTCTTGTTCATCAGTTAGGAATTAACTTCTCTCTCCTTGTACAAGTTGCCTAGTCTTAAGGGAATAAAAGTTGTAACTGTATATTACTATTTGCTTGTCTCCTTTAACAAAACTTTTAAAAGGTTGGCAGTATATATATAAAACAATAACAGCTGACATTTACATAGAATGTCAGAAGCAAAGCACTTCACACATGTTATCACAGTTGATTCTTACAACAACCTTGTGTAGGAGATGTTATTATTAGCATCATTTTACAGATAAAGAAACTGAGGCTGAGAGACATTAAATGATTTGCTCAGGGTTACACCAATAATAAATGACTGAGGCAGTATATGAACTCAGTTTTCCCTTGCTCCAAAGTTAATACTCTCTGTACAATGTTCTTAAGTTGCCTCAATTAGATACAAGGTGATAAGGTAACTTAAGGGTAAAGTAGCTGGAGTGGGGAGGAGTCACAGGACAGGTCTTAAATAGAATGTGGGGGCTTGAGCTGAACCTTGAGGAAAACTAGAGCTTCTAAGAAACAGAGGTGAGAAGGAAGAGGATTTCAGGCAAAATGGACAGCCACTGAAAAGGTCCATAGACGGGAAAGGGAATTCCATATGTAAAAAATATATATTAAACATTAATTACATACAAGACACTGTGCTAAACCTAGGGATGCAAATAGAAAAGCATGATAGCCTCTGCTTTTAAGGAACTCACCTCAGAGCTTGTTGATTCTCACAATATTAAAGAATGAGGAATCTTTAATAGAAACCTGGGCAAGAATATTTAATGTCCATGCAAGACTGCATGACAAATTAAGAACATTACAAAAAGCCTGAGATGACTGAAGTATTTGAGGTGATCTATCCTGGGCAAAGGTTCTTGGTGTACTATGTAGCAAAGATGATCAATGACAACTAGCTTTTCTGACTAAGGTGACTGGATCTCTTGGAATCACAAATAGTTTGATCATGAGGCCAAACACTTTCATTTCAGAATTAAAGATAGGACTTAAAATTTGCATACACTTCGAAGTGGTGATACATTCACTTAGAATAACAATAAGGTACAAATAAATGATGTTAGATCTTCACCACAGAGCAGAATCTTATTGGTAAAATAACAGAGAAAAGGGGCAGAATGTGGAAGAAAGGGAGTCATCAATACGGGGAAAAGATGCATAAAAGAAAGACTGAAAGATCTTTACTAACTTCAAAATTTCTTTTTCCTATCTTAGACCAGCTAAGTGACACCACATATATAAGTATATGTATGTGTATGTGTATGTATATGCATATGTGTATGTGTAAGTATATATGTATGTGTGTATGTGTATATAATATTATGTGAATATAGGTCTGGAATCAGAAAGACCTGAGTTCAAATCTAGATTCACTAGCTGTGTAATTCTGGGTGAGTCATTTAACCTGCTCAGTAGTCCAAATCTCTAACATCAGACTTCTCCAGTTGACCTTTTAGCTCATTTTTTCAACATCTCCTACTGTCTCTTGTCTTTGTAATTTCTCATCCTTTTTCTTCTTTTGCCAAACTCAGAACTAGTTGAACATACAAATACAAAGAGTAATCATTAATGGTTCAATGTCAGCTTGAAAGGAGTTTTCTAGTGCTGTGCTCTAGGTATCTGTCCTTTATTGATTAAGTCATAGACAACATGCATATCAACTTTGCATGTTATAAGGAAAACAGAAATTGCTAAAATAAAATAACAATTTGACAGGATGCAAAAAGATCTTAACAGTCTGAAACAATGCATCAAATATAGCAAGGTGAAATTTCACAGTGATAAATCTAAAGTTTTTCATGGGTCAAAAGATGTACTTTAGGAGTTTGGAATTGGAAAGCTATGGCTAAGCAGTTCAAATGAAAAAGATCTGGAGGTTTAAGCAAACAATAAACTCAAAATAGCTTAATTGTACATGACCAGAAAAGGCCAACCATTTTCCCCCACAATCCTCTCTCTTATTTTGTCATAAACTCTTCTTTTATCATAGAATGGGTAAATTTTCTGTGTTCCCCTAATTTACTTATGACATCACCCTTGATGTCTAAATCATGGATGGATTTTGACCTTATCTTGTATAAAGTGTGAAATGTTGGTCTATGCTTAGTTTTGCCACACTGCTTTCCAGAAAAGAGGTGGGAATTTGAGAATGGCTAAACAAATTGCAGCATATGAATATAGTAGAGTAGTATTTTGATTTAAGAAATGAAGAAAGAGGCAGTTACAGAGAAACCTGAGAAGACTTATATAGACTGGTACAAAAATAATTGGGCAGAACCAGAAGAATAGCTTATATAACATCAACATTGTAAAAATGTGTAACTTTAAAGATGTAAGAGCTCTGATCAACAGAGTGATCAAACATGATTCCGGTGGTGAAGAATGTTACCTGCCTCCTTGTGGGCAGTCCAGGTGAAGGACCAATATGCTGAATGAGACATTCATATTTGGACATGGACTATACTGTGATTAATTTTGTTTGTCTATGCTTATTTATTATAAAAATACTGGGAGACGGGTAGAAAAAAAGAGAAAATAGACTGAAAAGATTAATTACAAGTAAAGAAAAACAAAACAAATAAGATTTATAAAAATTTCCCAAAGATGTTTTAAAAATAAAAATTAAGTGAAAGGATAGTATTTGGGGGGTAAATTTAGGTACTAGTTAATTGGATTTTTAATTAATTGAGGTTCTTATACTGTGTTTATTAAAAATATGATGCCCAATTTTCAATGGAGATCAAGAAATGTAAGAGCAGTATTTTTAAGAGTGAATTAAATGGCAGAAGAAAGTAGATGTGTATCTATCTACATGTATTTATCTATGTGTATATGCATATTGAACTGATTTTATATTGATTGAATATATGATTTTATATCTATATTTATTTAATATATACTGTATATATACACATGTATTCAATCAATTGAACATATATATCAATTTAATCAACTGACTGAATATGGCCAATCTATATAAATATCAATTCAATTGATATCAATATATGAATATATGTAATACCAATTCAAATAGAGATAGATATCATCATAAACTATGGGTGAAGAGTGGACTGAACTTCTGCTTTGGTTGGCAGAGGGAATTTCTAATTAGGAAATTCTCTACCAGTACAGATTAACACCTGCTCTACAATGTCTAGCCTTAGAGGGCTATCTGAGACCCATAGTAATTTGTCCAAGATCACCTAGCCAGGAAGGGTGAGAAGTGAAGATGAATCCATTTCTTTTTTTTTAAATTGATTTGTTTATTTACTTTTAGTTTACAAGATTCAGTTCCATAATCCCTTGAGTTTTAAATTTTCTCTCCTTCCTCTTCCCCCTTCCCTCATGGCAGCATGCAATCAAGTATAGGATCTACAAGTACTTTCACACTGGACATTAGTCTCGTTGTATAGAAGGATTGTAACCAATGGAGTGAACAATTGGAAAAAGAAAGAGAACCAAACATGAAAAAGAACGATAGCATGTAGATTTCTTCAGACTCCATTTAAACTCTGGTCTTTCTAGATCTTTCTCTGAATGTAGAGATCTCCTTCCATCCTGAGACTTGTAGAGTTGTTTTATAACTGTGCATTGCTTAGAAGAGTCCAGTTTATCAAGGTTGGTCGTCACACATATGATGTGTCTGTGATTGGGTATAAATTTTTCCTGGTTCTGCTCTTCTCAATTAGCATCAGTTTGTATATGCCTCTCCAGGTAAATATGAAGGCCATCTCCTCCCCATTTCTTATAGCACAATGGTATTCCATTCCATTCATTCATATACCACAACTTGTTTAGCCATTCCCAATTGACGGGCATCCCCTTAATTTCCAGTTTTTGCCACCACAAAGAGAGCTGCAATAAATATTTTTGTACATATGGGTCTTCCTCCCACTTTTATGATCTCTTTGGGATACAACCCCAGAAGTGGTATTACTGGGTCAAAGAGTATGCACATAATTATAGCCCTTTGGGCATAGTTCCAGATTGCTCTCCAGAATGGTTGTATCAGTTCACAACTCCACCAACAGTGCATTAGTGTTCCAATTTTTCCACATCCTCTCCAGCATTTGTCATTTTCCTGTTTTGTCATCTTAGCCAATCTGGTTTGGAGAGATGTGGTACCTCAAAGTTGTTTTTATTTGCATTTCTTGAATCAATAGTGATTTAGAGCATTTTTTCATATGCTTATAGATGTCTTTAATTTCTGCCTCTGAAAATTGCCTGTTCATATCCTTTGCCCATTTATCAATTGAGGAATGACTTGTATTCTTATAGATTTTACTTAATTCCCTGTATATTTTAGAAATGAGGCCTTTATCAGAGACACTGGATGCACCCATTTCTTCCTGAAAGAGATCAACTTTTTCTCCATTCTGCTAAATATTGTCAATCTCATAGAAATGAGTACAAATTCAGTTCATCTTTAGTCATTATCCAATAGATATTAGTTACCAAGATAGTAAAAATCACAGAGATACTCATATGAAAAGGTATTTCCTTTATAAGGTAGTCCTATTATCAGGAACTTCTGAATGGTATATTTTGAAATTTCTGGAAGATAGTCAGGGAAAAATTATAAACATGTGCTTGCTGGCCAGTGAGTGACCTTTACATTGTCCATTCTGAAAAGATAATCCTTGATTTTATCATTAATATATAAAATCAATGTTTTAAATAAAAATCCCTTAAACTTCTCTCAGGAGAGAAGCTGCTTTAAGAGGTATCCATTGAATGTTTTCTAGACTGAGTAGTTCTGAAAGTATGAATGTTTCATGATTCCTAAGCCTCCTCTGTCACATACCTTAAGAAACTGTTTCTTTTATTCCCTGACTATCCTTGGTATTTATTTTTACCAATGGACTCTTCATCATACTCCATTTACCATGAGTTCTCTGAGATAGAAGTTTATACTCATCCAATAGCTAGCTAAATGACTATGTAGTTCAAAGGTCAGTTGAATCCTGCTAATGACAGTTCCAGTCTTAAGAACTATGGTACTCTCTTCCCCAGCATGGTTTTTTCTTATGCATATTAGAAGTAATTGTCTTGTTAAATCTATGCTTATTTTATCATTTTTTGGGAAAAAAGACCTATTTTGCTATTCTTCTTTTGCCAATAACTGGGATTAAGTCTTAGGTTTATTCCTGTAACTGGATGTGTGACCCTGGGTAAAGCACTTAACCCATATGAACAAATTTCTTATAAAATGGGGACTAATACCTGCCCTGCCTAGCTTGTGATCATGAGTTTCAGATGAGAAAACAGATATGAAGCAATTTATAACCATAATGCCTACCTAAATGGAGGTATTCAGCTGTTACCATAGATTCTATAAGCTATAGAATATATGAATTGTCTTCCCTGGAGGTTTTTAGGAATAAAAAATACAAACGTTAGTAATATTGCCTGATGCTTGGGAGCTAGACCAGAGGGATGCCATCTTGGTGGCATGGTGGAAAGAGTTCTGAAGCTGAAGTCACTGGCTTCTGTCACTCCTCAGTCACCACTGTGACCTTAGGAAAGTCATTAAATTTCCCGAGGCCTCTTCTCTAGGTTTCTTCCTCCATAAAAAAAGGAGGGGGGGAATTTGACTAAATGGGCTCTAAGGCCTAAATCCATGTGGGCTTTTTCACCTCTCAATGTCCCTTACATCCAGGCATGTAATGCAGCCAGCCCCTACAGAGAAAACTGATTGTTAATTTTTTGGTAAGAGTATTTATGTCTCAGAAATGAGCACATGGTATGTGGCTTGATTTATTGTTTTGTTGATTGTCCAAATGTAGGGAAGTAGTGGAGTAAATGTTAATGATGCAAATTAAACTTATCTTGCATGCATTTGGGGGTGGGGGAGGGGAAAGCTGATTGTTAAACACTTACCAGCACACCCCTGCTTACATTTTCATCTATATATAGCTTAGTTTTCATTCTTATACCATTATATTAGCAATATCAATACCAGCAAAAGTCCAACCATTTAGCAGATGCAGAGTAATACTATAATAAAATACTATGTGAAGGATCTATATTTCATTTTTGTGAGGAACTCTTTCCACCAATGCAGATTTCACCACCACCATCCCAACCCCCATTTATGGCTTAGTAAGTCCTTGAGCTTGAGCTAGGAATCGTGGAAGTATTATTTACCCTCTTGGCTGTGTTCCTTACTTTGCCACCACAACTCAGATGCCTTCTCACTCTAAAAATATCCCTCTGCCAATGTGGCCCCTTTTCACATTAGTGAGCTCCTTCCAAGGCCTCCATTTGGGGAATGGATCAAGGCCGGCCATGCTTCATTTCCCTTCCCAGGTGTTTTTCTCATTCTTCCAGTTCTTTCTAGTTTAAGTTTACTAACTTCCCCTCCTCTTCTTCCCTCCCCCTTTTCAATTCCCTTTTATTTGTTGTTTTTCCCTATTGAAATATAAACTCCTTGAAGGCAGGAATGATTTTTCTTTTGATTTGTATTTGTATCCTCAGGCCTTAACACAATGTCTGAAACATATTAAACACTTTATAAATGTTTGTTGGTTAACAAACTTGCATGTTAAAAACACCCTTTTTTTTCTTTTCTTTTTTTTTTTTTTTGCTTTTTGGAGGGCTGTTGGGGTTAAGTGACTTGCCCAAGGTCACACGGCTAGTTTTTTTTGTGTTAAGTGTCTGAGGCCGGATTTGAACTCAGGTACTCCTGATTCCAAGGCTGGTGCTCTATTCACTGCGCCACCTAGCCGCCCCAAGAATTTTTTTTTCTAATCTAAAAACTCTTTCTGGGGATTTGTGCTCTTAGAAAGGTGGTTAAGTCAGAAACAAAAGACCTTCCTCAAGGAAACTTGATTAAATTAAAGTAGAATCTCAACTTGGGACAAAGGTACCTCTTGTCTACTTGCAAGTTAATCTTACCCCCCTTCAGAAAACCTGGACAGTGAGTGACTTACCAACCTACTCATCAAAGAGAAGTGTTCTTTCATTCAGAAAGGATTAGTATATTGATCTGATGGAGCAGACCCATTAAAGACTGGAGGGAAGGGATCTAAGAGGGAATTAAGTAGCTCAGGTTGAAAATTAAGGGACTGTTGTTCTAGATTGTTAACCTCAAATTGTATTTTAACGTATCCTGATTCTTTCCTAGATCAAGAATACTTTGAATGTATCTCTAATTGTCTTGGGGGTAAAGATTCTCTTTCCAAGAGACTGGGCTTTGGGAGTATGGACATCTGTCTCTTTAAACTAGAAGCTGCTTAGATTTGGAATAAGGTTAAATGAATAAAAAAATCACTTCTGGAAGACATGTTTAAGAGGCAGGGTACAGTATTAACGTTTTTTTCTTCAACAGAACTGATTAACAAGCACTTATTAAGAATTTACTACATCTACCCAGCATTTGGGGGTTCTTCTGGTTCTCTGTGCATGGAACCCACAGTCAACCTAACACTTCCCCTTGCTATTGTCACATGATAAATACATTTCTTCTCTGAGTATACATTCCTTTGATGACTTCCTTCACAGTTCTTCTTTCACACTTCTTTTCCTTGATAAAGTTAATTGGTGCCACCACCACCACCATCACCTCCTAAATTCTCTTCTCTTCTTCTTTTTAGAATCTCTAGCTTCCTTCTAAGTTCAGCCCAAGTATTAACTCTTGTACATCTCCTCTCCCTACCTACCTCCATTTATATACACTCTCACTCCTTTGAAATTACTTTCATATTGATAGTCATTAAATATATTTTTGGCCAAAGTCTGAATTAATCAAACAAACTGCTTTCCCTTGACTTAAAAATGTCTTTTCCTATGTCCACAACTTCAGAGACCAGATAAGGCTGGAGGTGAGATTCTCTTATCTTGGTAGACAAGTTCCATATGAGAGAAAAACAGACATCCTGAGACCATAAAATGTAAATGGACTCTGCTCTGTTTGTTGTCAGTTTGCATTTACAACCAAGAAACTTCCTCACATATAGATGGTAAAAAAATGAAAAGCATAAATTTGTATGATAAGGTCACCCTGAATCGGGATGTTTCTGAAGTGTATTATAAGTCTTCTGATTCATCTGTTCATTGTTGGGACTCAGTACAGCAACTGTATATTACTATTTATCTGTCTCCTTTAACCAAATTTTAATCAAACACTTTGAGTTTATTCGTGTGTATACATGGTATACATACACCTCTTTCCCCTAATGTGTAAATTCCTTGAAGGCAGAAACCGGATTTTTTGGTTTGGTTTTGTATCCCCAGCACCTAGTACAATGCCCTGCATAAGGAGCGGAGCCCACCCTCAAGACCCTCTGAAGCCAATTTTTAAAATGCTGACACTGCCGCAGAGTTGTGAAAATAAAATACCTGAACTCTAAAGTAAAAATTGGAAGAAAAAAATCAAAACGGGTAAGATGTTGAATGTGTTATGTCGCCACCTTCTGGTGAAAGAAAAGGATGATTGTCTTCAGAATTCCATAAAGAAAAACCGTAACAGCAATATCCCTAGGATGATCAACTGTGAATAATTTAGCTACTCTGATCAATACAATGATCCAAGACAATTCTGAAGGACTTTTGATGAAATATGCTATCCATCTAGAGAGAAAGAACTGATGGTGTCTGAGTGCAGACTTGAAGTATATTTTCACTTCATTTTTCTTGCTTTTTTTTTTTACAACGTGGCTAATATGGAAATAAGTTTTGCATGATTTCACATGTATATATTTCTTGCCTTCTCAATGGTTAGGGGAGGAGTGGAAGAATAAAAGAATCTGAAATCCCCAAGTTTTAAAAAATGAACATTAAAATAATAATTTTTTAAAAAAGAAGAAACACAACTCTGAAGTCTTACAAATTTGATTACATTGAATTATGGTAGCAATTTGGAATTAAAATAACAACAGTAACTCATGAGATACTAGTGACTTTTAACAAAAGCCCTGAGATTGTTCACTGAGCTCTTTGCCTTTGTTCACAGAGATCACATAACAATGGCTTACTGGATGTTTGCTCAAGGCACACTGGTAAAGCCTACCTCATCAGAACTGCCATTAAGGAAGATGATAATATACAGAAAGAGTCCTTGCTCAAGGCTTGTGAGAAGATAGGCATTCTAGTACACTAGAACTAAAGCTAGGGACTGCTTTAATCATTCTGGAAAAGAATTTGCCATCAGAGGCAAGCAAAGTCATGAAACTATTCATACCCTTTGGTCCCGTGATCCCACTATTGGGCATATTACATCCTAAGGAAGTCAAAGGCAGACAGAAATGTGTATATTTTTCTATTTATCTAGACAAAGATTTACATACACATATAAACATATGTGTATTTATGCATTTGTAACCTTTTACATAGTTCATCTATCTATAATTATAAAAACCTTTCTTATATTTATGGATACATATAAATAGCTTTCGTGTGTGTGTGTACAGATGTCATATATACATATACAATCATAAAACACTCAAAATCAATCATTATTCACAGATTCTGTATTTTTAAATTTGCCTACTTGCTAAAATTTATTTGTAATCCTAAAATCAATACTCTTGGAGTTATTGACGTCATTCCTGGACATGTGCAGACCTAAGAAAAATCCAAGTCATTTGAAACAATCACATTCCCAGCTGAAGTCAAACAAGGTGACCTTCTTCTTTCTTTTAGCTCTCACATTGTAAATAAATGACCTTTTCAGGGTCTATTTAGTGCCAAGTTTGTTTGTTTCACTTTTGTGCTTTTTGTTGGTGATCTTGTGGTTTAAAATGGTCCCCAAGCTTAGTGCTAATGTACTATCTAGTGTTCCTAAGTACAAGAAGGTTGCCTTATGGAAACAATATGGGTGTTAGGTCAGCTTTGTTCAAGCATGAGTTTATAATGCCGTTGGCTTGTTGGCTTTGAGTTAAATGTTAATGAATCAACAACAGAAAAAGGAAGAGGGAATTTGTCAATTTGTAAGTGAGGCTGCTCTGGAAAGTGCTAGAATAAATGTTGTGACAAGAAGTTCACAGGAACCAAACTCTGTGTTACCCTTGGAGCAATGGTTCAGTATTCACTAATTCAGTGTTCCCAGCAAGTTTACGTATCAGAACTACCATGAATGATGAGAATAATATATATATATGTAATATATATATATGTTCACACATATGCATGTACATATGTACACATAGACACATATACATGCATGTACATGTGTGTATATGCATATATCTGTAGAAAGAAAGAGTTGATGTTGTTGTTGCTGTTTAATTATTTTTTCAGTTGTATCCACCTCCTCATTACCTCTTTTGAGTTTTTCTTGGTAGAGATAACTGCAGTGGGCTGCCATTTCTTTCTCTAGCTCATTTTACAGATAAGGAAACTGAGACAAACAGGAGTTGAGTGACTTGCATAGGGTCACAGAAGTAACTATCTAAGGCCAGATTTGAACTCAGGAAGATGAGTCTTCCTGACTCTGGACTGGGCATTCTATCCAATGAGCCACCTAGCTGCCCTACATACACACACACACACACACACACACACCAACACACACTTATGTATGTATGTATATAAATTATACATACGACACATATAGCATATATACAATTATATATTGTATATTTTATATATAATTATATATTATATATATTATACATACAATTATATATTATACATACTATATATACTATATATATATTTTTGGATTAGATAGATAGATAGATAGATAGATAGATAGATAGATAGATAGATACACACATATGTGTATTCTATCCCTCTTATCAGAGTTGTATAATTTCATTATCAATTCATCCACTTTGAGTTTCTATACCCACATCCCTCAAAGTAATATGTTGTTCTGTAGTAAGCCAGTTGTATTCAACTGTTCATGATACCATGAATGCCTATGTGACTATGAGGTCACATGAGCAAGAAGATGGAAGACTAGACATTTCCTCTGATCTCTACAGCCTCTCAAACATCTCCAAAATGGAAGCTATGTACCAAACACAAGGTAACTTCAGTTTTCTCAATGGTATGGGACACTCAGAATCCAAGATAAGGTTAAAAAAAACAGCATTCACTGATTCTGAGCTCTCTCACTAGCTAATCTGCACTAATAGACTCAGAGATTCTAATACAAGAAAATTCTTGTTGCTTGCAAGGCTTGCAAGAAAATTCACCCCCATACCCTAGTGTATCCTTTCCTTCCCTTCTCCATTTCCAGTGCTGTGGAGACCCCAGCTCAAAATTGTGAAAGTTTGCTGGGAGTATGACAAATAGCATGTTGGCAGCCCTTCAATAGGAGTATTGCCAGTGCTGGGTCAGAGGACTGAGGATCAGAGGGAGTGGGGTAGGACATGTGTATGGGGGAGTGGAGAGGGTGGAGGGGGTGGAGAGAGGCCCTGTAGCACTCTACTAAGCCTGAGGGAAAGAGCTCATCCAGTTACCACCAGTTCTATCCAACCCAAAATCCCTTGAGTCAGAGATCTAATCTGGTCAACCTTGAATTGCTTAGCATGGGAGGAGGCTGAGATGCTTTCAGATCCAGCCCCTAAGGAAACCATCATCAAAAGGGACAGAGTCAGAAAGTGAGAAACAGGGGAAATTTAGGGGGAGGGAGGAAAGCCTGAAATTACTAAAGATCTTAGGAAGAAGAAAGCTCAGAGACCTTAAACATAAGCAGAGAAATCAACAACGGAAACATAAACAGAAGGAGCTATGACCTCCTTCTAATAGAATCTAAAGATCTAATAGAAAAAAAGAGTTCAGGAATCTATGAATAAATGCTACAAAATAAAGGAAAATAATCCAAACACTTGATAAGATAGAGGATCCTGTGGAATGTGAGCAGAATATAGAACCAAAATGGGTTGTTCCTGAATGGTTCTAAAGATAATGAGAATTATGAGGGTCGAATTTATGGCCTGTACAGCAAAAATAATGGATAGGATAGAAAAACTAAAATTTGTGATGGCAAGTCTCACCAAGAAAACAAAAGAAAGAACAATACACTAGATTGGCCGTGTTAATATATAGAAGTTAAGGACAATCTAGATTGAAGAGAAACAAAAAACAATAGCATTCAAAGAAAATATTCTAAATATTCCAAATCAAGATTTGGACCTAGGTCTTCCTGACTCTAGTCTTCTATCCACTTCACCATGCTGCCTTCTTTTTATATACTATGAATACCAGTATAACACTCACCATGTCTATCTACTTATGCTTCATTCTTCCTACATGACCAGTTCACCTCTTCTTCTGATATAAGGATATCTATGTTACTTCTGGGTCACAAGTCATCTCAAGAAAGATGACTTATACCATCTCTGGTAGTATGTCGCAAAAGGCAATTATACCATGCATCTTCTCATTGACATCTGGATAACCCTCAGCCTTGCTTCCTTGGAGTTGTTTCAAAGCCCTTCAAATAGACTCCATGAAACAAATTAAGGTTCATTAACATAGTGGAAACCTACTGTGCTGTAAGAAATGATGTTATGTGATAACTACAGAGACATGGGAAAAAACCTACATGAAATTATGCAGAATAAAGTAAGAAAAGCCAAGAAAACAATATATAACAAGGCATTATGTAAATGTTAAATCTTATTATTAATTACTTATGGTAATTTTCCTTGTTTTCTCTTTCAAAATGCTACTCTTTAATATGGGATATCTCTTTTGGAAGGGGTGGAAGAGGAGCATTGGAGGAAAGTATAAGGATGAGAAAATACATAAATTAAAACTTTTTTTTAAAAGTGAACATCATGGCACATAGCTTAACAAGAGAGAAACGACCATATCACTTTAAGCCATTCTTCAAGTCAGTATTGTCTCTTATCTAAAGCTAAGTTTTTTTTTCACATGATACTTATCTCCATATTGTCAACAACACATTCTTATATTCCTTCTGCTATTTTTTTCTACTGTGACAAAAATCTTCCCTTTTAACTAAACTACTGCTGAGGGAAGATGCCATAATTAAAAGAGTTTACCTTAAAATTTTCAACTTTCAGATAGAAAAAGGCAGGCCCGCCCACTGATGCTGGCAGGAGGTCAAACAGAGAGAGCTTCTTTTTAAAATAATCAACACATGGGGAGAGCCATAAAATCAAAATCCTAGCTAATGGCAGCCCCTTAAAAGCAAAGCAAATAAAGATAAAGCAGCAGCCTTGAAGAGTCTTTAAAAGAACACGTTACATTTCAAAGCCCTGTGATAATTAGTGAGTATTTAAATCCACTAATAAGTTGAATTAATTATAAAGTAGGAAGTTTTTATAGTATGATGATTTTTTCCTTTATTGGGGTTTGTTGGTTATTTATCTTTTCAAAGGAAAGGACTGGGGGTATCTGCCTTATTTAAAAGGAGACAGGAGGAAGGAGAAAGAGTTATTCAGGAAGGGACAGAGAGTTATATGGGATCTTTAAAAAATCCCCTCCAGTTTTGAAGAAGAGTTATAGTCATGTTTGATATTCAGAGCTAAAGAACCAAGACCGAGGATTTTTAGAGCTCAAAAACCTTAAAGGTCATCCCATCTAGTCCAATCCATTTATTTTCCTGATGGGGAGACTGAAACCCAGAGAGGGTAAGTTGCCCAAGGTATCACAGGAAATAAGGAAAGACAGGGCTCGAACTCAGCTCCTTGTGAAGTCCTCTGACTTCAAATCTGGGGCTCTTTCTACCACGGTATTTGTTTTTATTGCTCAGTCATTCAGTTGCATCCAACTGTTCATGACCCCATGGATTTTTTTCCATGGAATTTTCTTGGCAGAGATACTGGAGTGGTTTGCCATATTCTTCTCCATTGTGTCCCCATTTTAGAGATGAGGACTTGAGGCGAATAGGAGTTAAGTGACCATACAACTATTGAATGAAATTATTTGGGAGGAAGAGCAATACACATTTGAATACAAACATATATTTTTCTGTGGGGGAATTTAAAAATTCTTTGAGAAATAAAGCTATATCGAATGTGGAATGGCTAAAAATTGAGGCCTATGATTACAGTGGCATAGTTCTATTGCATAAGAATTAATGAATAAGAAGGCTACAGAGAAACATGGGAAGACTAATGTGAACTGATGCAAAATTCAGTAAGCAGAAAAAGGAAAACAATGTAAATGAGAAGATGACAATAATGAAAATTTAAAGCAAAAACAAGGAATTATGCTAATGGACCAGAAGAAGACAGGAGAAAATACACCTCTTTTTTTGCAAAAGAATATATATATATGGCCAGACTCAGCTGGTGTGTTGTTTAATTTTGCTGAAATCCTTTTCTCTCTTTTTCATTCTTTATTACAAGAGGACTCTCTGGGGAAGAAAGAAGGAACACATTTGAAAATGAAGATGATATTAAAAAAAGACAGCAATAAAAATGTAAAAAATCTTTGAGAATACATGTTTATGACCATATATGAAATTTCCTACTCATCAAAGTAGTTGTGTTCACTGTTTTATTTTAAAATAACAGCTGGCATGTATGTAAACTTTCAAAGTTTGCAAAATACCTCATGTATGTACAGAATCTCATTTGTTCCTTACAAAAATCATTTGAAGTAGATGTTTGAGGTATTACCCCCATTTTCAGATGGAGAAATTAAGGCCCAGAAAGGTTAAATGATTTGTTCATGGTCACATAACTAGTGTTGAACAAGATTTGAACTCAGGTCTTCCTTACACCAAGTCTATCACTCATATCCCTCTCCCATATTATCCTTCTTTAGCAATATGGATTAAGTGTCACTGCTGTATGTTTTCTAGGAATACAGAATTAATACATGTGACTGTATTAGGCAACGAAGCATGTGACCATAAAATGGAGGGTATAGTTATATTTCTTCTGCTCTGCAAATGGGGTCATTTTCTGTGATGCCAGATCGCTTGTAGATTAGAAGCTTCCAAGGACATCTCTCTGAAAAGAATGGGAATTGGACTAAATTTGGGCCTTAATCTAATGCATCCTTTCCTCCAATTTATATTTTTCTTTCCTTAGAAATGCAAGCTGCAAAGAAAGTCTCAAATATTTTATGGGGTAATGCAACTTGTATACAAGCAAAAATTTTAATTTTATACTAGTTCTCATTAGTCTTCCCACGTTTCTCTGTAGTCTTCTTGATTATTGATTCTTTTGCCATAGAAATATTCCACTACATTCATATGCCCCAATTTTTGAGTTACTCCCTAATCACTTAACCCTGTTTGCCTCAGTGTCTTCATCTGTAAAATGAACCAGAGAAGGAAATGGGAAACCACTCTGGGGTCATGAAGATTTGGACATGACTGAAATGACTGAACAACAACCCTAGGAAAATCACTTGATCTCTTTCAGCCTCATCTATAAATTAGAGCTAATAACAGAACTTATCTTCCTGGATTATTGTAAGGATAGTATGTGATGATGCTTGTAAAACTGCTTTGTAAGCTTTAAAGTGATATATATATATATATATATATATATATATATATATATATATATATATATATACT
>CM053593.1:213382851-213404437 GCA_028646575.1 Pseudocheirus occidentalis
TGAACATAATATGAACATCTAAATGTTCAATCATTTCATTCATGTCCAACCCTCTGTGACCCCATTTGGGGTTTTCCTTTCCTGGCAAAGATACTGGAGTGGTTTCCCATTTCCTTCTCCAGTTCATTTTTCAGATGAGGAACTGAGACAAAAAAGGTTAAGTGACTTACCCAGGGTCACACAGCTAGTAAATATCAGAAGCCAGATTTGAACTCACAAAGATGAGCCTTCCTGACTCCAGGACTTTCATTCTATCTCCTGTACCACGTAGCTGCCCTACTCCCTACACAATGTTGGGTAAATCACATTGTGAAGGACTTCGACCTTTCTAGACTTCTGTTTCCTAGATGCCCCCCTGAGATTTCTTCTAACCCTAAGATTCTATTAGTGTACTAAGCACCCAGACAAGTCACTTATCTTTTCCAGACTTCTATTTCCTCATGGTTAAGACAAGAAGAACCAAATTAAATGATTTATAGGGTTGCTTCCACTTCTATTGTTCTATGACTCTAAGATTACTACAAGACCAGATTTATCACCTAGTATGAGTGAATTACTTCCAAGTACTTCAGCCTAAAAGGGAAGAAATGAAAAGAAGAAAGAAAAACATAAAGCAAGTTTAATCTATAAGCATTATTTTGCAAGTTTAATTTAACCTGCAATGAACAAAACCATCACTAGGGACCACTTCTGAGATGAAATAGTCCAGTCTGGAGATGTCCACAAGAAGTTGTCTTTCCTATTTGGGTCATCCTGATCCCTCATGGGCATTTTCTGAAATAATTGACCCTTAGGTAGTTATCTCAGGGGACCAGTAAAAATGGATGGAGCCTATCTTCCAGAAGAAAGAGACAAACAAAAAAACCCCACACCACCAAAGTCCTTGTTCTCCAGAACTATATATCCTCATAGGGGTGATAACATATACATATCTAGGTTGATACAAGATAAATTCAGAGTATATTAAAGTAATCTGAAAGATGGAGGGATTAGCAGCTGTGGGGACCAGGAAAGGTCTCTTACAGAAGATGGAATTTGAGCTGGCTCTTGCAAAAAGACAGGGAGGGGACAGAAGGAAGGAGGGGACAGAAGGACTTTCCAGCCAAGGGAGAACATCCAGAACAATAATGAAGAGGTTGGATATTGAATGTCATGCTCTAGACACTGCAAATAGGTACTATAACTGGGAGGGAGGGGTAAGAAGGATGGAAAGATAGGACAAGATTAGATTATGAAGAACTTTAAAGGTCAAACAGAGAACTTTGTATATTTCCTAACAATGAGAACAGATTCCTTAGAACGGCAATATATCTCTTTACTTTCTATCTCTGACTCCCACCAATGGGTAGGTCTCTTCCAAGAGGGAAAAGAATTCCTCAACAGCGTTGTGGTCCCCTTTGGCAATGTGGTGAAGTCTACGGAATTTTTGTCAGAGTAATTTTTTAAAATTACTGAAGAAAATGTTCAATTCTAGTTTGTTGTTGTTCAGTTCTTTCAGTCATGTCTGACTCTTTGTGACCCTATTTTGGGGTTTTCTTAGCAGATATACTTGGAGTGATTTACCATTTCCTTCTACAATTCATTTTATGGATGAGGAAACTGAAGCAAACAGGGTTAAGTGACTTGCCCAGGATCACACAGCTGGTAAGTGTCTTAGGCCAGATTTGAACTCAGGAAGATGAGTTTTCCTGACTTCACACCCAGCAATCTATCCACTGTGCCTGCTAGCTATCTTTAAATTTCAGTTAGAAGTTGCTAATAATAATGATACGTGTTTTGTTTCCTTTCCCAAATTCACAGACCCTATGAATTATATCCCAGGATCCTTTGAGATTCTGTGGACTTCCAAGTTAAAAACATATTATATTATAATTTCTAATAATCTGTGGATACCAGTGCAACATTTAGGCTATCCATCTGCAATCCCTCATCTTTGCTAGATAACTGGTTTAACTCCTTCAAGTAACTGAAGTGCTATGACCTGGATGATGGATTGAACTTATTCTGCTTGCCCCTAAACAACCAACTAATCAAGTAGCAAGCATTTATTAAGTGCCTGTTATTTGCCAGGCAGTGGGGATATAAATACCAAAGTGAGACAGAACCTGTCCTCAGTGAGGTTACATTCTACTGAAAGGAACAAAACCTTTTAATACAAAGTAAAGAGGGCTGGGTGGTCACTAACAAAGGAGACAATCAGGAAAGGCCTCCAAAAGGAGGTAGTACTTGAGCTGAGACTTGAAGGTAAATTGTTGTTACAAGAGGTCGAAAGAAGGAGGGAGGGCATTTCAGGTATAAAGGACAAACTATGCAAAGGTGCAGTGGTGGGAGATTGGGAAGCAGCAAGTAGCCCAGGTTAGCTGAAACATAAGAGTGGATGAGGGCAGTAACCTGTTATCAGCTGGGAAAGACAGGCTAAGGCCACACTGTAAAGCACTTTAAATGTCAAACAGAAGAGATTTTACTTTATCCCAAGGCAATAAGGAGTTATCAAATATTATTTTTTTTTGCTTTTTGTCTTTTTGGATGGGGTAATTGGAGTTAAGTGACTTGCTCAAGGTCACACAGCTATTTTTTTGTGTTAAGTATCTTAGGCCGTATTTGAACTCAGGTCCTCCTGACTCCAGGGCCGGGGCTCTATTCACTGCACCATGTAGCTACCCGGTCATCCAAGATTCTTGAGCAAAATTTTGACAAATTCAGACCTTAGTCAAATCAGCTCAAGTATTTATTAAGTGCATACTAAATGCCAGACATTTTGCTAAGTGCTGAGGATGCAAAGAAAGGTAAAAAGGAATCCTTGTCTCAAGGAATTCATAGTCTAATGCAGGGTTGGGGAACCTGAAACCTAGAGTTATTCTAGGCCTGCAGCCAGGAAGACCCGAAATTCAAATCCAGCCTCAGACACTACCTATGTCACTCTAGGAAAGTCACTTAACCTTGCTTGCCTCAGTTTCCTCATCTGTAAAATGAGCTGGAGAAGGAAATGGCAAACTAGTATCTTTGCCAGGCAAACCCTAGATGGCATCATGAAGAGTCAGACTTGATTGAAATGAATGAAAAACAGGCACTATTGTTATCCTCATTTTATAGATGGAGAAAATAAGGCCTGGAGACGTTATGTGACTTGCCTAGGAACACACAGCTAGTAAGTATCTGACACGGGATTTGAACTCAGGTCTTCCTGGCTCCAAATCCAGAATGGGGTAGGGACGGGGGCAGAGAGATAACTTGTACAAAGGCACAGAAATGATATATGTAATGTGACGAGTAAAGAATAATAAGAAGGTTGATTTGGTGAGACTAGAGGATCTGGGAAAGAGAATAATGTGTAAAGTTATAAAATTAATTAAAAAAAAAGATTGTAGGGGCGGCTAGGTGGCACAATGAATAGAGCACCAGCCCTGGAGACAGGAGGACCTGAGTTCAAATTTGGCCTCAGACATTTAACACAAAAAACTAGTTGCATGACCTTGGGCAAGTCACTTAACCCCCAATTGCCCTACCTTTCCCCTTCTTCTCCCCCCAAAAAGATTGTAAAGGTAGGCTGTATGTTGCTCTTTTTTTTTCAAGGCTGGGGGTATGGGATAGGGATAAAGTAGGTATGGTGCAATTTTCCCCAGGTCCAGAATAATCAAAACTAGAGAATAAATAAGATGACCTATGATATTTCATTTTGATTGGTGTTCCCTTTACTTATGCTTAAGATTTTATTCAAAAGCAACTTTTTTTCTGAATAATTTGTTCAAGGGAAAGTCTTATATACCATACAAAAATAATACTATAATAAATAATACCATACCATAAAGTATTATACACCCATAAAGTCTTATATACCCATTCCTACAGAACCTCCCCATTCCTGAATGTATTTAAAATTCAATCGTAAAACCAACTTAAATTTTTCATCATCCACTAAGAAGAGTAAGAGCCAGCAGAGGGCACTAGTGACATTTTGAATGATAATCTCCTGGCTACAAAACACAAAAGTTTGGAAATGGAATGGAATGACCATAAAATGTTACGGGAAATCTAAGTATTTTTCCAGATAATTATCTAGTTCATGTTTTCCTGTCTCTAGACAGATTTCTGAAAAGCAAAGTAATATTTCTCTGTCACTTGTTCAGAGGATAGACTGCTTATTCTACAGAACGGCCCATGCATTAGCACCTTTAAATAGACTCTACTTTTTTTTTTGTCAGGTTGTAAACAACTCACAACCTCAGACTGAAATTCTAATATTTGAACAAGGGTCTTATATCACCACCATCAATCATGAAAATTCAAACATCCTATCTTCGTATTTAATACTAAAAAATGGTGCAAATTATGTTTAATTATTATTTATCTAATTATATTCCTTAATTTTATAGTTAATTTAATTAAACAACTAAAATTTAGATAATAAATCAAATTCACCAGTTTGTTCATTTCTGTTTATTGATTTATTATTGATTATTTGTTTCATTGTGTTTAGTGTTCAAAATAGTACAGATTATTTTAACTACATTTATTTATGTTTCTTAATTTGTTCAATTATTAATTTAATCAAGTAACTGCATAATTTAAATAATCTCTATTTATTGATTTGTTATCAATTAATCATTTGTGTTTATTTTGGTTAGTATGTGAAAACAGTGCAAGCAATATATTCTACAAAAGTAAAGACAATTATAGGGCATTGTTTGAGAATGAGCTCATTCAGGATCATTACAATCTATACAAGGAAATTAGGTTTAGTCTGGGTTTAAATAGGAATACGGATCAACTACCACCCAGACCCAAAGAGCCTCCAGTGAATAGTTAAAGAAAATCATTTTATAAGAAGTTCATGGTTGGAACTCAGTAAGGTTTGATGATCTATGGGCAATGATAAGCAATAAAGCAGAGGTAATGTTAAGATTCCTATCCTAGGTAATAGGAAAAAGATAGAATAGGGAAATGAGGTTGGGGGAAATGATTACTCTGTTTTTAAGCCTGAATAATGGTAAATGAAAAGGCATGTTTTAAGTATTTACTATGTGCCAAACATTGTGCTAAACACTAAAGATTTTATATATATATAAATTGTGTGTATGAATATATAAACATATACATCTATATATAATCTCTAGTGTTTAGCATATTATATATATTTAGCATATGTGTACATGTTAAATGGGGCAGCCCTTGTTCTCATGGAGCTCACACTCTAAATGAGGGAGGTAACATAAAAAGGGTTCAGATTCAGGATGGACAGAAAGGCATGAAATTCCTTTTTTTTTTTAAGGGGGAAGGCAAGGCAGTTGGGATTAAGTAACCTGCTCTAGGTCATACAACTTGTTGTGTCAAGTGTCTGAGGCCAAATCTGAGCTCAGGTTCTCCTGACTTCAGGAGGGCCGGTGCTCTATTCACTGTACCACCTAGCCACCCCAGACAGGCATGAAATTCCTAAAAGTTCATTAGTGTGGCACATGGCAAGACCCAAGAGGCCTTAGGGAGTGCCGGCAGGTTAGAAGGCAGTGCCCAGGGGTCTGGAGCACATAGCAGCAAGGCAGACAGTAAGACCTGGAGGATTTTAGCATGCTGTGGCAGGAATTTTGTTAAGGCCTGATGGTTCCTTATCTCATAGGAAGGCTTGTAGTTGGTGACCCTTAGCTCATTCCAGTGGCATGAACAGCTTTTCCTACCTGATCACCCTATGAGAAAAAGAAAATGACTCTGTATCCCAAAGAGATCATTAAAAAAGGGACTTACATGTGCAAAAATATTCATAGCAGCTCTTTTCCTAGTGGCAAAATATTGGGAACTGCAAGGTTTCCCATCAGTTGGGGAATGGTTGAACAAGCTGTGGTATAGGAATATAACAGAATACTATGATGAAATAAGAAATGATGAACAGCAGATTTTGACTTGTGAGAACTGAAGCAAATGAAATGCGAAGACCTAAGAAAAATGTTTATGGTATCAGCAACACTATGATATGACAATCACTAGGAATGATTAAGCTCTTCTCAGCAACAAAACGATCCAAGGCAAGTACAAAGGACTCATGATATTATCCACATCCAGATAAAGAACTGTTGGGCTCTGAATGCAGATCAAGGCATATTTTTTCACTTTATTCTTTTTCATGGCTCTTTCGCCTTTTGATCTGTTTCTTCTTTCACAACTGTGACTAATATGGAAATATGTTTTACATAATGGCATATGTATAGCCTATATCAAACTGACTGCCATTTTCAGAAAGGGATAAGGGACAGAGGGAGGTAAAAACATTTGGAACTCAAAATCTGGTAAAAATGAATGCTAAAAATTGTCTTGACGTGTAATTGCGGGAAAATAAAATAACTTGAAAAAAAGAAAATGGCAAGGCAGAAGGGAGGGATGGGTGAGAGAGGGATGAAAGTTAGAAACATAAAACTAGTATAGAGAAGAAGGACAAAAAAGTGGGAAAGCAGAGATTTGGGATTTACCTACATAGACATAGTCATTGGAGCTATGGGAATAGGTTTGAATTCTGAGGCAAAGGATAACAGATGGCAAAGCACTGTACCTTAGGGAACTTCATATTTATGGACAAAGGAGAAAGAGGAACCAAAAGACCAATCAGATACAGACCTGTGAAACTGAACAATATCATGAGAGGATGATCAAAAGGATGAAATATAGAGAAATCAAGGAAAATGGGAGACCCTTGTTCAAATCTACTTTCTTTAACCCTTCAATGCTTTTTAAAAAATTTACATCATTTAAATATATATATATATATATATATATATATATATATACACATACATACACACACATATTTTAATTGTGTATCTTAAAATGGGAGTTTTATCTGAAGTTGGAGGACCTGGATTCAATCTTGCCTCTCATACTGGCTACTTTGTTACTTTTGGAAAGTCATTTAACACTCCTGGGTCTGTTTCCTTCTCTGTAAAATGTTGCTTGGTCATTTCAGTCATATCCTACTCTTTGGGTCCCCATTTGAGGTTTTCTTGGCAAAGATGTGGAGGTGATGAGGGAGAGAGGTAGGGTGAGAGGTTTCTGGAATTTCTAAGAAATCCCTTGAGGGTTCTTTTAGTCTGAAATGAATTCCTTGGACCCAAGCAATCTTGGCAGGATTGTAAAAGTTTATTGTTATGCTGGCTTGCCAGAGGGCAGGAGAGGAGAGAAAGATAACCTGCAAAAGTGCAGGAATTCGAGATACAGTTTATATAGTGAAAAAGCCATAAATCTGATATCAATTATGCTAACTAGGTGAGTAACAGAAGGATTTGGGAGGAGTTAAGGAGCAATCAGTGCTTTTTATATTAACTGCGCAGGTGTATTGCCTATAATTCACTGGGAGAAAGCCCATGGGGAGTACCAGGAGGTGTGGTTTTTGCCTCAAAATGTCGCTAGGTCAATTTTAGGTCAGAGCTGACTGAGAGGTGTCCAGTCTGCTATCCATCAAAGTCCTGTTTGACAAGAAAAATGTTGGGAAGCTAAGCTAATTGGAGATCCAGGATGGAGAAGAGTTTGCTTACTGATAGTGCATTGAAAATTCATAGTTTGCAGCTAGCCACTAGAACAAAGGGGGTATACAATTCTCTAAACTAAAGGATTTATTTATGAAATGTCTTTGTGAAGGATTCATTAGGTATAGCTTGTTAATTGCAGCTAGGCAGAGTGCTCACTCAGGGGAGAGGCAGAGTTAATGGTTTATGGCTGAGGGAAGTGTGATTTTACAACTTAATTGCACAGGCTTTTACAAACATAGGTACCCGAACACAAGTGTGATTTTATAGACTGAAGTTACAACAGTGTTACAAAGGCATCCCAGCACCCCATCAGAGGGGTTTCCTATTTCTTTCTCCAGTTCATTTTTACAGATGAGGAAACTGAGGCAAACAGGGTTAAGTGACTTGTCCAGGGTCACACAGCTAGTACATGTCTGAGGCCTGATTTGAACTCAAGTAGATGAATCTTCCTGACTCCAGGCCTACCACCCTACCCATTGTGTAATCTTGCCTCCCTTATATGTAAAATAAGGTGATCCAAATAAATTGTCTTTAATGTCCCTTTCAGCTCTGAATCTATTCTATGAGGATGTAAAAAATGCCATGGAATTAGATTCATTCAAATAACTGGGATCAGGAATACCGGAAAACACAATGATTCTCAGTTAACAGACAATTATGTGTAAAGTAATATGTAAGAATAAGTTTAGAATTGCTGAAGATTCTGCAGGGCTGTTTAAGCTTTTTCCACTCACTACCTCTTCAGTGCTTCTTTTTTTTGTTTGTTTTTTGTTTTTTGCTTTTTGGAGGGCAGTTGGGGTTAAGTGACTTGCCCAAGGTCACACGGCTAGTTTTTCATGTTAAGTGTCTGAGGCCGGATTTAAACTCAGGTCCTCCTGACTCCAGGGCTGGTGCTCTATTCACTGCACCACCTAGCCGCCCTCTTCAGTGCTTCTTAAACCCCCTATATGGGGTCTTGACCCACGTTAGAGCTCATGAGGACAAAAATGCAAGTGTACAGAAACTGATTACAAGGGTCATTTTAAAAGATAGAGAAGACAAGTCCTGTTCTCAGGCCACCAGCACAGAAAAAAAAATCTTTGATATATACACAAAGGATAAAAAAAACTATTAAAAACAGTCTTTACAGACTAGGAAAATGAATAAGCTTAACTAAGTAACTTTTGGCTCAACTATATGACACTTTAGTATCAATCAAACTTATAATTTCCTATGATTTCTAAAAAGATTTTTGTTGGATATGATCCAACAAAACACTTATATCTTGAGCTTGAAATAGGTGACAATCTAATGCATCCTTTTTATTTTACATATAGAGAACTGAGACCCATGGAGGTAAAATGTCCAACATCACAAAAGGAGTGTCTATGAGCACATTGGCTACTAGAAACTTTTCAAAATTGCTTAAACAAGTATTTGATTGCTTTGCAAGCTTCTAACAGCAACTGTTAGCAGAGGTTTTGTGTGGTTTCTAAAGTGACTGCTAGAATAGGAGGAATTTTTCATTATAATTCAGAGAAATGCACAGGCTTCTGTATGTGATCTGTGAATTAATGAAATTGATAGAACCTTAGAGCTGGAAGGAATCTTTGAAGTATTTTAATCCAATTCCCTTCTTTTACAAATAGGGAAACTGAGGTCCAGAGAGACTACAGAGGGAAGTTATGCCAGGACCAGTCTTCAGACACCCAAGTGAGTGTTCTTTTTATCTGGGAAAACCTAAGTGCCAAGCACTGACTTATTCATAAAGTGTCAAGACATCATGAATTGTCACTTTGGTAGGGGCAGGGGTGTTTGGGTGCATTACTCCTGTGACTTCATTGCTTTGGGAAACTTCCTGTTATGAAATCCTTCCACTGATTCCTATTTCTACTCATTTGTTGTAATTTATAGTTTTAAAGAGGTACATTGGTCACTGGGAATAGTTTATAGTCTTAGAGAGAGGTAGCTGGAACACTGTTTCACCTTCACCAAGGTCCCAGAGTTCGGATATAGATATAGATCAGAGGTTCCCAAGCTTATTTGATCTATTGCATCCTTTTAAAATAATTATTCAGTGTCCTCTGGGAATCTACTTTCTTTAACCCTTTAATGTTTTTTTAATTTACATCATTTTGAAAAAATAGAATTTTTTTTTGCCTTTTTTTTTGGAGGGCAGTTGGGGTTAAGTGACTTGCCCAAGGTCACATGGCTAGTTTTTTGTGTTAAGTGTCTGAGGCTGGATTTGAACTCAGGTACTCCTGACTCCAGGGCCGGTGCTCTACTCACTGTGCCACCTAGCCGCCCCCAAAATAGAATTTTTTAAAAAATTATGCATCTTGGGGAGGGTAGGTGACAACAGTGAATAGAGCACTGGCCCTGGAGTCAGGAGGTCCTGAGTTCAAATTCATCCTGAGAAACCTAGCACTTACTAGCCATGTGACCTTGGACAAGTCACTTAACCCCAAATGCTCTGCTTTCCCCCCTCTAAAAAGCAAAAAAAAATGATGCATCTTAAGTTTAACAATTTATTGTAAAATTGTAGTTATTTTCCTGCATTGAAATTTTGATGACACAATATTGCATCATGTAACCATATAGTGTCATACTGTAAACAAATCATTACACTCACATATTAGTGCCAGTGCATACTGGACTCCCTGATAATGCACAACATGCTTCCCTGCTAACACTTGCATGTTAAGACATGTTGGTGGTCTTAACCATTGGATTTTGTATTTTTATTTAGAAAATAATGTAAACATTATAACTTTAACTCTATCACACAACAGATTACACATGTACAAAGTTTTACAAAATTTTCTTACTTTATTTTCTTTCTTTGTGCTTCCACTGTCCCCTTATTTTTATTCAACATCCCCAACTGCACCTAACACCACTACTGCCCCACCCTTTATCTTATTGTTGCCCATTTTGGTAAACTCTGAGATATAATGTATGTATGTGTATGTGTGTATTATGTATACATGCATACACATGCACAAGTTTTTATTTTTATATATCTATATCTATCTATCTATCATCTATCTATCTATTTATCTATCTAACAGGTTATGAATATTTCTGACTCAGGGTTGGCCCTCCATTCATTACACCACAGAAACATCAAGCTAAACAAATGCACTCTCTGACCATCACCCCATTTCTCCCTATCTTCTATTACTCTCTGGGCCAACTCAACTTGGACAAAGAAGAAATCAAGCCTTTCCTCTCAGGAGATATCAGACAACATTCTGATTGTCCTTCTGCTCTATCAATCAACACTCTCACACACTTTTCGGAAGTTCTTTCCCCAAGGCCTGAAGATGGAGATAAAACCTAGCTGAAGATGTTATCCTGCATTGGAAGGATATAACAGCATTGCCGGTATTAAGAAAGGTTTACACATCCTTCTTCCTTTAGGGAGAAAGAAGAAGTTCTTCAATCAGATTAGATAAAATTTCAGAGAGCCCAAGCTTTTGTTGTCAGAATGATCATCTATATGTGTTTGTCCTTTAAAAACTAAGCTTGCTAGCTCAGGGGTCAGTGAACATAGAAGAATGCTGTCAATCAAGAAGAGAACCATCTTTGGTAGTTGAGAAGAGCATTTGGTAATTGAGAAGAGTTATAGAAGAAGCACCCAGGTCTTGAAAGAAAATTGTTCTTTGCCTTTTTCTCTGTGGCTCTTTTGGAGTATACTTGAGGCAGGGATGGGGGGTAGGGGGTGGTTTCTCTCCTTCCCCTCCGAGAGACAATGACATGAAGGGACCAACCCAAGAGACATTGTGACCAGAAGAGAGGAGGAGCAAAGATTCCAGTTATATGGAGAGAGAAGCAGGTGCAAGGAGTCCTAAAGTGACCCAACCAGCAAAGATGCTATTCAGGGGGTGGCAGGAAAAGGAGAGAGAAGACATCCAAGGCTTTAAGCACTAAAGTAACCTTGACCACACTTGTTTCCTATTGACATTCCACTGTACTCATGTACTTTATGTGTGTGTCCACTCCCTCCTCCCCCTGGGGTCTAAGCCAAACAGCTGCTGCTTGCTTCTGAACTTGCTTCTTGCTTGGTCCACAGCCTAGGGCTCATGACCTATCCTCACCCTGGAACACCATATAAAGGAATTGGTTCCCTCCTCAGGCTGTACTGGAACTGTGACCAGGAACTGGGCAATGAGTGTTAGAGTTGCCACTTAGCATCTCTTCCTGCACTCTGCCTAAGTTCAGGCCCCTCCATGATGGGTCTGGGGCTTTTTGTGCTTCATCACCCACTGAACTGGATAGCTCTTTGTGGTCTGCTCCTGGCCAGACTCTATATCTCTCTGTCTCCCTATGCCAACCTAGCCTAGAAAAATGATTCACTGTGATTTTATTCTTGGATTTCCTGATCAAGATTAAGTCTAGTATACTTTCTGGATCAGTTTGGAAGAATTATAGAGGAAATTCAATGTATTTTTCCTGTTATTTCTCTCTCTTACCACTACCTCCCTTCTATTTTGTGTGAAGCAAAATACAAACATCTTCATAAGCCTTGAAAATAAAATGTTTTCCATTTCTTCTCATTCTATTTTTGTTTTATGTTTTTATTACTTAAATTTGAAGCACTTTTTGCATAAGACGCTCTAAGGGAAACTTCAATATGTTGTTCAGTCATTTTTCAATCATGTCTGACTCTCTATGACCCCATTTGGGGTTTTCTTGGCAAGGATACTGGAGTGGTTGGCCATTTCAGTTTATAGATGAGGAAACTGAGGGTTTCCTATTATTCCATTTATTTAATTTTATTTATAATTTGTTTATTCATTTTTATTAATTATATTTATATTTATTTTATTACACGATTTTAAAATATAATTTATATATAATATGTAATCTATTTTAATAATTTATAATAAATTATTAAATTTATATATTATAATTTATTAATCATTTATAATAATATTTAATTTCTGATTATATTCCAGGGTTAAGTGAATTGCCCAGGGTCACACAGCTGGTAAATCAGTGTAGACCACCAATAAAAAAGCAGATATGGAAAAAGTGAGTTTTCACCTGTTTGGGATGGAATATTGGCAACAGCCTTAGATACTGAGTCAAGACACCCAGGATACAGCCCCAGCTCCATGATTTATTAGCTATTGTATATAACCAATGGCAATTCACTTAACCTTCTTAAGACTCATTCTGTAAATAATGATGCTTGGACTATTTTTTTGGTGGCGTTATTATGAGGAAAATATCTCATAAAACTCCATGTGCTATATGAACTACTATTAGTATACAATTCTAATATTTATATATTAAACATTTCTTGGCTCATTGCCTTTGTGAGAGTTCTACCTTTTAGTTTTAGTTCAAATAAAGACTACTTTCTATTAAAAGAATCACATCTCCTCTTTTGGATCCGCCATCAATGGGTGGACCCAGTGCTGCGATGCAGATTTTTGTGAAGACTTTGACGGGGAAGACCATCACCCTTGAGGTCGAACAGTCCGACACTATTGAAAATGTCAAGGCCAAGATACAAGATAAGGAAGGTATTCCACCTGATCAACAAAGATTGATTTTTGAGGGCAAGCAACTGGACGTACTTTGTCTGACTACAACATTCAGAAGGAATCCACCCTTCATCTTGTTCTGAGGCTCTGTGGTGGTGCCAAGAAGAGAAAGAAGAAGTCTTACACCTCTCCCAAAAAGAACAAGCATAAGAGAAAGAAGGTTAAGCTTGCTGTTCTGAAGTACTACAAGGTTGATGAGAATGGCAAGATTAGCCGCCTACTACGAGAGTGCCCTTCTGATGAATGTGGTGCTGAAGTCTTTATGGCTAGCCATTTTGACAGACATTATTGTGGCAAGTGTTGTCTAACCTATTGCTTCAACAAGCCAGAAGACAAGTAAACATATATATGTGTTAATAAAAAAAAGTCAACTAAAAAAAAAAAGAATCACATCTCATTTAAGAGAAATAAACTTTTAAAGAACTAAAAAAACCCACTTAAAACAGAAAACTTGTCAGAAGTTTAAACAGAGCATTAGAATGGTTTCATGATAACCTTCTGTCCTTAAATGGTTTCCACTTTTTTTAGGTGTTTAATACCGACCTCCCCCCAACAAATACTTTGGCAAAGTTGGATTTCAGAATTTCTGTAACATAATCAATGATCCTAAAGACAATAAAACGTACAACTAAGACTCAGCATTTGCTTTTTGCATGCCAGCATCATCAGCATTTTTTTTACTGCTATAATACTCTTAATAATCAAGTAGTTTAAACGAGGCATACAATTACACAGCTCTTCCTGCCAACCAATTTAATTAATCTGAATGGGAAAACAGCAGGGAGCCTGTACATTGTATAGCTTGAATAGGAGCAGCAGCTGGATATGCAAATAGGTAAAAGGTAAATGAATGAGTCTCAAAGCCTAGAATAAGCAACTACAATTTCTCCTAAATTCAAGATTTTTGTAGCACATTAGGAAGAGAAGCAATGGAGAAACTAGATCTGTAAAGGAAGAGAAAGGAAGATAATTAGAAATCTGCAACTTAAGGTGACCTAGGAACAGAAGAATCAGAAGTGGAAAGAGATCTTAGCATTCATTTGGTCCAACCCGTCCATTTTATGGAGAAAGAAACTGAGTTCCTTAGGACTTAATCAAGTGTGTACAAGTGATAGGACTGGGACATGATGCATCAGAAAAGTGTTTGTGGGTTAGACAAAGGTTCATTAATTAAGTAAGCTGCCTAAAAGGGGAACGATATTTTGGATAATACGAATAAAATTAAAGGAATTGTGGTGTAGTGGATAGTTAACCAGCTTTTGAATTAGGAAGATCTGCCTTCAAGTCCAGCCTGGCACGTCCTAGCTATGAGATATGGGGTAATTCACTTAACTGCTGTCTAAGACTCTAAATTGCAGAGCAGGTAGCAATCTGCATTGGTAGAGTTTCCTAACCTATAGTCCCTTGCAACAAATCATCACAGGCTTAGCCTCATCCCAACCCCTAAAAGAGTAACATACCCTAACTAAAATGTGTCTTGATTAATACTTACAAATTGCTTTAAAAGTAATAGAAATCAACCAATAATTACGTTGAATTTAAGGATTACTGGGCTGTATATTTTGTTATTGTTCAGGCGTTCCATCTCATCCACCTCTCCATGAAACCATTTGGGATTTTCTTGGCAGAGATACTGGAGCAGTTTGTCATTTCCTTCTCCATATCATTTTATACTTGAGCTGAAGTGAACAGGATCCAGTGACTTGTCCAGGATCACACAGCTAGCTTCTGAGGCCAGGTTTTTAACTCAGAAAGACGAGTCTTCCTGGTTCCAAGAATAGTGCTTTATCCACAGTGCCAAATAGTCACCTCTAGGCTATATATACATAAACATACACACATTTATGTGTATTTATTTAAAGGTTTAAGTAAACATATACATTGTCAACCTGAAAGTTTGGTTAAAGGAGGCAAACAGGCTAGGTGATATGTAAATTCATATTGTTTACTCCCTTAATGCTAGCTGAATACATGCATGTATAGAGCCAGATAATATCTGACTGCCTGAACAAAAGAAGGAGAAAGATTAAATACATTTTAGAACCCTCCCAATTCAGGATGGCTGTGTCACTCAAATTTATGATCTCCAGATAGGTTTAATCATGGTATGGGAAAGGAATTTTCTTAATTGAATAGATGGTAAATATAATAAGAGAATTGACAAAGTGTCAGCTGAAATTATGACCCAGGATATCTGTGTTTTCTTTACCATGAAGATGCCATAACATAGTATATGTCCAAAAATATTAAGATAAGAAAAAGTCCCATTATTCAAGATAATGCCTCAGGTTAAGGGTCTCATCCTTAATGACCATAAAGTTAGCTCAGCCCCATCTGGTTTTGTTGACATGGGAAGAGGTATTCTCTGAGTTTACTCAGAGAACAAAGAAACTGTTAGGTCCAGGCTTTTCTTCTGGTTGATTAGCTCAAGCTCTGGCCTTTATTGAGGTTATTATGTTTATATTAAATGATTATCAACATATATACACATACATGCACACACATGTTTAAGGGCTACAGTAATTTTTACTAATAACCCTTAACCATATATGTGTGTGCATGTGTCTATATGTGTTTATATATTTACCTTAACCTTCAAACATAGGTATACATATATGTATGTGTATATGTGTGTATGCATGTATTTGTGTGTGTGTGTGTGTGTGTGTGTGTGTGTGTAATTTCATTTAAGACTCATAATCTGGTCCTATCAGAGGTGAGGTAGGGGAGGAATAGTCAGGGCCCCAGTGATCCAGAAGAGGATCAAAGGCCTGACTATGTTGCATATACTTTTGCACTTTTCAGCAGAATCAGTTTTTGTTGACTGTTTTTAGTGTCCACTGGAAAAATGAGAGGATTTCAAAGAAAATTTTTTAAAAAATTCAGTCAGTCTCAAATCAACCAGAGAACTCCAAATCACAGATAGAGAGCAAAATATGATTGTATTTAAATGTATCTTGCATATATAGTTTGTGATCAATGCATGACTAGTTCTGAAGAAGAGCTTGAGGATTTGTCCCACCAATCTAGCATTACTTGGTCTCCAACTCTATATGAATATTTTCTTCTGTGTTTTGACAGTGTGACAGTGGAGTCTCATCTTATTCTGAGCAGTCTCAGCTTTCTTGAATTGCTTGTTTTTAAAATCAGCTTTTTATTCGTAAGTTAAAATTTGGGAATTTGGGGTATGCTATTAGTATGATAAAGATATTTTAGATTTTAATTATCCTTCAATTACAAAAGTTTTTAAAATCTACATATATTTAACCAAAATTACAATACATATTTAGATATATTTCTAAGTGCATTTTCTCTTAGTTTTTAAATAAATAAGCTCTCATGTTAAAATTGTAAAATTTAACATTTAAGTGAAAAAAAAAACAGCTGCATTTTGTCACTAGTTAATTTTAAGTAAATATTAGGGTAGCTAAAGAGGCATGGTGGAGACAGCACCAGCCCTGGAGTCAGGAAAATCTGAGTTCAAATGCAACCTCAGACACTTAACTAGCAGTGTGACCCAGGGCAAGTCACTTAACTCTGTTTGCCTCAGTTCCTTATTTGTGAAACGAGGCAAAGAAAGAAATGGCAAACCACTACTATTTTTGCCAAGAAAAGCCCAAATGGAGTCACAGAGAGTTGGAAAGGACTGAAATTATTCAATTTGTGAAAAGTTGAAAATTGCGAAGTTTTATTTTTATTTACTGAAATGTAAATTCAGTTCATGTGAAATATGTAATTTTGATAAATTTTATAGGTTCTTTACAATTTCATTTTTATGTTTTAATTAATGTTTTCTTTTCCTGTTTCCTGTTTTATTTGTACACCAAGAAAGGTATATTTGGGGTTTCATGTTCATTAACAGAAATCCTATGCAAAGATTTTTCACTGGTCCATGGAAGTCCCTACCTTTCCCTTCACCTCTCCTTTTCTGCCCTTATCTTTTCTCCCCTTCATCTCTTCTTTTCCCTTATCCTTCCCTCCCTTCTGATCCTCTCCCTTGAACTCTCTTCCCCCCCCTCTTCTACTTGAAAAGTAGCTTAATTAACATCTAATAGAATTAGATACTAACAAAGCAAATAATCATCCAGATGTCTGCATGTGCTAACTTTTCAAGGATAAGCACTCTTAATAAATATTAAAATTAAACACATAAGATCCCTTGGAGTTCAAACATCTTATATGGTATTTATAAAAAGAGGTTATACACACATGCACACACACACATATATACATATACATATATACACATATATGTGTATGTATATATATATAAAATAAGTTCAGAGGATATGAATATTTAAAGGTTATCAGATATTGGTATCGTATCAAGATTTTTTGTGTATATTAGAATCAATAGACCAGCAAGGGGGATCCTAGGAATCATAAAAATATGAAGACAATGAAACAATTCCTTCTCTCAAAAAGCTTAATTTTATTGGGGAAGAATTAAAGAAAGCGCCACAATTTAATAAATAATTTAATTAAACAAATACTTATTAATAGTTTACTATCCCACTATTAGGTATATTCCCCAAGGAGTTCAATGATAAACAGCCATCCTCAAACAAGAGGAATGTTGTAGACAAAGAACAAGGTTGGCCTCAAAGAAAAGAGAAGAGAAGATACCTCCCCTAATTCCTTTGTCAAGATAAGAAGGGGAGAGAACAAACATTTATTAAACAACTATTATGTGTCTGGTACTATGCTAAGTGTTTACAAATATTATCTGATTCATGTCCATGGGTATAGAACACAAACACACACACACACTCATATACACACATATGTATTATGCATAAATGTATGCATATATATTCAGATTTTTTTAATGTTGACTAATTTTGCTGATTTTTTTCCCCTCTTCTTCCTTTATTTTCTTTATACTACTATTTATTACACGGGATAGGAGAGGGTAGGACATAGAAGGAGAAATTTAGGCAATGTAAAAACAAAATATCAATAAGAACGTATTTTTTAAAAAGAGTTTTTCAGATAGAGAACTGATGAACTAAGTGCAGATAAGATTTTTTTAACTTAATTTTTCTTGCTTAAAAAAAATATAGCTATCATGATTCACGTTAGAATTCATAAGGGTAAGGGTGAGCTCTAAACAAAATACTAAGCTGTATGGTCTTGTAGAAGCCTTTCTGGGCTTCAATTTCCTTACCTATAAAAACAAGGATTTTGACGATATGACCTCTAAAATCCCTACTAATTCTAAGGTTCTGATCCTATTGTCTCCTCTCTCCCTCCCTGCCTCCCTCCCTCCCTCCCTCCCTTTCTCTCTCTCTCTCTCTCTCTCTCTCTCTCTCTCTCTCTCTGTCTCTGTGTCTCTCTGTCTCTGTCTCTGTCTCTCTTTCTGTCTCTCTTTCTCTCTCTGTCTCTCAATCCATAGGTACATTGCACACATTATATATGTGCAAATTACATACATATGAATAATATGACTTGTTTAGACTAGAGGATCTTTAAAGGTCTTTTCAGCTTTAAATTCTATGATCCCATAAGAACATTTAAAGAAGGAGTGATCACTTTCTGAGTTTTGTTATTGTTGTCATTTTGGGTTGTTTTTGTTACTTTAGTAGGGAGTGAGTTAAAGAAAGGCTTCCTGAAAGAGGCAGCCCTTTAAAAGTAACCCCAAAGCCCATTACGATGGGACTATCTCTGTATGGGTAGAAATCTAAGCCTTGTCCCTGCATGAGGAGTTAGGCATTGGTCTCCATGCATAAGGACAGGGTCCCAGACTCTTGGGTTGGGGACTGAGGTTACAAAAGAACAGAAGAATTTCACCTATTGAAAATGTGGAAGGGATGTATCCTAGAGGCCTAGAAAGGTCTCGGTGAATACAAGGAGACAAAAGGGGGCACAAGGAAGTACTAGCAGTTCAATTCGACAGGGGACATAGAATGGATGAAGGAGTGTAGGCAAAATTTGACTGAAAAGATAGCTTAGATCTTAGAGAGATAGAAATTTAGAATATTGATATTTAGAAGGAAAGGAATAATGGATTAAAGATATGGAGACTGTTGTGATCCGTCAACTATGATAACAATTATGAATAATTTTATTTTAAAAAATACTTGTCTGGGGAGAGATAGATGTCTCTCTGGTGGATTACAGTTATCCCCTCTGCATCATGATTTTCATCATCATGGTTTCAATATATCATGAGTTCGCATAAAAATTAAAACGGAATGTGGGGGAGTTTTGCGGAAGATGCAGATGACACAAAACGTTTAGAAACTTAGAAGTGCATAAAATATACGTATAGTGTTGCATATCAGCCCAAATTTTACGATAAGGTACTGTAAACACCCCATAAAAGAAAAAGAAAAATATCAGACTTTTTCTCTGGTACAAAGGGAAGGCCAAAAATTTTAAAAAGATGTCCCTGATGGTGGGGCACCATGCTCCTAATCCCCACAATATGGAAGGTAACAACTGTATAAGCTCCTTGAGGACAGTTTTTCATTTTCATCTTTGTATTCCTGGCACTTATCACAATGCCTGCCGCATATGGTTTAATATGTTATTGAACTGAAGTGAAGTAAATGAAGCATTCTAGCTTCCTCAAAACGATAGCTCCCTATAGGATCACAGCTCTTTCAATCACTGCATTTATCTTATAGGCTTATCAGAGAGAGGAATAGAAAATAGAGTTTCAGAAAATGTCTATAGGGAATGTATCAAAATTGAGTAGAAGGAAAAGATTTGTTTTCAAAACTTCAGATGTTTTAGAGTTTAAGTTGAAGATGAAACATTCTTTTCATTCATAAATTATCAGAAACAAAACTAATCTGAAAGAAATGAACTGGAGAAACTGATGCTCATGATGTGGTGTGCTGGGCCCCAATGATAGCTCAAAGGCAAAAGTGATATGAAAGTCAGTAAATAAAAATGATATTAAAAATGACAAAAGGAAAGCAGGTTTATATATTGTTATACCTGAGAAGAAGCATATAGAAAGATCCTTGGGGGAACAATTTCCTGAGATGCACTGATAAAGGTCACTTAGAAAGTTTAGTCAGAAGTGGATTTAGACGGCACCTAGTACAATTCCCTTCATTTTATAGATTTGAAAATTTGAGCCTGTGGAAGCTAAGAGGTTTGCTCAGGGATATGAAATATGTAATATGTGATACTAAAATAAATTTTGCAAATCAAATTATGTTTCCCAATTCCCTTATGATATATCAAAGATGTGTTTCCATAAAAGAAAAAAAAATCTTTTCAAGACATTACCAAAATAATTCAATTCCAAGACTTCAGGATATTTTTACAATCACCTATTAAAGAGGAAACAATAAGTTTAATTAAAAAGGGGTAAAAATAATAACAAAATTTAACAAGTCAAATATCACTTCAAGACCCTGAAATTGTTAGGGACAAGCACAAATACTAAATTATATAGAATAGGGTTTGGCAAACTATAACCCATCATCTATTTTTGTACAGGACTAATTAAGAAGGATTTTTACATTTTAAATAAAACAAAACTTTATTTAAAATGTAAAAAAAGAACATTTTTAGCTGAGGATGGGAATGTATAAAAACAGGCATCAGCCCATTTCTGGTCCAGGGCTATAGTTTGCAACCCCTGGTCTAGAAAGAGAGACAGGAATCAGACTGCAAAGGGCATTCAGTGCTAGGATAAGGAGCTTGTATTTTATCTTAGAAGCAATAGAGAAGAAGATGGCGGCATAGAAGCAGCAAAGCACCACAGCTCCCACATAAACACGCTAAAAAACTCATAAAATGGGATGCTAAACAGATTTTCAAGCTCCAAAACTCTCCACAAGACAGAAAGCACATCTGCTGCTACAGGCAGCGCAGTAGGTGGGGCTCTTCTCAGCAGTCTGGGACCCGCAGCCGAAACCGGCAGGGTCAAGCCCTGGGGCATGGGGCTGCAGCCGACTATAGGAGAGCAGATCCACTGCACTGGAGGCACAGTTACCACATCTATCAGGCCAGAAGACAAAAAGGCTAAGAGAAAGGTCAGTGGATTTTGCTAACTAGGGAGGAGAAGAGCGGGTTGGGCCAAACTGCTCCCAGGGCAAGGAGGCAGCGGGAGGCGGCTGTTGAAGCAGGAATGGCTGAGAGCCACAGCGGCTTCCACGGGGCTGCTTCAGAGCCCTCGGCCTGCAGATACCAGGGGGGCTGACGTGACCCATCGAGGCCAAGGGCTCTTGCTTGAGCGGCCTGGATCTGGATCAGGATCCTGAGTGGTGGTCCTGGGGTGCACTTTCAGTGAGCCAAAGCTGGGGGGGGAGCTGCAGCACCCCACTAAGAGCTCCGGCAGCTGAGAGGGCCCCAGCGATTTGGGACAGAGCTTTCCCCCTCCAGGAAGCAGAGTTCCACAGAGCTAAAAAACCAAGCAATTAATAGACTGGCCAACAGGAGAAAAAGGAAGCAGGCTAGGAACAGCAGTAAAACTCTAGAATCCTTTTGTATGGACAAAAAAGACCAAAGTATGGAGCAGGAGGAAGCCAACTCAGTCACAACTCCCTCACCAAATGCTTCCAAGACATTGGAAGAATGCCTACT
>CM053593.1:213404937-213427286 GCA_028646575.1 Pseudocheirus occidentalis
TCTCTCTCTCTCTCTCTCTCTCTCTCTCTCTCTCTCTCTCTCTCTCTCTGTGTCTCTCTCTCTTCCTCTCTCCCCTATATGTAGTTAATTAGATGTTGCTTTCTCCATTAAAGTGGGCCTTAGGGGCAGACTATTTTTTTGCTTTCCTTTACATTCCTTGATCTAAACATAGTAATCATTACTAAATGCTTGTTGACTGATGGGCTAACTTAAAAAAGAAATTAATCTGGAGCAACAAAAGGTCAAGAATCTCAAGAGAAATAATGAAAAGAAGTGGGAAGGAAACCTAGTAGTAAAGATCTCAAACTATACAAAAAAAAGTAGTGATCATCAAAACTAATTGGAACTATTTTTTTCAAAATTGGTAAGGTAGTTGAGTACAGAGCACACAGAAGCAAACAAAGTGCTTAATAAATTCATAAACACCAACTCCTAGTAAAAGGATTCAATAGTATTGCTTGTTTATAGTTATTTATTATGGGGTATTTGTTTTTCTTTTTCCAAATTGGGGCAGGGAAGCAGGGAGATGGGGAAAGATGTGGCAACTAGGGATAGGGTTGCCAAAGGAAAAAAAAAGAAGGAAAAGAAAAGAAAGTCACTGTAACATACTTTTGAAATGCACAGAAGAGAACACAAGGTAGACTAGAAGGAATCACAGAAACTAGGACAGCTTTGAAAGTAAAATATCAAATGTATTATATACTTAAAAAAGAAAAGCTACATATAATAGACTTGTAGTTTCATGCACATCCTTCTTTGTATTATACTCTGTATGGAAGTGCCTATTTTTCTGATGTTTATTCAGATTTTTTTAATGAGAAAAAAGTATATTGGTACATATTTAAAGGCAAAAGAAAGTCTGAGTATGGAATTCACTTCATGACAGAAGATGATAAAATACCTCTGGTTTTCAAATTTGGTTTCAGAGACAGAATTTTACATGACATTTGACTAGCTTACCAATTAAAGATAAAACCACTATGGCTAGTACCTAGAAATTCTTAGGTATAACCCCATAATAAAGCAAATCATCTTTTATGCTCAGTGACATTGAAAATGTTTTTCTACACTAATCCAAGTTAATTTTACATAGGTAAAAGTACTATATCCCTTCAAGGAATCATCAGCAATTAGATTCACTAGCTCTAAATTGCAAGGGCAAGCAACACCTGAAATGCTTAGGTTCCCTAGACACTAATGAGGAGTTATATGCTATGATTCTGCTAACTCAAAGGATAATTGCAGAAAAATTTTAGAGATTCTTATGCATGCAATACTGCTTCAAATAAAATTCTATTGTGTGGAACATGAAAGGGAAATGGGCGAGGTGCAGGTAAGAGAAGAGTCAATAAGGTATCAAAGGACATACTTTTTAAAAATCATACCAATCACAGTTAATTTGGATATTCAGAAATACAATGTTCGGAGTCTAGCAACTACTGACTACCATGATCTCAGAACCTAACAGAGACACAGCCAAGAAAACAGGAAAGGACTTGAAAGGTATTGTCAAGGACAGGGCAATTTCTGACTTCCAGGAGTAGTGTTAGAAACATCTTAATTACTGCTTATAGATCAGTATCTCAAATTGCCTAAAAGATAGCTCTACTTTGTTCCACTGGAAATTTAAACTTGATATATCTGAAAATTAGCTCAACTGTTACCTTTGACCTATTCTTTTTTTCACTGGGATCACCACTCATTATTTTCTATGTTTCATAAATTAAACAGGTGAGTAGGCTGGATTGTCTGGGAAATTGTAAAGCTCTTTTAATGACTCCAAGCATTTCAATGAAACAAAAATCCATCTTTTCATTACAACATTCTACCAGTTCTGTTATATGGCTGAACAGGGGAGGACAACCTATACTGGCCAATGAGAGTCAAGTATTAAAGTTTCAGTATAAACACTTATACCTCAGAAATGGGCAAACACCACAAACTGGGGCTTGACTTACTGTTCTGTTGATTACTCTAGACTTAATAAATTGATGGAGAAAATGTTAATGATACAGGTTAAACTTAAAAGTGTGCCATGCATACATTTTTCAGAGTTGGTTATTAAACGTTCAGCAGCACACCCCTAGCTGTGAATCACAGAAAACAATGATCTCCAAAGAACTGAAATAAAACTGAAAAAAACTCACATAAAGAATAGAGGGATTCATGGTTGCCATGAGTTAACTGCAATACTACAAACAAAATATTTGAGAGCAGAGGTCATTTCATTTTTGTCGTTGTGTCTCCTACACTACCATAATGCCTAGCATACAGTAAGTGCTAAGAGAATAACAAATGCTTATTAAGTAAATAAATTAAGAAACACTTGTTCATTGACTGCTTTGTTGTTAGCCTTAAAGGTCCCTTCCAATTCTGTGACCATGAACCTATGATCCTAGGATTGATTTGTCTTGGGTTTTTTTTTCTAGGTATGCCCTGTATCCTGTCACAGTGAATATTATTTTTCACAGAAGCTTATATCTAACAACCCAGAAGAAAATTCAAGAATTCCACAAGCATTTTCAGATTTATGATGTTGGTTTTCAATATGGGAGTCAGATACCAGAATGTTTTTTAAGGTAGTTATTTTATCTAATTTATTCATGGATTCAGAAAACCAACCAGAAGAGAGAGAAATATTTCTCAGATTTCTGTTTTTGTGTGTTTTTTTTTCCTCAGAGCTCTACAATATATAAGCAGGAACCAGAATTTTCCCCTTGTTTGAGGATTGAAGAAGTCTCTTTAAAGTTCTTGTAGTGCCTTATTCATGATGGTAGAATACTGATGTCCATCAACTGGGGAATAGCTGATCAAACTGTGGTATATGTATGTAATGGAATATTAATGTGCAATAAGAAGTGATGAGAAGGCAGATTTCAGAAAAAACCTAGACTTATATTAACTGATGCAAAGTGAAATGAGCAGAATCAAGAAAATAATGTACACAGTATCAGAAACATTGTATGCTGATCAACTAAGAATGACTTAGCTCTTCTCATCAACCCAATGATTTAAGACCATTACAAAGGCCCCATGCTAAAAAATGCTATCCACATACAGATAAAGAACTGATAGACTCAATGTAGATCAAACTTTATTCACTTACTTTTTCTGGTGTTTTTTTTCCTTTTGATCTATTTCTTCCTTCACAACTGTGACTAATATAGAAATATGTTTTACATAATTGCACATATATAACCTATATCAAATTGCCTACCATTTTAGGAAGAGGGGAGGAGAGGGAGGAAGGAAGAAAAATCTGGAACTCAAAATCTTGTAAAAATGAATGCTAAAAATTATCTTGACATACAGTTGGGGAAAATAAAATACTTTTAGATATAAAAATAAATAAAATTTTAAAAGTAAAATATGAAGATATCAGATTAAAAAACTAAAGAGCAGATGCTAAGGGAGAAGAGCAGAACCAGGAAAATCACAGACACATCATATGTGTGACGACCAACTTTGATAAACTGTACTCTTCTCAGCAACGTACAGGTATAAGACAACTCTACAAGTCTCAGGATGGAAGAAGATATCTACACTCAGAGAAAGATCTAGAAAGAACTGAGTTTAAACGGAGACTGAAGAAATCTACATGCTATCATTCTTTTTCATGTTTAGTTTTCTTTCTTTTTTCTCATTGTTCACTCCAATGGCTACAACCCTTCTATACAACCAGACTATTGTACAATGTGAAAGTATTTGCGGATCCTATACTTGACTGCACACAGCCATGGCAGGGGGGAAGGGAAGGGGGAAAATCTGAAACTCAAGGGATTGTGGAACTGACTCTTATAGACTAAAAGTAAAAAATAAGTAAATTAAAATAAAAAAAAAACTAAAGAGCAGAAATTCACATTTTCTTAAGCTTTGTTCTTCATATTTTGGAGCATCTATGTTTGTTAATGACTACTAATTTTGCAATAAAATAATTTTAAAAGAATACAATCCTTGTAGTCCTTTCACATATTTGTTTTACATATGTGTGCATATATATACAGATAAATATGTATGTATGCATATATGTATGTATGTACATATGTATATGTGGTGTGGGAATAGGGTCAAGAATTCCTGGCAATCCTTCTCATTCTTATCTTATACAAACAAGACTTCAGCCATCTCTTGAACAAAACCATGATTTTTGCAAGAATTAAATAAGATAATATACATGAAGTACTTTAAAATCTTAAAGCACTTTATATTGTTGGATTAGCAAATGAAAACTCACCCAAGCCTGCTAAATGTATATGATCTCAAATCCAACTTCAAATCCCAATTAGCAACTCATTATGAGCATCCCACCCTACTGAATCTTTCCACTTCTTGCTCTGAGAACAATTATCAAATCAGTATTATCATTGTTGGACCTGCAGCTTCCCTTATGATCACTGTAACTCCCAGACCAAAATTTTCTTCCTTAGCTCAATGGGGACTGGGGGACTGAATTGACTCACCTCTGTAATTATATTGCCAGGGCTTAGCATAGTGCAGGGCATACAGTAGGCACTTAATAAATGCTTTTTTTTTTCAGAAGAAATATCATCATCTTATTCCACCTAAAAAGTATATATCCTCTATCCCAATGACTCTACACTTCTTTCAATCTCCAGTTTGTGGGGTAATGAAAAGCAACTTAGACTTGACAGTAAAGAAGACCTGTCCAATTACTTCCAGTATAATCACTTCTACTTTCTAGGCATCAATTTCCTCTTATGTCAAACAAGGGGGTGCAACTTAATCCATAAGATTCCTTCTTGTTCTAAATCCTTCGATCAATTGTAAACTATAAGAATGGACCTTAGAGACCATCTCATCACTTCCCTTTTCAGTTGACCTTGATCTGCCATAATCCTCCTCCATCTCCCATCTCCAAGTCTTTGCACAGGATGTTCCCCATGCCTAGAATGCCATCCTTTAGACTCTTTTGAATTTCTAGCTCCCTTCAAATCTCAACTGAAATACTACATCTAATCATTCCAATAGTAATGCCTCCTCTCCAAATTACCTTGTCCTTTGTATCTATTTCGTGCATATTTAGAGATGTATGTACATGTTGTTTTCCACAACAAAACGCAAGATCCTTCAGGTCAGGGACTGCTTCATTGCTGTCTTTGCATATCCAGGGTCTAATAAAGTGTTATCTGGCAAAGTAACATACACTTAATCCACAGGCACTTATTCTGTATAGGTTCTGTGTCAGGCCCTGTGCTAAGTAGTGAGGACACAAAGAGAAAGGGGAAAATATCTATGCCATCAAAGAGTTTATGCTCTACTGGGGAACACAGCATATGCATAAACATATGTGAAATACATAAAAATAAGTACAAGGTAAATAAGAGAGGGGGATCAGCAAAGGCTTCAGGTTAACTGTCACCGGAACACTTCTCAAGGAAACAAGGAATTCTGGGAGGTGCCAGTGAGTGGGGGAGGTATATTTCCTACCTGGAGAACAGCCAAGGGAACTGCCTATGCCCGACATGGATTTTTATGTATGAGGAACAAGAAGGCCAGTTCAATAAAAAATAATTTATTGTTAATAAATGGACATGAATAAAAATATTTTAAAAGATAATCCAAATAAAATTATTTCAGTAATAATCTGAGTCATCACTTTTTTCTTTGTAGTATATCTTTTTCATAACAGAAGTTATTTTCTCATTTCTAATGTGAACCAAACAATTCTCATTTGCTACATATATGAGCATAGAAATTGAACTTTTAAACTTAAAATATTTTTTTGTAAACTGGTACAATGGCAACTGTGCCCAACCCTAGACCCACCTCACATACCATGGCAATATAAAGAAAGGAGATTTTCTTAGGCCCCAATTTCAGGCAAAGGAATATAGAGCAAGAACTGAACTGGGTCAATTCGAAATCTGAAACAGGTATCATTTTTTTATGTCTGAAGTACTGACAAACTATTTTTTCAGAAAATTTGTGGGGAAAGGCGTAAGGAATTCCAAGTAAACATTTTAAGTATACAGATTTACCAAAAATGATAAGTGCTCTTACTGGAGAAGGGGAAAGGGAAGGGAATATAGACAGACAGATAGACAGACAGATGTTAGATAGATAGATAGATAGATAGATAGATAGATAGATAGATAGATAGATAGACAGATAGACAGATAGATGATAGACAGACAGACTGATAGATGATAGATAGATAGATGATTGACATAGACAGACTGATAGACAGACAGACAGCTAGATAGATAATGATAGACAGACTGATAGATGATAGATAGATAGATAAGTAGATAGATAATGATAGACAGACTGATAGATGATAGATAGACAGACAGACAGATGGACAGACAGACTGACAGATAGATAGATAGATGATAGACAGACTGATAGACTGATAGATGATAGACAGATAGATAGATAGACAGACAGACAGACAGATAGATACATAGACAGATGATAGATAGATAGAGATAGAGTGCCAAGCACTCTGCTAAATGTTTTACAAATATATCTCATTTGATTGTATAGTTTATAAAAATGAGTCTTTAATAACGATATATATCATTGTGTCATATGGAATAAAAAATACGAATAATTCAGAGAAATACAGGAAGACCCATTTACATTGTGTAAAAAGCAGAGATGGCTACAACAATGTAAATTGTAAATAAGAATTATACACTAAGAGGCAACAAAACTCAGAAAGGATGACAGATGATATCACATTGGCAAATTTAAACTATCTATCTTTCTCTTCTGTTAACCATCAATGAACTACAAAAAGCAGAGTGACAATTTCTATCAGTAGTAAAAAGCTCTTAGGTTATGTTCAGGGGACCAAAGTCATGGGGTCATACGGTGGAACTAGAAGGACGTCAGAGGCCATCTGATGTCTTCCTTTTATAAATGACATGCAGGTGCAGAAGAGAGTGACTTTCCCCAAGTTACACAAGTGGAAAACTTCAGAGGTGGCCCTTCAATGTTTACCCTCTTTGGTCCAGACCTCTTTCTGCTTTACCATATTACCCCTACTTGTTCAGGGGTTTTTCTGGGTTGTACCTCTAGTGACAAAATAAAATGGCACACAAAACTTAAAAATAAGGAAACAACACTACCACCACCACCACCACCAACTCTTCAGTTGTTAACTAGTTACGGTTTTGTACCTGCTTCTCCAAACACAGAAGATATGCCTTCCATGACATTCTTGTAAATAGAAGGATTATAAAGAATATAAGTAACTGTCCAATAAGCAACCTTCAAAAGAAAAAAAAAATAGGTTAAAAACTTAAATTTAAATGACTACAGGGGAAGAGGGGAGGAAAAGATTTAATATGCAGCATAGAAACTGCTATTATTACTATACCCATTTTATAGTTGAGAAAACTGTGGCAAACAGAGGTTAAATGACTTGCCCAGGGTCACACAGCTAGTAAGTGTTAAGTGTCTGAGACTGGATTTGAACTCAGGTCCTCCTGACTCCAGAGCCGGTAGAGTCATTCACTGTACCACCTAGCCGCCCCTCTTCTACTTATTTACTCCATTTGTGCAACCTCAGCCAAGTCACTTGACCCTCTACAATCTATTTCCTCTTCTGTAAAGTAAGAAAGTTGAACCAGATGGTATTTAAGGGCCCATTCATCTTTAGATCCTATGAGCTGTGATCATTCTCCTAAAAGTATAGCCACAACTTACACATTCAGAAATAGAAAATCATAAGACGTATGTTACCTAACTCATACTCTGAGAGGGAAAAATATCCTTATTTTTCAAGGCTTAAATGCAATAAATATATATATATACATATATATACACAATTAGCAAACCACATATATTTTAGATACCATAAACACATTTTAATATAATGCCCTAGAAACTCGACTAATTTTTAAGACTTGAAAACCGAATTTCTCAATATTTTTCCAAAAATATGACCCATCAGAGCAAGTTATTTTGAAAGATTATGTATCTTGATAATATCATCTATCTTGAATTTAATGTCAACTGTAAGTTCTTCCTTGATAAAATATTAGTATTTTATGTTGATATATTTTGTTATAATCTTTGTTAAATGTATATAAATTATAACATTATATAATACTTTGTTCTGATTCATATTGACATATTTTGTTATAATCAGTCTTTAGATCAGCAGTTCTCAACCTGTGGATCGTGACCCCTTTGGGGGTTGAACGACCCTTTCACAGGGGTCACCTAACACAATCGGAAAACACATATTTCCGATGGTCTTAAGAACTGAGACACCGCTCCTCTATCTGTCTCCAGGTGGGTCTGTCCACATATAGATATGTCCACATATGGGTATTAAAGGGTCATGGCATTAGGAAGGTTGAGAAGCACTGCTTTAGATATAATAATAGCTCACATTCACCTATGGTTTGTTGCTGTGACAGGCGTTGTATGACTATTATCCCCATTTCCAAGAAGAAGAAACTAAAACTCAGAAAAGTTAAAAACATATCTGAATATAGCTAAGCTGAGCCTCAGATAACAGAAATATGGTTTGTCACTGGGCCCAGAGAGGAGGTCTCCGGGCATGGCCTTCAAGAACCAAGGTCATCCCCACACCAGGAGGAGGCATGGAAGCTTGGGGCTCACTCTATTAACAGAACTGGAAGATCTAATGATACAGCCAGCTTGGCACAGCAGATAGAGAGCAGATCTTAGAGATATGTAGAATCTGTGTTTAAACCTTTCCTCTCAAACATAATGGCTAGGTACTCAGATACTCTCAGCTGTGGCTCCAAGAAGCGGCACCCTGGTAAAATCGTCTCAGCAGGCGGCCTGTGCCAGGATGAAGGTAACTGACAGGCCTCAAATCCATCGGTGAGTTAGAGTGGTGTCTATTCCAAGCATGTGAAGACTTCCCCTGGCAGAATGAGCAAATGAGAACAATTTGCCCCAATGGCCATGAAGGCTGCTGAAGCAGGCACTGTGGAGTGCTTAGAGCAGTGGTTCTCAACCTTCCCTTTAATACTTGTATGTGGGTGGACCCACCTGGAGACGGGCAGAGGAGTGGTATCTTGGATCGTAAGAGCATTGGAAATACATGTTTTCTGATGGTCTTAGGTGACCCCTGTGAAAGGCTCGCTCGGCCCCCAAAGAGGTTGCAACCCACAGGTTGAGAACCACTGACTTAGAGCTTAAGCAGACTGCGAAGATGCCAAGGTCATAGACTGGATGGCTCCCCAGCCATCACCAGTCATCCTGACTTTTCTCCTGCCAGTGGACTTTGATAACTGGAAGGGAGAATGAGGCCGACAATTTTGTGCAACTGTGCCTCACTTAAATCCAATTCACACAGGAGTCAAGACACCACCCAATGATGCCATTGGTCCTCTTTGAAAACAAAAGACTAACAACAATAATGAGGCAGTGTGGTCAATACAAGGGTAGAACCCAGGGAATATATGCCAGGCACTGTCCTGGGCAAGTCACTTCACTCTTTAAGACCACAAATTGCAAAACAAGCACTAAGAGTTTTCTCATCTGGGAGTTCCTGGTACAAACCAATGAAATCATGTCTGGATCATCCCCTTATCTCTTTCCTTGTCCCACCAAAAATCCAGAAAAGGGGAGATGATAGTCTCACTGAACTGACCTCGATCATAAGATATATGATGTGCTTTCAGTTTTAGGTACCATATTTTAGAAAGGACATTGCCAAGCAGAACTACATCCAGAAGACAGGCAAACTGATGAGGAGACACTACAGTATAGTGATCAAGAACTGGTTAAAACAACTGGGGGTGCTTAGTTTGGAGAAAAGAAGCCTTGAGGACGGAGGGCAGGATTGGTGTATTCACGGAGTTAAAGGGTTACATGAAAGAGGGATTTTAGTTGTTTTCCTCGGCCACAGAATGATGATCATTATGTAAAAAAAAAAAAGAGGGTCAAATTTTGGCTCTATGTAAGGAAATACATCCTAACAACAGAACTGTCCAGAAACATCTCAGGAGTCAGTGAGTTCCATTCATTGGAAGGTCTTCAGGTAGGCACTCAGTAATCACTTGTCAAGAATGTTGCCAAGATTCCCGTTCAGGTGTGAACTGAAATAGATGTGGTCTAAGGTATGAATAAGATAACAATAAATCTCTGAGTTCATCTTGTGCCTACAACTATTTAGCCTAAAGATCAGATAGCAAGGCTCAAATTCAGGCTTTCTAACTGTTATGTCCAGTGTTCTTTCACTATACGTAAAAAACAAAAACAAAAACTTTCTGAAAACTTTATCAGCTATAAAATAAAAATGGTGTTTTGTTTTGTCTTTTACACTTCTTTAGAAAGGAAGAATGAAAGGGTAATTTAGGAAGGCAGAAGTGGTTTCCATTTCCATGAGGAATCATTCTGGAAAAAGTCCAGATGAGGATATGATGAGCTGCTCTTTTTTATTGTCCTTTATGGGGCTGAAATATACAATTTTAATTGAACCAAGGACTCCCCTCTGTGGTCAAAAGAGGAAGAACTGCTATTATTACTGTTTATTTCTAAAGAGACACATGGAAGAGGTTTGCATTAATCACATTTTTCCCTGTTCTTTTTCTTTAGAATTCTAAGAAGGGAAACTTTTATACAAAGTGACAGGGAAAAGAGGCAATTTTATAGATAATTAAGGCAACTAGTAAAAATATAATTAAGGGTTTTCTTTTATGTACATTTTATAGATGAGAAAAAATAAGAATTGTAGCATTGGCATAGGATTTAGAGATCACAGTGTTTAATTCCCAAGTGAGGACACGAAGAACCATGGAGGTTGATGGATGTGATGCAGAGAGGATGCGGCATAGAGAACTGAGTGTTGAACTTGGAAACAGGAACATGTAAGCTCAAATCCTGCTTCAGGTATATACTTAGCTGAGCCACCCTGGGCAAGTCACTTAGCAACTCTTAGTCTCAGTTCCCTCATCTGTAAAATGGAGATAATAATAGTATCTACTTCACAGGGTTGTTATAAGGATCAAATGAGATAATAAATAGTTATTTTGCAAACATTAAAGTACTACACAAATGATATCTGTTATTATTGTTGTCAAAGGACAAGAGCAATTCCCCATAGTTAAAGGACGTGAATTGGTTATTGTCCTTTCTTCCTGAAGAGGGTCAAAATGACATCACTATGCTGAGGTCAAGGTCCAGTGTGTCCAACTCCAGCTGATCAGACTAATACAAGCTTGGAAGGCTCAATCATAGGTAGAGCACAAAGTCTACGTGAACATCTGGAATGGACCAAGGATGTGAACAGGCAGTTCACAGAGGAAGAAATCCAAGCTATCAAGCAGGATATGAAAAAATGCTCCAAATCACTAATAATTGGAGAAATGAAAATTGAAAAAACTCAGCTTCTATCTCACATCCATCGGAAGGGTCAAGAAGACAAAAGAAGAAAACGACAAGTGTTGGAGGGGCTACACGAAAACTGCTGGCAGAGTTGTGAACTGCTCCAGCTACTTTAGAAAGCAATTTGGAGATCAAACTGTGCAGATCCTTTGACCTAACAATCACTATTAGGCTTATAGCTAAAGACACCAAAAGAGACAGAAGAAAAGGACATGTGTGTACAAAAATATTTCTATCAGCTCTCTATATCATAGCAAAGGACTGGAAACTAAGGAGCACATTGATGGGGAAATGGCCAACCAAATTATAACGTTGGAGTGTAATGGAATATTACTACACTGCAAATTTCAGTGAGACATAAGCAGAAGTAAAGTGGTTTTGGGGGGTTGTTTTGTTGTTGTTGTTTTGCTATCTGAATTCACAGGCTCCCTGAAATTTGTCCACAGACTCTTTGGAGATCTATGGACTCCAGGTTAAGAACCCCTGTGCTAGAGCATTAGGTGAAATCTCATAAAATGAAATTCAAAAGGAATAAATATAAGCCTTTGATTCTTGAACAAAAACATAAGCTTCACACATATAAAATGGGAGTGGGAGACATGATTAGATATCAGTTTTGTAAAAATGATCTGGGGATCTTGGTGGGCTAATAGCTTAACATGAATTGGAAGTTCAAAAAACTAATGCAACCTAGAACTGTATCAAGCTTCAAGGAAAAGAAAGGCGATAGTCTCTCTGTACTATTTGACTCTGGAGGAGAGAGTGAGGCTGATGACTGCACAGCCCTGCCTCATTTATATCCAATTCACTCCCAAGCCAAGAAACCACCTTGTATTGTTAGCTATCTCTGGGTTTTAGGCTATTCACTGGAAGGTCAAATATTGAAGCTGAAGCTTAAATACTTTGGCCACATCAGATGACACGACTCATTAGAAAAGACCCTGATGTTGGGAAAGATTGATGGCAAAAAAGAAAAGGGGGTGGCAGAGGATGAGATTGACAGACAGTGTGATGGAAACAAGGATCATGGACTTGGACAGATTTCAAGAGATGATGGAGGATAGAAGGGCCTGAGGTTTTATTGTCCATGGGGTCATCAAGAGACAGAACAACTGAACAAACCAAGTGACCTCTAAACTCCCGTCCAGCTCAATGATGCCTTGCTTTATTTTACTGATCAGTTTTTGCTGAAATCCTCCAGAAATGGCTTCCTAACTACTCTATGGGAATATTCTTTGTATCCTGCCCACAACATACTTCTCTTTTGGCTAGGTGATGCTATGGATGAAGCGCTGGCTCTGGAATCAGGAAAACCTGGGTTCAAATCCAGCCAAACTTCCTAGCTTTGTGACCCTGAGCAAATCATTAACCTCTGTTTGCCTCAGTTTTCTCATTTTTAAAATGGGGATAATAGTATCTATCTTCTAGGATTGTTGTAAAGATGAAAAGAGATAATAAAATGCTTAGCACAGTACCTGGTACATAGTAAGTGGTATTTAAATGTTTATTATTATTATTATTATTATTATTATTATTATTATTGTCATTGTAATTTCTCTGGCAAGAAGCATCAGCTCTTTGCATTTTGGAAGTACCATATACACGTTAAACACAAGAGAATGCTGTGTCCCTCTCCCACCGGCTCCTACTCACATGCCCTTCTCCCTCTTCCCCTATAGCTTGTTGTTAGTTATGCAACCAAAAGACTGTTTTATTGTTTGAGACTTTGTCACAAACCAAAAATGTTGGTAAGAAGAAAAGTAAAGCAAGATGGTGGTTAAAAAATCAGGGTATAGTAGGCAAAGGAGAAACATTTCCCTTCCACTTCAACAACAAATTTTCATTCATTCATTCAACAAATCATTCTTTTATACACACACACATACACACACACACATACACATACATACATATGGATGTATGGATGTACTTACAGGAACAGCATTAGAAAGAGCAGCCCAAAGCATTAATACAGCATAATTGGGAGCCTTATCTTGTTTTGCTCTATGCCTTAAGGTGTTGGTAATCAGCTGCAGCATTGTCTATTCAAAATAAACAGATAAAAACTTTAGGACTTAAAAACTGAGGACTGATGGAAACTGAAAAACTGTACCTATTTCTGCAGCATTCAAAACACACAACAAAAGAGATTTTATGATCTATAACAAGGTATGATTAGGCCAGTTCTTTTCTTTGTAGACAGGAAAAGACATACAACATACTGTTGAACACACAAGAGAATACCAGTCCCTACCGACATCCCAGGTTCTCTATTTGGACATTACAACAATTATGTCCTAGAAGCTGTTCTGGCTCTGATTGCTGCCTGCTCTGCTTGGCAGCCAGTTTCTTTCCAAGACAATATGCTAAGATTGTTCTATTGAAGTAAATCATAAGAGCAAAAAGTGAACACATTCTCCCTCTAGATCTAGAAGATATCCCTCCACAGAGAACAATTAGAACTCTTCATAATAGAGATCAAGTGATCCAGGCACTACATGTAGGAGAGCACTTGGTTTCAAATACAGTATTATTTTCAATAATAACTGTAACAGTTTACACTTATGTGATACTTTAAGTTTCCAAAGTATTCTGCATATATCTCATTTAATACAACAATATTGTGAGGCAGGTCTGATAAGATATATTATCATCCTTTTGCAGATGAAGAATCTAAGATTTAGAGAGGATGTGACTTGTCTATGACCAATCAATCAATCAACATTTATTAAGCGCTACTAGTACTAAAAGTTGAGTATACAAATGAACAAGCAAAAACACGCCTTACATTCCAATGGGAGGACAAAATACAAACACAAATTGGTACAAATATGACAGAGGAGATGGAAGACAGCCTTCGAAGGACAGGCACCAATTACCATTACATAGTCAATAAAAGTTAGAGGCAGAGTCCAACCTAGATATTTCCTGACTCTGTACTCTTTTCACAATAACATATGAAAATGTGAATTATTTATAAAACTATTCATGTCTTTAGATCCAGTCTTTCTGCTCAGTGCTGGGACTATAACTTACATATGTAACTAACAAGAAAAAACCAGCTTATTTATACAGAAAAATTCCAGTAACACGATTCATTATATAACAACAACAGAAAAGACCCTGAAAACAGCTTATGTTTATTTTGACAATTGAGAAATCACTAAATAATTGTGATTTATTAATACCACAGATTATTACTGTGTCATAAGAAATGGCAACTAAGATGGATATAAAGAAATATGGAATGACATCTATGAAGAGGTGCAGAAGCATGAAAGCAGGAACAAAACAATACATACACTGAATATAACTATCTGACAGGCTAAAAATAAGTCTGGGAAAAATGAATAGAAGGAAAAAAGATCAGAAAAAGGCATGAAGACAAACAGGATGACTGTGTTACTACTTAAAGTTAAAGTAAATATACACTTATTTTTTTTAGCAAAGTACAGATAATAAAAGTTTCCAGTTTTCTGTAGGAAATAAGCCCTGGAAAGGGCCACAAAGTTCATTTGATCAAATTATCTCATTTTATAGATGAAGGGGTAAAATATACAGAGGTAGGTCAACTCACATCCCTCTGCCTCCAAATCCAAAGATGTTTCATTCATTTTTTAAAATTGTATTTGTACATTTGAATGGTTCATTGATAATTCTATTATTAATATACACACAGACACGCCTACACACAATGTGAGCTATGAAGTAGAACAGCGTCATGGTTTAAAGCAGTCATTCTGTGGTATGTGTGAATTACAACTGTGAATTTTAAAAAGCTACAAACATGAAGACTTAATATCTCATGTGTAGAACTGCATTTTTATCTTACAAATGGATGAATTTGCAGATGTGGCTGGACTTGATGTTTTGCTAGTATTCATCCAGTATCAACACATCTCATCACCAAAGATATTCTTTTATATGAAATGTATGACAACACATACAAGTGGTACTGAAATATTCATAGTGTTGAATAACTTTTTTTTATCCTCATGGCTTATCCCAGAACAACCGTATTGATGCTTGCAGTGATGGAGCAAAAGCAATGGTAGGTACAAGTGGTGGTGCCTTAACATGAATCAAGGAAGTGGCACCAAACAAATAACTTATTGTTTTCAATCAAGTCTGACTCTCCATGACCCCATTTGAGGTTTTCTTAGCAAAGATACTAGAGTGGTTTGCCATTTCTTTCTCTGGCTTACTTTACAGGTGAAGAAACTGAGGCAAACAGTATTGAGTGACTTGCCCAGGATCACACAATTAGTAAAATTAGTAAGTGTCCAAGTCTGGATTTGAACTCATGTGTTCCTGACTCCTGACTCAGCAATCTATCCACAGTGCCACCTAGCTGCCTCAAACAAATAATTAACAGTAATCATTGTATTCTTTACCACCATTTGCTATTCAAAGAAAAATCCAGTTTCACTTATTAATGATCTTGTGAAGGAATAAAATTTATTCATTTTATTAAATCTAAACACTTAAGTGCATGTCTTTTTAATATTCTGTATGTCAAATTGAGAAGTATATGCAAAGCCTTCTGCTACATTCTGAAGTAGAAGGACTGTCTTGTGGTTCAGTCATTTTTCTGTTATCCAACTTCTCATGATCCCATTTGGGATTTTCTTGGCAAAGATTCTGGAGTGGTCTGCCATTTATTTCACTGGCTCATTTTACAGATAAGGAAACTGAGGCAAACAGGGTAAAGTTATTTTCCCAGGGTCAAGCAAATAGTAAGTATAAGAGGTCACATTTGAACTCTGGAATACCATGAGTTTCACTGACTCTAGGCCCAGCACTCTACACACCATGGTGCCACTTAGATGTCCATGGTTGTCTTAAGGAAAAGCATTTGTGGGACTGAGATGCAATGAACTTTGCTCAGGGAACACCACTTTTACTTGAAAGAACAAGTGAAAGACAAATGATGGTTATTCAGACTGGTATTTAGCAGACATTTTTTTCCGAAAATGAACAAAGCAAGCCTGTCACATAAAGGAAAACGAGTGACAGTATTTGTTGCCAATAATAAAATTTGAGCTTTCAAGTGAACATTAGAATTTTGGAAAACTTATGTCTGCCACTGTGAACCTGACAGCTTCCCAATACTATTTTTTTCTGATCTTAACACCGAAACAAAATCACACTAACAAATGAAATTTTTTTATATTGTTTAATGAAATGAGTCAATATTTGGAAGATCTGCATAAGTCAGTGAACAAATAATTTCCAAAATACCAATGATGTTACAAAAGTAGGAATCAATTAAAGACCCATTTGGTGGACATGATAGATCAATGTATTTTATTATAGCAGACAATGAAAAATTCATTGGTGCAGCTTGAGGGTCTACATGGCAACTAACATTTAAGAAACTATCACTTGTGAAGTTTTAGTGTAGTATCGAAGAAGAGGATATTGGATGAAATCATTATCTGGAAAGATACTCTTCCTTCTTCCAACCGCTATCTGAGTAAGGTTGTTTTTTTCGCCCTAATCATACTTAAACCAAAACAACAAATATCACAGCAGACTGAGGAGCAGCTTTGTGGTGCAGTAGATAGAGAACTGGGCCTGAAGTCAAAAAGACTCATCTTCCTGGGTTCAAATCTGGCCTCAGATACTTACTGTGTGACCCTGGGCAAGTCATTTAACCCTGTCTGCCTCCATCTCCTCATCCATAAAATGAGCTGGAGAAAGAAAAGGCAAATCATCCCAGTATCTTTACCAAGGAAACCTCAAAAGGGGTCATGAAGAGTTGGACACAACTTATATGACTGAACAACAACAGACTGAATTGTAGAAGTAGAGATGAAAAAACCAACTGTCTATTATTAAGTCAGACATGAAAGAAATTTGCAAAAATAATTTAAAACAAAGGTTACTACTCTTCAATTTTGTTTTCTTTTGGAAATAATCATTTTGCATAAAATATTTTGCTAATATGCAATGGCTTTATTACTACTAATTTAAATGAATTAATAAATTGACATTTTAAAACTTATCAAGAGCTATAACCCAAAAATAGACAAATTCTTCAGAGTTTTCAATAATGTTTAAGAGTTTAAAGTGGTCCAGAGCCCAAAAGTTTGAGAAGTGCTGGTTTAAAGGAAAGGACACAGGATATGGAGTCTGAAGATTTGGTTGCGAATTTTGACTGTGCAAATACTTACTAAATGAGTGACCTTGAGAAAGAGGCCCTCTCTTGGCCTCTACCTAGTCTCCTGTAAAAATGGGGAGGGGAATGGATTAAATGATCTCTAAATGATGCTTTTAGTGCTAAAGTCTTTGATCTTATCTGAGCTTTATACAGGGTCTTCGTTTGAGTCTATGAATCTTAAAACTTTCAATAACTGAATTTGCTTGTAATATAACTCTAATATCTAATCTTTATTTAAAGTCAAATTTAGAAAGGCAATATGGTATAGTCAATAGAGAGTCATTCTTAGAGTCATTAAGACTTGGGTTCAAGTCTTGCCTCTGAAAGATCCTAATGGGGTGATCTCCTGCAACTCATCCAATCTTTCAGGGCCCCAGGCAATACTCTAAGAATGGAAGCTGCAAAAAAGTGCCAACTTTCAGCAAGAAATTGAGTTTCCTCATTAGAAGCTCCAGATGCTACTGAAAACATAAATCAAAAATCACAAATGAATAAAGGAAATATATTAATTTGAGACAATGAAATCACATAATTGTGTACAATGCACAGTATTCTTATTTCAGATCTTTTGACCAGCAGAAAACTAACTATAGGAAATAAGGATATAACTTGAGGCATATGGCTGATATAACTGAAGTCTCTATCAAATAGTAAAAATTGCTTTTAAATGAAATTTACCTACTGAGAAAGAATTGTACAAGCATTAATTGTTTTGATTTTGTGAATAAAGATCTTCATATTTATTAAAAATACCATTATATGAAATGAAAAAGAAGTACATGTATAGAGTACATGATATCTGGTTTGGGGAGATAGGGATCTTGATTCTACTTCTGATGCCAGCTCACTGGAATGATCTTGGGCAAGTCTCTTCACTTTCATGCACCTCAGTTTCCTCATGTGTAAAATGAAAAGGTTGGATTAGATGGTTCTTTCACATCATCTTGATGGACCGACAATGTAGAAATGCCTGGAAACCACCTGGTAACCCGATATACATATATATATATATATATATATATATATATATATATATAAATTCAATAAACATTTAATCAGGCTCTCCTCTATGCAAAGCACTATGCTGCTAAAAACTGAAGGATATACTTCGCGGAATTTATAGTCTAACAGAGAGACAAGACACATACAAACACTCAATTACTAAATGAAAAGTACATGAGAGTTGTGAAGTGCTATTATTACATATAATTTAACCTAGTACTGATTTATAGTGAACTTTAATGGATGTTCCAATAGAATGGAATTAGTAGTTCAAAGAAAAATGACACACAACTAACTTAAATAACACATAGGCTGTTGAATTAGTCTCTGAAATTCCAAAGTGATTCATAAATACCCAATAATTGACCACTCAGCCCTGTTCTAGACTTTCTACTGAAACATATTCTCCAAGCGGCCAGACTTCTGCATGGAGTTTAAGAGGATGGACTTGGGAAGACGAGTCTTTCAGACTGGTGATCAGATATTACAAACCGCCCAACCCCTATGCAAGAATACAGTAAGATCAATGTAGTATTATTCACTAGTGTAACAATTACTTCCTTTTCTTGGAAAAAAATTGCCCTGAAAGGCTTTTCCTTCTAAACATCTTCTAATCTCAATCTGATGGCATCAGGAAATAACTTTTCAGTGACATCTCTGGGCAGAATATTTAGGAAAAGCTTCCCACTTCTCTCAGCATTCAGATCACTCCGTTTCCTTTGAGGACACCCGCCATAAAGCCAGACAATATCGACAGAAACCACACCTGAAGTGCAAGGAGGGAGGATTCACTGGGATAATGCAACAGCAGTGATAAGAAAATTCACTAATAGATTAAATCTGATGACTAACACCAGGGACTGACTCTTTTTCAGAGTTCATTATGTTGGGCTCAATGATAGCACATCCTTTACTTTTTTCTAGATTATGCTATAATCTGAAGATATCTATTTCAGATTCTAAAGTGCTGCACTGCATATTTAAATCAGCATCCTCCACCAGGGTTTAAATTGACTTGATGGAAAACTCTCTACTTTTTCTTTTAATGTCTTCCTGACTTCTAAGTAGGTGCTAAAACATGCTTCCTACTTTCTCTTTTCCTTCATCCCACAGTCTCCCAGTGCTGAAGCCCGTTTCATGCAGACCTAAGCATCTCTCTTGAAAGTAGCAGTGCCCACCCTAAACCCCTGAACTAGTAGTCAAGGCAGAAGTCCCTAAGTTATCATACTGATTATCCACATTTTAATATTACTCAGTTCACATGTCCACACTGTCATCTATATGTGACAAATGCATAGACAAAAAAAATAAAAATCATAACCAGCTTTAAACTTCACACTCTGATTTCTCTTTAGCTACTTTAATGAAATTTATGTTATATTTGGTAGTTAGAGCCTGGGAACGTGACCTACGACTCCACAGAGAATTTAAACTACCTCAAGTTTAACTACCTCAAATGTACTCAGCTAATGAAGCTCCAACTATCCCACAGGAGAACTTGCACATGACCCTTGGCCATCTCTGGTACTATGCCTTCCATCTTCTGTTTCTATATAATGCCTGGCCTGACCTGGGGTTGATGGATGGTTCCATTTTACTTCATCCAGCTGTCACCCAGGACAACTGGCCTTTTGTGAGTAAGATCCCTCAATTAACCCTAATGAAACCTATTTTTTTTGCTTTTTTTTTTGGAGGGAAGTTGGGGTTAAGTGACTTGCCCAAGGTCACACGGCTAGTTTTTGTGTTAAGTGTCTGAGGCCGGATTTGAACTCAGGTACTCCTGACTCCAGGGCCGGTGCTCTATTCATTGCGCCACCTAGCCGCCCCAATAAAACCTATTTAATAACCAAGCTGGGATGGGTCCCTCTTTCTTTGGTATCTCAGTTTTCTCTCAGACAGTATGCCATCCTACAATTGGCATAACCAGAGTGTTAATATGTGCAATGATGATCTATCAGCTAGATTTACTTCTACAATTCACAAGGCAACAGATCCCTTCATTAAAAGTGAGTACTAAAATTTGTAGAACCTATATTTGATTACATACCTCTAAGGGGGGGAGGAGAGGGAATGGGAGAAAATTTTAAACTTAAGAGACTGTGGAACTGAATGTTGTAAACTAAAAATAAATTAAAAGACATCAATTATTTTTTTAATGTGGGTACTAAAAATAAGGCCACTGGTAAATTCCACTGAGAAAGAACACAAATAATACGACATGAAAAATACTTAGTTTCTCTTAAAAGTTTAAACTATGGTCTGTTTTAACAGTCTAAAATATAATATTAAATTTCAGTAAAACCTCAGCAAAAAAAAGAATTAATACAAAAAGCCTACACACTTAAAACTCCAAATTCCATGCAATTTTGGGAGAAATTCTTCTCTCCTTTTTCTCATCTCTCCACTCCTTGACATCAACTCCATTCTCTCCCCTTTACTTCATTTTCTGCTGAAAAGATGGCCCTGTTCTTCAAGACCAACCCTTCCACATGTGTCCTCCCTCACATCCCCAAACATCTTTTCCAGCAAATTCCTCCCACAATCATTGTCATCTTCATTCTTTCTGTCTTTGGTTCTCTGTGTTGATCCTTCTCTCCCATATTCATTTTATTCATATCTATTTGCGCTTTCTCTGCTGATTTATAAACGTACCCAAGACACCTCATCCTTTAAAAAGACATCACTAGATTCCATGGTTCCCTCCTAGCTCTCATCCTATATCCTGTTCTAAAACTCCTTTTTAAAAAAAAACTCTCTATTTTTTGCTCCATTTCCTTTTCTCATACTCTCTTCTAAACTCACAGCAATAGGACTTCCGACCTAATAACTCGGCTGAAACTGGCCTCTTCAAAGTTATCAAGGAACTTTTAATTGTTGGATCTAATGATTGTTTCTGGATCCTCACCCGACTTGTCCTCTCTGCAGCATTTGACATCATTGTTGATAATGAATACTCTCTAGGTTTTTTGTGACATGACATGGCTTTCTTTTGGTTCTCTGCTTCTTCACTGGTTTGTCACTCATCTCATGTCTCCTGCTGGTATGTGCCCCAAAGATTCTATCCTGAGTCCATTTGTCTCTTCTCTCTATACTGTTTCGCTTGGTGATTTAATCTGCCCCCATGAATTCAATACATATCTCTATGGAGATGACTATCAGATCTATACATCCAGTCCTAGTCTCTTTCTATACAAGGCCCTTCTTGTTTTTCTCAAATAATAGTAACTTCTTCTCCTGTGTTATCTTGTATCTACTTTGTACAGGTTTTAAATATCCATGTATTTGTACATATGCTCTTTCTATTGGAATAAAAGTTTCTTGAGGGCAGGGGATATTTCAATTTTGTATTTCTATCACCAGCACCTAGCACAGAGCCTGACACATAGTAGGCACTTGAATCTGACTTATGATAGCTTATGAGCTACTTGGACAAGAATCCTTACTCTAAACTAAGTGTTTATTTCATAATACTATGAAGAAAATATCAAAGTTTTAGAATGTGTAATATGATACGAATAGAAAACAAGTGGACAACTTAGGGAAAAAGAGAAGCAGAGGGAAAAGAGCCTAAGTACTTCCGAATTATTGTGTCTTTAAGGAATTCTTGCAAGACAAATGGGCCACAAAGGGGATGCTTTCACATAGGAGTCATCCAGCTCCTAGCTGATGATTTGTCAGGTTTCTTATATAATAATGTAGTTGTGGGGGCGGAGCCAAGATGGCGGCGTAGAAGCAGCAAAGCACCACAGCTCCCACACAAACACGCTAAAAAACTCATAAAATGGGACGCTAAACAGATTTTCAAGCTCCAAAACTCTCCACAAGACAGAAAGCACTACAGGCAGCG
>CM053593.1:213427786-213444301 GCA_028646575.1 Pseudocheirus occidentalis
CACAATGATGAGCACAGAAGTGAATGATCTTGCCAAACCTCACTACCCTCCCCCCCCCCATAAATTCCCATTGCTTCCTATTGCCTCTAAAATAAAATATAAACACTCGTGTTTTATTTTTAATGTACCTTCACACCTTTGCTTTCCACCTTCATTGGACACCACTCCCCTAGGTTGATCACCACAACCTTTTGTTGTTGCTCAGTTGTTCCTATCGGGTAAAACTCTCTGTGACCCCAGTTGGAGTTTTCTTGACAAAGATCCTGGAATGTTTGCCACTTTCTTCTTCAGCTCATTTTACAGAGGAAAAAACTGAGGCCAACATGACTGTGTGACTTGTCCAGGGTCACACAGCTACTAAGTGTCTGAGGTCAAATTTGAACTCAGGAAGATGAGTCTTTCTGACTCCAGGTCTAGCTCTCTATCTACTGTACCACCTAGGTGCCCCTCACTACATCCTACAGGAAGCCTTTTCTGATCTCTCCCCATCTCAAACTACTTTATATTTAACTATATTGTATTTATTTACAAGTATTCTCTGCATCTATTCTGGATATGCTTATTCACATACAGTACTTGCTGTATCCTTCATTAAAATGTAAGTTCCTCAGGTAGTATTTCATTCATTGTACTTATATCCCTACAGCCTAGCACAGTGCTTGACATATACTTGCTGTTCTGATATTTGTTAGTTGGATGATTTATTAAAGACAGAAAGTAAGGCTGGATAGCAAGTCATCTTAAAAGTTTCAGGAACCGTGATGGATCACAAGGTTGGTAAGACCGGACAGTGTAATACAGCAGCAAAAACAAAGAGAAACATTAAAAAAAAACCCTAATATGACCTCAGGTATATTAATGGAGGCACAGTGATGAAAAAGATGGGGCTAGCCTAGACTCCTATTGTATTATATCTTGGTCAGAAAGTCATTTAAATAAGTTTGAGTTTTCTTTTCTTTTCTTTTTCTTTTTTTGCAGGGAGGGAGAAAGGACAATTGGGGTTAAGTGACTTGTCCAAGGTCACAAGGCTAGTAAGTGTAAAGTGTCTGAGGCCAAATTTAGACACAGGTCCTCCTGACTTCAGAGCCAATGCACTATTCACTGGGCCACCTAGCCTCCCCTTTAATTTTCTTATTGGCAAAATGAGGGACCTGACTAGATTATTTCTATAGTGTTTTTTAGCTACACATCCTATAATTTAAAAGGTTGGGGGGGGGGAGAATGTGGGAGTGAGTATGTGAGTGTGGGGACATGCGTGTTTGCTTAAATAAGGTCACAGTCATCACTGCCAGAATGTTTTATTTTGGCATCTGTGAAACAGTTTTGATAAGCCATTTGGAATAATGTAAGAAAAGTTGTTTATAATGGAATACTATATTGTGCTATAAGAAATGGGAAGGAGATGGACTTCATAATTACCTGGAGAGGCTTATACAAATTGATGCTAAGTGAGAAGAGCAGAATCAGGAAAAATTTGTACACAGTCACAGATACATTATATGTGTGACAACCAACCTTGATAAAATGGACTCTTCTCAGCAACACAGTTATAAGCCAGCTCTACAAGTCTCAGAATGGAAGGAGATATCTACATTCTGAGAAAGAACTAGAAAGACCAGAGTTTAAATGCAGACTGAAGCAACATGTTATCATTCTTTTCTGTGTTTGGTTTTGTTTCTCTTTTCCCATTGTTTGCTCCATTGGCTACAACACTTATAAAACCAGGCTATTATACAATGTTAAAGAGTTTGCAGATCCTATACGTGATTGTATGCCACCATGGTGGGAGTGGGGGATGGGGAGAAAGGGGAGAAAATCTGAAATTCAAGTGATTCTGGAACTAAATCTTATAAACTAAAAGTAAACAAACAAGTCAATAAAAAAGTAATGGGAGAAAAAAAGAAAAATTGCTAATTTGTACGTATTCTTTTTTGATGCAGAAATAACAGTAGTTGAATTTTTTTTTTAAAGTCCTTTCTATTAGGGTGTTTTTTTTGTTTGGTAAATTAATGGATTTTTAAACAAAATCAGCAACAGTCATGTCTACTCAATAATGTCCACCCTTTAGTCTGGAATGTATAATCCTTCATATCCTGCATCTTACCTACCTCTCATCTAAGACTCATTTCATAACACTCCCTCACTGTAGGTCCCCATGAATACAAGATGAAGTATCTTACGGTTATCTTCTTATCTTCCTCCCCCCATCAAGGACATTATAAGTGTTAAATAAATGATGGAATCAAATACCTCAACACCTCAAAGTAATACTGATGAAACGCATCAAAAACAAAATAAAAAGTGTTATTTTACCTCCTAAAAATGAGAGTAGAGAGGTTAGTCTGTACCTACAATCTGTTTAGTTCTGAAAGAAATAAACAATGAATCTGAGAGAAGTCCAAAGAACAGTAACTAAAATTATCAAAGAAAAAGAGGAATTTACATATGAGAACAAGCTAAATAAAATGAAAAATGTTTACTCTTAGAAAGGCAAAGATGGCCAGGTAATATGAGCCTATGGAAAGAGTGGATAGGTACTCCAAGTTCACTAAATTCCAGAATACTAGAAATGAAGGACACTAGCTTTTTCTATTGGGAAAACAAAATTTTAGGACAAGGTTTTAAAAAATACAGCAGACGGCTGCTTTTGGAAGAAGCCAGACATATTTCAACTGGGTGGGGAGCAATGGGGAAAGGGAGAGGGTTGCAGAAGAGCCACAGGGATTTATGAGAAATTACACAAAGTGTACTTCACCTCTTCATTACATGAGAGGTCCCCTGACACGAGGAGTGTATGCCAATTAATGCAGAGGTTGGGCCAAATGCTCTCTAAGCTCTAACATTCCTTAAATTTGTGAAATTCACCAACGTTTTTTTATATTTTAGTTTGAGAAGAAAAGAACGGCTCAAGTATTTGATCAAGTTGGAAAGGTTAGATAATTAGCCAATTTTGCAATAATAAAGGTTTGAAAACTTACAAAATCTGCCATTTGATAATACTTTTTTCCTCCCCCATCATCTCCAATCATACAATAGCGTGTTGGAACCAGCATGAACTGGTTCAGAAACAATTGTTAAAATTAAAAGGCATTTACACTTAAGAAAGTAGCAGAGCTACAAATTCTAACTTGTTTTTTGTTTTTGTTTTTTTAATTGCCTAGCCTTAAGAAAGTGATAGAGAAAATGTTAATAATACAGATTAAACAAAACGTGTCCTTTAAACTTTTTTCTGAGTCAGACTGTTAAATATTTACCAGCACCTCCAGTAAAACAATTTAAAAAAGAAATTTCAATCTAGCTAAGCCTAAGAATAACAGTATATTCCGTCACCAGTAATAATCACACTACTGATTTTTCCAAGCTATGACTCAAATCATCTGCAGTCACACACACATATACACATACATGTATACACATATATATCTGTATACACACATACATACATGCAGGTGTGTGTAGACAGAGATCTATTTCGCAGGTCCTAAAGTATGCCACATGAACATCCACCCAACCTTGACAGGAAGAAGAAAGAATAAATTTAATACCACTCGACAAACATTTATTGAACATCTGCTACATGTCAGAGACTGTACTAGAAAGCAGGGATATAAAAACAAAAATCCAAGTCCCTCCTATCAAGGAACTTCCTACTGGCACTGGGTAGATGGTGAAACTTTTACACAGATCAATAAATACTAAAGAAACTTGGGCAATAAAACTTTTTTTCCAACTTCTCCTCTCCTGCCCCCCTTCTACCCCTCATTACCTTGATTCTTGCTTGCTCTATAAATTCCAGAGGGGCTTTTCCAAACCTGAACACAGCTCCAATCCAGGGAATCCAGCCGCTTATGCAAGGGGGTCTGTGCAGGTTCGTTTGCTGATTAAATAAATAAAAGACAGTGCATCCCAGGATTACGGCCAAGGACATTAAAAATATATACATTTTTCCGTTCAGCCACCAGCAGGACTGTCGCCGTAGTGCACGTCTTGATCGGTTTTTTTTGTTTGCTTGTTTTTAACAGGAGGTGGGAAGAGTTTGTGCCTCCAAACTTGCTGGTTGCACTCCTGGAGCAGGTTGCCTTAGAGACTTGACAAACCAGGCCAGTTGGAGTGTGAAGGAGTCTAGGAGAAGGGGCGGACGCTGTGGGAGGGAAACGAGCGTCTTTCGGACCAATCAAAAGGCGGTATTTGAAAGGCTGGTGAAGAGGAAATACAGGAGGCGGGGGTCAAAGACTACATTTCCCAGAAGTCTCCGCGAGCTCACTTTTGTGTATTTCTCTACTACGCTGTAGTCTCCAGTTAATTGTTGGCTGGGTTTGATACTTCCGCATGCGCGCTGGAAACACTTGAGCTTGTTCTCTAGTCCATTTAGGGTAGTGGTTCTCAACCTTCTTAACGCTGTGACCCTTTAATAGTCTTATGTGGGTGTGTCGGCATGTGGGCGAACCCGCTTTGAGACTAATAGAGGAAGTTGCTAAGACTATTGGAAATATGTGTTTTCCAATGGTGTATGGAGACTCTTGTGACCTTTGTGGAAGAGTCGACCCACAGGTTGAGAACCGCTGATCTAGGGCCTTTAAGTCTTAAGTAAGCATTCTTAAAAGTGCTTGAATTCATTGAATGAATTAATTCCGTGAATTCATCCCGGCTTACTGTCCACGGATCCTGGGTTTACTTAGTTAATAAAGGTAGTAGATAATAATAAAAAAAAAAAAATACACTGGAAACCAGAAGTAGTACTAAGCTGTAGTATGTAAACTCTAATGGCTCAAAATATACAGAGGATCTCCTCCACCACTTGGTTTCCGTCTTTCCTTCACTTCTTTCCATCTCTTCACTCTTCTTTCTTATTTATCTTCTCTATCTCTTCCTCTCTCCCTTTCTCCATTCTCTCATTATTATATGAGAAATATTTCTGAGGGAAGATGGCTAGGACTTTTGACAACTAATTGGGTGTACAAACATGAGGAGTCAAAACAAAGATATCTCCGGCTATAAAAGATAGCTCCAAGATTTGAAAGCTAGTTAACTAGTAGTATGGTGGGGCCCTTAATGAGAATAAAGAAGGAAAAAGAGTTGATTTGATGAAAACATTAGCTCAGTTTGGGGCATGTTGAAATGTATTTGCCAGTGTGAGAGACATCTGGGGATAAACGATATTTGTTGGAAAGCCAGGAAGGTTTTCATCACATTTATTCTTTCTGAATAAATGGGTAGCTCCCTTAATTGAGAACAAGACTCAGACAAATGCATGCCCTTTTATACAGCTTCAATTAGAATTTGTTCTCCATTGGCAAGGTGCAACTTCCAAAATGCCCATGCCATGCCCCCCTCAAACAGCTCCTCCAGCATGCACAAGCTTCTAACCTTTTACTTGATCAGAAGCCTGGTTCTACTAGATCACAGCTCTGATTAGAACCAATCACCTATGACTAACATTCTGCTATCATTCAAAGACAGGAGTCATTTGAATCCGGTGGAAACAAAATTCCTCCCATTGTTTAACACACAACTGAGAGAGCCAGGGACAGATACCCAGCAAATAATTTGAAATATGAAACTAGACATTGGGAGGGAGGCCTTTGCTGAAGATGGTAATTTGTCTATTCTTAGGATTATAAATTTACAGTTGAAGGAACTTCAGGGGTTATCATCCACATAGACATCATAGCTGAAGCCATAAGAATGGATTAAAATATCACAATAGACAATATGAAAGAGAGAATAAATGCGTAACAAAGGCAGAGTCCCCTAGAACACCTCTATTGATGTGTATAAGGGAGGGAAGGAGCCTAGGGATAAGACAAAGAAAGATCTGTCTTAATTAAGAAGAGAAACAAGATCATCCATTGTGAGGGACCCTAAGGGAAGAGACTTCTAAGAGACAGAAGATAGTTAATAATGAAAGAAGATGAGAATTCAAAAAATATTAGGTTATGCTTGTTGGTTTACATAATTTCTTAATGAAGTACTGATTCCAATCATTGTTTGGGCAGGCTTTGCCATGTTCCAAACCGTCCATCTATCTCACAGATGCATGGGTTGGTCACTAAGGAAACTCAACAAAGCGAATAAGTACAAAACTGTCATCAAGGCTGGGAAAGCAACTGGGTCTTGTCTTACTAGCACAAAGTCAGTAGAATCATTTTCACAATGGAAGAAGCAGATTGTAATCTCCATCACGTTTCCCAAAAATGAAATGTCAGGAAACAATGGAAATATCATCAATGAATCTTGTTTCCATTTGTGGACTTTATGATCTTCATGATCAAGAACAGACATTTATTGGTACTTAATACATGCGAAGTCTTGAATGGCATAGTAAGGAAACAGGGCCATACAAGCTACAAACACGGTGTACTCCTCGATTTTGAACACAAGTCAGAAAACAACGATTTGGGTTAGATTCAAAATTAAATGGATAAGATTTTCTAGTTGTTCTTTCATTGATAAAGGAGTACTGACTGACGCTCAGACTGAGCTTCACATAACATCACATCTTGACAGTGTCATCATAGATGAGCATCTGTTCTGTAATTTGCAAGTTCAGGACTTCCATTTTATCACTTCATCCAGGGATTACGTGGGGAATTGATTCCTTTTAACTAAATTCATAAAATAATAAATTATAAAACAAAGTGCTAAAGTGAGGAAATAATCATGGAAAGTATCTGAAGAGGCTCTCTGTTGTAGGAAAGAGAAAGCAAGTCCTCAGAGACAAGAAAGCCTATATTAAAGTCCCACCGTTGGTTCTGTGATTCTGGACTAATCATTTACCACTCAGTGTCACTCTTTTAAGACTATTCAGCTGTAAAGCAGTGGCAGATCAGTTTTGGAAGAGGGAGGTTTTCTTCACTAGGCATTCCTCATGCCAATGGAAATAACTTCTCTAGAACCAAAAGATAAACAAAAACCCCAATGTCTCTCAGGATAGCTAGTACAAATCATTTGCACAGCTCATACTTGATAGGTAAATCCAAATCATGAGATAAAATTCTAAATCAGATAATGATTTCAATTCAATTCAGCAAGTGCCAACTATGTGTAAGGCTTTGTGTCAGGTGCTAAGGATACAAAGGCCAGTCGTTTACATTCTACTAGAGAAAACATATAGACAGATAAGGAAATAAATAATACACAACATAATATTGGGAGAGGGGGAGAGCACAAACAAGAGTGGAATGGCAGAGATGGAAAAGGGAGGTGGTATGGATAAAGAAAGGACTTTGTAGGAGGTAGCATTTAAGTTGAGCCTTAAATAGAGCTAAGGAATTCCAGGAGGCAGAGGTAAGACAGGAGTAGAGAGAGATCTTGTATAAACACATAGAAAGAGGAAAGGGAATATTATTGGAATGTATGTACAGGAAATACATAAAATGGAATATGTGTTGGAAAGAACAAAGTAGCCAGTTTGGTTCAAACTTAGATTACATGGGAAGGAGTATTGTGAAATCTGTCTAGAAAAGATAAGTTGTAGTAAGATTGTGAAGGGCTTTAAATGCCAGAAGAGTATGTATTTTATCCCAGAGGTCAGTGCAGACCACAGAATCTGCTTGAACATAGATAGTAGTGATGTAGGGTTGCATATTAGGAAAATCGAATTTGCAGCAGGTGGAAGGTGAGTTGACCAGAGGCTATTGCAGTAGTCTGAGAAAGATGCATTTGAAAAGGAATATACTTTAAATCAGTTAGTATTGATTACTTTGATTTATGTTTAGTTTGGCTGTAAAATTGAATTTCCTTCTTCAGGAAAAACTAGCCTAAGTTTTATATAATAGCCTAAGGGCTATTAGCTCTTATTAATAAATATATATATGTATATGCGCATAGATAGATAATATTTATATAACTGTTAGATATTCTCTTAAGTCTAGGTTACTTATATATTTTGTGAATAGATTGATAAGAATTTATCATTTAGTAGTACATAATTTAGAGGTAGACATATCTTTGCAGGAATAAAAGTGATCATAGAATTATAAGACTCTTTTTAAAAACTAAATTCCTCTTTTGGAAAATGGAAAAAAGGGGATTGACTAAAAGTTAAGTTCCCTTTTCCAGTCTTAGTGAATAAGCTGCCCCACTTTTTTTCTTGAGCTAGAAGTTAAGTATAAGTTGAGTAATATACTATTCTAAAATTAGGTTTCCCTTTCTGGCAGCTGGAAGATGTATTGGATAGGTGGGAAGGGGGAGGAGTGATCACTAACTACAAACCACAAATTTGCCCTTAAAGTAAGTTTTCCACTCAACAAAGGCATTAGCTGAAGGAAAAGGACTTCTGTGGGGGTAATCTCACTTTGACAGCTAAAAGCTGACAATACTATAAATTTGGGTTTAGAAATCCCGGGAGAAGAAAGTTAGTTAGGTGATCTGTCTTGTCCAATTGAATTATGTTCAGAGCAAGTTTCCTATTTTTTTAAATTTTTGTTTATTTTGAACTTAAATAGAAAAAGGCACACATACACCACACACACACACACACACACACACACACACAGAATATTTCCATGCCCACAGGATAACATAAAGAGAGGATTCAGTATAAAACTATGAATTTCCATTTCAGGCTGTTTACTTAAAAAATAACTATGTAACAAATATTACACATTGTTATCAAAGCTTTCTGTTTTTTCTGTACTTCCTTCTAAATTTTCTTTTGTTCTCTGCAATGTACTTTTTTTTCTCCTTCTCTCCTGATTCCACCCTAGAATAGGCTACAATTAATCACGTCTGTGTGCACATACATGAACATACAACCCGTACTTCCATTTATCAGTTCTTTCTCTGGAGGTAAATAGCATCTTCCCTCATAGGTCTTTTGTAGTTGGTTTGATTATTTTTGATGCTCATGATGAAACAGTCATTCCAAGTTCTTAGAACAAGATTTCTGTTACTCTGTAAAGCATTCTCTTGGTGCTGCTCATTTAAGTTTTCAGAATTTCATTCAAGTCTTTCCATGCTTTTCCCCCTAAAATCAACCAACTCATTTCTTAAAGCCCATAAATATTCCATCATAACTAATGTGGCTTGAGGGGTTGAGGGACCCCTCAAGGACCAGAGAGCAGGACAGGATGCTCTGAAATGAATTCATGGACTCAAATGCCTTTCAATGCAGTCGGTAAAAGTTTATTTTTAAGCTGTTCAGTTCCACTGCTTCTCACCCTGGGGGCAGGGGCCAGACAGAACTCTTCTCTGACCCCCCCATTACAACAGAGTTCCACACTGACCTTTCACTTTGTATCTCACGTTTATCAGTTGAGGAGTCTGAAAACCACCACAGCTGCTGGTCATGCACTCTCCTGAAGTCTGATTCTGCCACTGTTGGTTGGGGCTGCCCTGGGGCTGGAACCTTAGCTCATGGAGGGGTAGGAGGAGGGGAACTGCGCTTGGCTCCCAGTGCTCTGTGATACACCTTTCCTGTTAGCTTACCAGGCTTCCCTCAGCAGGAAATTTGTTTCTCTCTGCCACTTTGGGGTTCTGTAGCTCTAAAATTTCTTTAGAGTCATTTTTTTTTTGCATGTATTGGAAGCGTTTGGACTGGGAGTTCATGTCAGGTTTGTGCTTCTATGCCATCTTGGCTTTGCCTCAGATTCACTGTTTTGGGGTTTTGTAATTTTTTTTTGCTCTTTGGAAGGGGGAAAGTAGGGCAATTCTGGTTAAGTGACTTGCCCAAGGTCACATGATTAGTTTTGTGTTAAGTTTCTGCGGCTAGATTTGAAATTAGGTCATCCTGACTCTAGGGCCAGTGCTCTATTCACTGCACTACCTAGCTATTCATAGAGGAGCTCAGGAAAGTTCTTGATTCTGTTTTGCCATTTTGGCTCTGCATCCTCGAACATTAATTCTTGAGAAATTGTGGCTTTCTATGACTTATTACTGTATAGCAAAACTCGAAGAGCATTGCTATTAAAAAGACAGCCTTTTGTTTCAGGGAAAACCTTATTATCACTGAAAGGACAGTTCAGCAATTGAAGTCCAGTCTGGTGTCTTCCTCCTACTCAATTCTGATTCAATTTCGTGTTGATATGCAATGTTGTTCCAAAGTAAGCACACTTTTATTAGCTATGCAACCTACTTCCATGTCTGGGCAATAGGCGTTCTTTATCTGCTTGGTTTTTCCTATGTAGATAGCTAGGTTAAACACTTTTGAAATCTTACAGATCTCATTTATGAGGTTCTGCATTGTTCTGGGTTTGATGCAAATAAAACATAGCTGTCCACTGACAAGGCCATCTGGAGAACTTTACCATCTATTAGGGACACCCCCTTCCATTTCAATTCTGCTCCATTCATCCTCCATTACAGTAGTAAACACCTTTGGTGAGTGTGTTTCTCTATGTCTATACCTTACTTGATGAGAATTTTTGAACAAAGCTGTTGTGTCAATTAAAGAATCTTATATGATGTTAGAAGAGAGCCTTTAAGGTTGCATTTTGTACTTAATAGTATCTTTTTCAATTAGATGTAATGTAGAATGTTTTCAACATTTATTTTTGTAAGGTTTTGAGTTCAAAATTTTTCTCTCTCCTTCCCTTCCTTCATACCTCCTCAAGATAGCAATCAATCTGATATAGGCTATACATATACAATTATGTTAAACATATTTCTTCTTTTTTTTGCTTTTATTGGAGGGCAGTTGGGGTTAAGTAACTTGCCCAAAGTCACACAGCTAGGTGTTTGGGGGTTTTTTTGGTGTGTGTTAAGTGTCTGAGGCAGGATTTGAACTCAGGTCCTCCTGATTACAGGTCCGGTGCTCTATTCACTGTGCCACCTAGCTGCCCCTGTTAAACATATTTCCATGTTAGTCCTGCTGTGAAAAAAGAATCAGAATAAAAGGGAAAAACCACAAGAAAAAAAAACAAAAAAAAATGGAAATGGTATATTTCAATTTGCATTCAGACTCCATACTTATTTCTCTGGATGTAGATAGCTTTTTCCATCACGACTCTTTTGGAACTGTCTTGGATCATTGTATTAATGAGAAGAGCTAAGTCTATAATAACACATACATATATACTATATAGATATGTATATATGTCTGTATGTGTATATGTATACACACACACACATAGATAGATAGATAGATAGATAGATAGATAGATAGATAGATAGATAGATAGATAGTTAGATAGATAGGTAGGTAGCTAGATAGACAGACAGACAGTCAGACAGACAGACAGACAGACAGACAGACAGACAGACAGACAGACAGACAGACAGACAGATAGATAGATAGATAGATAGATAGATAGATAGATAGATAGATAGATAGATAGATAGACAGATGGATAGGTAGATAGATAAACTTGAGATGGGAAGGATGATTATAAGAACAGTCTGATAGGGAGGATAGGAGGGGGTGGTATCTAAAGGACAGGAGAGAGACAGGCATTGGTAAGGAGAAAGCCATTCTGTTGGGAGCCAAACTGTTGGGAGCCAGACTGCTGGGAGTCAGATTGTTGGGAGCCAGCGACCTTAGCACAGGTGCCCCTGACCCTCCATGAGAAAACCACCCCCAAGAGCCAATTCTGGGAACAATTCCGAGAATCAGCCAACCACAGCCCCCCCACCCCCCGCAGTAGCTCTCCCAACAGCAGAATGTTCTGTACCATGAAGCAATTAATGCCCCTACATTGTTCTTCATAAATTCTTTCTTATAGTTTAACTATATAAGCCGTGCCCTGAGAACATTAAAACAGACCTTGACAAAACTTTGCTTGGTCTCGCTCTCTTTTCTCGCCCGTTTCTCTTTCAGGCTGGGTCCCCCTCGGCCCCACGATTGATCACGTCCCGGTGGACGGGACAGACCACTCCTTGTACATCATCAGTAATTTGTTACAAGCTGTTTATACCCACCATTATCTCTCTATATCCACCATAACTCTCCATTGTCCTCTGAGTGACTTACAGTTTTATATTCTTCAGATAATAGTATAGTCCATTACTCATAGCTTTATAGCATGACCAGAGGAGTTTTTGTGCTAATAGTATGGATTCTTAATTCATTAAGAAGCTTGGAACTATTAACAGTGCATCACAGTTTTCCAAATGAAATCTAGCCCAATTTACTACTCCTGTTCACTTCAGGGCCCACCTCATTGTCCATCTGCCATATCTATCTATGATATGTGTACCAATTAGACAGATCAGTTGGCTGTCCAGTAGCTATCTTGGACTGGAAAATAGACATTCCCCATGTACTAGTTTTTCCTATGTAAATTATTAAATAAAACTCTCACATAATTTTTATTGATGTCTTTTATTTTTACCTTATTTTCACTTTTGAATATTATCTTACTTCTTCCTGTACCCAGTGAGCTATCTTTTGTGGCAATGAATACAAAAGAGGAAACAAAATCCATTCGACAAAACCAACCAATGACTCAACCACAAATGACACTTAGTGCAATATTCCATAACCATGAACCTCTTTTCTGCAAAGAAGGGAGAGAGGTTAAGCAAAACTCTCTTGGGTTCTTCTGAATTTAATTTAGGAGGCTGTCTATCTGGAGCAATCAGCACAAAGTCATCTGAAAACAAGAGATCTGCAGAACTTTATTGTCTATAGGGAAGCCTTCTTCCATTTATACTTCAGTGAACATGTCTTCCTTCAATATTGATGAATAATCATTGAATATCTACCAAGGAATCTTCTATGATCTTAATTTACACATGAGAGACAACTGGTGGAAGAGTATCATCTAAGACTACGTTTTACTAGAGTAGCAAGAACTCATTCAACAAAAACTTCTGGGAAAAACTGGAAAACAGTCTGGCAAAAACTGGATATAAACCAACATCTGACACCACATACCACATTAAGATCTGAAAGGGCACATGACTTAGACATGAAGGGTAACATTATAAACAAATTAGAGGAGCAAAGAAGAAATTACTTCTATGAATAAGATTTAGTCCACCCCTAGAAGAGAGAATGGCCAATTTTGATTAAATAAAATTTAAGTTTTTGCATGAACAACAACGATCCAACAAAAATTAGGAAGGAAACAGATAACTAGGAAAAATCTTTGTAGAAAGTTTTTTTGATAATGATACCACTTTCAGGATATTGAAGAAATAGATTCAAATTTGTAAGAATGAGTCATTCCCCCAATTGACAAATGGCCAAAGGTTTTGAATAGGTACTTTTCAGAAGAAAAAAATCAAGCCATATTGAAAAGATGAGCCAAATTATTAAGTTAGAGAAATGGAAATTAATGCAGTTCTTAACATTTTACTTTCTACCCATCGTATTGGCAAAATGACATAAAAGGAAAATGAAGGATGTTAGAGGAGCTATAGGAAAACGGGTGTATTAATGAATGCACTGCCAGTGGAGCTGTGAATTGATCCAGGCAGTCTGGAAAGGAATTTGGAATTATGCTCAAAATGTTATTAAGCTATGCATAGTTTTCGAACGAGTGATAACACTACTAGGTCTATAATCCAACATAGAGGGAAAAAACTCATGTAAAAAAAATTCTCATACCAACTCTTTTTTTATGGCAAAGAACTGGAAACTAAGAAGGTTTCCCTCATGTGGGGAATGCCTGCACAAATTATGTACAAGAATATAATGGTAAAATATTATGCTATGAAAAATTATGAATTGAATAGTTTTAGAGAAAGTTGGGGAAGATTCATATGTACTGATATAGAGTGGAGTGAACAAAGCCAGGAAAACAATTTATGTAACAACACTTCAAAGACAAATGACCATAAAATACTTAAGAACTCTGACTGATACAATTACTTACCATATTTCCAAACAAGCCATGATGAATCCTTCCACCACCTCTTGACAGAGAGCTTATGGACTCAGATTACAGATTGAGAAATATATTTCTTGTCTGAGATAAATCCAGGATTTTTTTTTGCTTGACTTTTTCTTATTTGTTACAAAGGTTTTGTTTTTCTTTTTTCTTTTTTTCCTCAGTGGCAAAGGAGGGGAAACTGAGAGAACAATAAAATATTTTTGTTAATTTGAAAAAACTTGAAGATTATATTTTGTTTTTAGAATCAAAATTTAAAAAACAGAACACACAAACTATAGATACAGTATGATCTCATACCTTCCTCACCTTTCTTTCAATGTTTTTTCTCGTATCATTGCAATAACATAAATAACATTTAACTACCTCAAAACCATCAGATTGGCTAAGATGATTGAAAAGAAAAATTATAAATACTGAAGGTGATGTGGGAAAATAGGGATACTAATGAACTTTTGATGAGATTGTGAACTAATCCAACCACTCTGCAGGGCAATTGGAATTATGTCCCAAAAGCTATAAAACTGGATATCCTTTGACCCAGCAATATCACTATTAAGTCTGTACCACAACAAGATCAAAGAAAAAGATAAAGGACCCATATGTTCTAAGGACCCATATGTGGTAGCAGCTCTTTTCTGTGGTAGTAAAGAAATGGAAACTGATGAAATACCCATCAATTGGGGAATGGCTGAACAAGTTACCACATATGAATGTGGTAGTGCTCCAAGAAATAATGAAGGGAACGGTTTCAAAAAAATCTAGAAAGACATATGAATTGATGCAAAATGAACAGAACCAGCAGAACACAGAAATTGCAATATTGAAAAACTGTTCAGCAATGAAAGACTTGGTAACTCTGCTCAACACAATGACCTACCACAATTCTAGAGATCTCATGATTTTAAAAAAATGCTAACCACTTCCAAATAGAAATCTGATGCACTTTGAGTACAGATTAAAGTCTTTTTTTCATAACATTATTATGAAATTTGTTCAGCATGAATTTATATTTGTAATGGGTTTTGTATTTCTTATTTTCTCAACAGGTAAGGGAAGAGTTGGCGAGGAAAAGAATATAGAACTGAAAGTAAATAAAAATAGAATACTTCATAAAATCTCTAAATTTGTAATATTATTTGTACTCCCCAAACTTATACTCAAAGGTTGAACTCCCCTAAAGATGACTCTCCAAGTTCAAGGTATTCTGAGATATTTTCATGCAAATTGTTACAGTAGGATCCATTATAATTTGTATCCATCATAACCACACTTTTTATCTTCTCATTTTCTTCCTATAGGTTTCATGGTGTGCATCAGACCTTCCTAGAAATCTTGAAAAAGGGAGAAATACGTTGCCTTTGGGGAGATTGGGTGCCAAATATCCAGAGAATTACATTAGGAAACAGGGGAGGTAAAATGAAATTTCATTGAATGCTAATCACTTCTAGTTTTCTAGGAGTTAGTACTTATAACTGTAAATGATTAAAATGAATGAATCAATGAAACATTTAAGTGGGGCATTTCATAGAGTCCTGAACTTGGAATCAGGAAGATCTGAGTTCCAATACAGTCTCAGACACTTAATAGAAGCATAACCTGAGAAAGTCACTTAACTGCTCTCTGTCTCAGTTTCCCCATTTTTAAAACAGGGATAATAGCACTTACTTCCTAGAGCTGTTGTGAAAATTAAATAAGATATATGAAAAGGATTTTTAAATCATTAAAGCACTATGTAAGTAATACTATTATGGAAGAAAAAAGGGAGAAAGGACAGCTATTAAGAGCTAACTATATGTATAGATATAATAGTACAAATATAATCTGTCCTAATAATATGATCAATTATTTTAATTTGGAAAATGGAATCTGAGAGAAATGTAATTAATAACTCATTTTTATAGTTCTTCAAGATTTAGAAAGCACTTTCAGCACAAAAGTTTGAAGACAGGTAGGCAAGTAGTATCACTCCTGTTTAACTGTTGAGAAACCTGGGATTTTAGAATTAGAGTGAATTCTCCACAGACATATAATTAATGAATCCTGTATTCAGAATTAGAGGCTATGTCTCTTGCTGCCAGGTCAAATGCTGCTTCTACTATCTACTACCTCATCACCTACATAAATGGAAATATATTGAAAACACAAGTATCGCAATGCAAGAGGCTTAAAATTACTTCACATTTGTAGGCACTACAATAATATTGAATGGTTTTTTTTGTTCACTCATTTCAGTCACGTATAACTCTTCATCACCCATTTGTGGTTCTTTCAGCAAAGATACTAGAATGATTTGCTATTCCCTTCTTCAATGCACTTTACAGATAAAGAAACTGAAGTAGACAAAGTTAAGTGACTTGTCCAGAGTCACACAGCTAGTGCCTGAGGTCGGATTTTAACTCAGGAAGATGAGTCTTTGTGACTGGCATTCTATCCACTGTGCTACCTAGCTGCTCCAAATTCTTATGATCTGAAATGTCCAATTTAGCAGTCTTGCCAGTATATTCAATGTTGTATAAATATGGATGGTTGCATTTTTCTGCAAGGGAGATATCTTCAACATTGACATCTCTAAATCTAATCAGTCTTTATTAGACTTATTGTGGTCATACACTTCTTAGAAAGTAAGATGTATGGGCAAATAACCTGGAAAAATAATAGGTTGAAAGTGAAGACAGTTTAAGAGGGAATGATCTCATCTGGGAGGAAAGGAAATGAGTTTACCTTTGAAAATCCAAATCCA
>CM053593.1:213444801-213483451 GCA_028646575.1 Pseudocheirus occidentalis
AGGAATAGAATGAGAGGAGACAGGGAGAGACAAAATGGAGTTAATCATTTCACATAGAAGAGGCTAGGGATAATTGTTACAATGGAGGGGAAGAACAGGAAGACAAAAGGGAAAGGGTCAACCTTACTCTCATTGAATTTGGTTTAGGGAAGGAATGACATAAACTCTAAACTGGGTATCTTGCTACACAGGAGAGTAGGGGGAATGGGGATGAGAGGTGGGATGAAGGTGGGGAGGGCAGGGTTGGGGGAGGGTTGCTGGAAGCACACACTTCTGTAAAGGGACAGGAACAGGGTAGAGAATAGAACAAGGGGAGGGATAGGAAGGAGGGACATATAATCAGTCTCTCACAATATGTCCATTGTGGAGATGTTCTGCATAACTACACATGTACAGTTTATATTGAATTGCTTGTCTTTCCAGTGGGGGTGCATGACGAGGGAGGAAGGGAACGAATCTAGAATTTAAAGTTCTATAATCAAATGTTTAAAAAATACACATATGTGTATATAAACATATATACATATTTATTTATTATTAACTACATGCAACTGGGAATTAAGATATACAGGCACTGGGATAGGGAGATCCATCTTGCCCTATTGGAAAGTCAGAGGGTCAATGGAGGCGGACATAGGAGAGACCAGATTGGGGGAGGGGTTATACAGTGGGAGGGGCTGTTTTGGAGTGGTGGGTGGGGGAAAGATGGAGAGAAAATTTGTAACATAAAATCTCATGGAAATGAATGATGTAAACAAAAAAATAAATAAATTAAAAAAAGAAAAGGAAAGGCTGTTAGATTTGGCAGTTAAAATATTAGTGTTAACTTTGTAGAGTGTGATTTAAGTTGACCAGTAATGTATGAAGCTAGATTGCACAGGTTTTAGAACTGAATATGAGGAAGAGAATTAAAGGCATTTGTTGCAACTGGTTTCTTAAAGAGTTTAGCCATGAAGGAGAGTAGAGATACAGGAATAGTGGAATCAAATTATGTTTTAAAGGTTGGGGGTGACATGGGCATGTAAGTAGGTAGCACAGTAGGAACCACAGAGAGAGAGAGAGAGAGAGAGAGAGAGAGAGAGAGAGAGAGAGAAAGAGAGAGAGAGAGAGAGAGAGAGAAAAAGAGAGAGAGAGAGAGAGGGAGAGGGAGAGGGAGGTGATGATGATGATGGTGATGATAAATAGATGATAAATGATAGTGTTAGAAATTTGATGGAAAAGTAAGGAGGGAAAAGATCAAGGATGCACATAATGGAGTTTACTTTAGCAAGGAGAAGGGCCACTTTTTTATCTGAGCTTGGAGTGAAGGAAAAGACAGTGGAGGGAGACAGCCAAGTGTGTGAGATGATGAGGTGGGAAGAAGGGAGAGCTTTTGGTGAATGCTCTCTGATTTTTCAGTAATTCCTCTGCTGAGGGGGAGGGAGTACTGTTGAAAGTTTGAGGAGAAATGAGAAAGTTTGGAACCACAGCTGGGGAGAGTGGCATAGTTAACCAATTAAGAAGAAATCGAATGTTAGCCTTGTTTCAGTGAGGACTCAGTTAGGATTAAATAGCAAATTTTTAGTAAACCCTATTAACATGGTTTAGTGTTTTTCTCCAGATACGTTCAGCAGCATATGAATAGTAGTGAAGGAGGAGGGGGTTGCTGAGAGTAATCCAGAATTTGGCAATGTGGCAACAGTAGGACAAGGGGAGGGAACTGATAGTGGAGGAGAGCATAGAGTTCAGTTGTTTCACCAAGGGGAGGAAATGTAGGGTGATAGGGGAGTGGAGAGAATGAAGGTCATAGTGAAGACAAAGAAAAGGGTTAGGATGTGTGAAGTGTAGGGAAAGTTGGAATGGTAAGAGGTTAGGGTCAGATAAAGAAATTCCGTAGTTCATGAGAATGGAAGAGAAATGCTTGTGGGTGATGGCACAGTGTCCTGTGTGTAGCTGAGGAGGAGTGAAAAAATAGGTTATGCAGATAGATTGAGGAACTTGGGCATTATCATATTTGAAGGACTATCGGTATGTATTTATGCATTTATGTTGAAGTCCTCTAATATGAGGGCAGGAGATGGGGAGGAGAGAAAGATTGTGAGTTAGGCACTGAAATCATCTAGGGAGGAAGAATAATGTCCTGAGGAAGGAAGAGATGAGGGTCTCTTTCTAATAGTGACCAGTCTCTGTATCAGTTGCTGAATTTCAGAAGCATGAACCTTAAAGGGAAGAGGTTGTTTACAGAAGGTATATGCAGGATGGTCTGGAAGTGGGAGCCAGAAATATTTGGACCAGTGTGACTCTAAACTCTTATAAATCGTCATTCAAACCTCATTCCACATCCCCTACCACCAGATTCCTCATCACCATCCCCTTCTCATCCCAAAGTTTCAACCTAACTCCACCCAACCCTTCTTCTGTGCCCTTTTAAAATTTTGAGTTCTAAATACCCTCCCCCACTTTCCAGCCCTCTCCCACCCGCTGAGAAAGCAAGCAAAATTATGTCAGTACTACATGTGAATCATACAAAACATATTTTCTTATTAGCCATATCACAGAAAAGCAAGAAAAATAAGGAAAGTGAGAAAATTATGCTTCAGTTTGAACTCAGGGCTCCTCAAATCTCTCTGGAGGTGGATAACATTTTTTCATCATGAGTCCTTTAGAATTGTCTTGGCTCACTGTGTTGATCAGAGTAGCCAAGTCTTTCACAGTTGATCATCATTTACAATTCTGCTATCACTGCATACAATGATCTCCCTAGTCTTACTTCACTTTGCCTCAGTTCACATAGGTCTTGCTATGTTTTCTTTTTCATAAACTATCCCCCTCATTATTTATTATAGCACAAAAGTACTCCATCACAGTAGTATTCCACAGCTTGTTGTGAACCATTCTTCAGTTGATGAGCATCCCTTCAATTTCCAGTATTTTGCCACTATCGAAAGAGTTGCCATAAATATTTTTATACACAAAAGTCACTTTTCTTTTCCTTAGTTCTCTTTGGGGTGCAGACTTAGCAGTGGCATCACTGTGTCAAAGGGTATACATAGTTTTATAGATCTTTGGACATCATTCAAAATTGTTCTTTAGGATGATTGGACGAACTCACAACTCCACCAAATGTTTATTAGTCTGCTTATTTTTTCTCATTCCTTTCAGCATTTGTCATTTCTAAGAGGTGTGAGGTGATAACTCAGAGTTGTTTTAATCTATATTTCTTATATCAGTAGTGATTTAGAACTTTTTCATATGATCATAGATGGCTTAGATTTCTTTTGAAGACTGCCTGTTCATATTTTTTGACTATTTATCAATTGGAGAATGCTCTTGTTTTTATGAATTTGGCTCTCTCTCATTTGAGCAATGATGCCTTTGTCAGAAAAAAAATTGTAATTACATTTTTTGATATTGTTCATATCATTATCCATGGTACCTTTTAGCAAAATGTGTTTTTCCTGATTTTATCTTTTAATTAGGTCTATTTTTGTTTTTGTTTTGTCTGAGATCATGACTGCCTTGCCTTTTTTGCTTCAGCAGAAGCATAAGAGATTCTGCTCCAGACCCTTATTTTAACTCTGTCTGAGTGTCTTTCTGTTTCAAGTGTGACTCTTGTAAACAATCTGTTGTTAGATTCTGGTTTCTAATCTTTTTTACTATTCCATTCCATTTTGTGGGTGAGCTCATTCCATTCACATTGTTACAATTATTTTTTAGTTCTCTCCATCCTATTTTCTTCTGTTTGTCCTTTTTCATCCTGTTTGTCCTTAAAAGTCTGTTTTGCTTCTAACCATGACTTCCCTTAATCTACCCTCCCTGTTATAGCCCTTCCCCCCATATGTCTTATCTCTTTCCCCTACTGTGTCCTTATTAAGCAAGATAAATTTCTATGCCTAACTGGGTGCGTAAATATATATATTTATATTCTTTTCTCTCTTTGAACCAATTCTCTTAAGAGTGAGGTTCAGCCATTGTCTACTGTCATCCACCTCATTTCCTCTCTACTCTAGAAGTTTTCCCTTGCATATCTCTTTTATGTGAGGAAATTTTTCCCGTTCAAATTCTCCCTTCGTATTTTTCTTTCACACTGTCTCAATTTTTTATTTTATTTTATTTTATTTTGCTGGGGCTTAGGTTCTCACTGCTGGCCTTTACTAGATATCAGGGCTTAGCTACTAGCTTTCACTGGAGGTTAAGCTTCCCTTATGGCTCGTACTGGGGGATGGGGCTTCCCTGTTGGCCTCCCCTGAATGTGGGGTTTGGCTGCTGTCGTGCACCAGGAGAGGGGCATTGCTGTTGGGTTGCTATGGTGACAAGTACTTACTAGTGGCTAGCCCTGGAGGATGATCGTGTTGCTGGCTTTCCACAGGAGTGCAGCTCTGCTGCTGGGTTGCTATAGAAAAAGCCTTTCTGCAGGCAAGCCCTTGCGGTGGGGTCTTGCTGTTGGCCAACTCCTTGGCAAGACTTCACTATTAGTCAGCAATTGGGTGAAGGCCTAGGGGGTACCTTATGCTGGTAGTGGGATCAGTGGGATGGGGCCTTGCTGTAGTGCTCACTTGCCTAGGGGGCTGCTGGTCTGCAGGAGAGCAGGGCTCCACTGGTGGAATTCCACAGGCTTGGAACCTTGCAGCAGATTCCCTTCTCTGAGGCTGTCTGCTCCACCTCTGGGACCTTGGTCCCCTCCCACCCCAGTGAGGCAGACCTTCCCTGCCAGGCTGGTAAGCCAATTCCCTGTTCCTTATATCAGTTCTGAGGTTTTCTAGTTGTTTACAGGGGAATTTAGCAGGGCTTAAGAGGATTCCTTCCTTCCTCTGCCATCTTGGCACCATAAGTTTACCTTAATATTTTTTTATGTCGTTCCCTCAAATTTGCCTTATACTAGCACCCTCTGTCTAGGTAAGTGATTCTTGGTTGTAGTCCTAGCTCCTTTGCCTTGTGGAATATCATGTTCCATAACCTCCAATCTTTTAATGTTGCAACTTCTAAGTCCTATATAACACTGATTGAAGCTTTCTGATATTTGAACTGTTTCTTTCTGACCCTTTGCAACATGTTTTCCTTGACCTGATAGTTCTGAATTTTGGCTATTAATGTTCCTTGAAGTTTTTATTTTGGGATCTCTTTCCTGAGGTGATAGGCGTATTCTTTCAGTGTCTATTTTGTCCTCTGGTTCTTGGATATCAAGGCAGTTTTCCTTGATAATTTCTTGAAAGATGCTGTCCAGGTGCTCCATTTGATTCTGGCTTTCAGACAGTACTGTGATTCTGACATTGTCTTTCCTGGTTCTGTTTTCCAAGTTAGTTGTTTTTCCCATGAGGTGTTTTACATTTTCTTCTGTTTTTTCATTCTTTTGAATTTGATTGATTCTTGATATCTCATAGAGTCATTAGCTTCCACTTGTCCAGTTCTGACTTTTGTTTTCTTTGGTGGATTTTTATATTTTCTTTTTCATTTGACCAATTCTGCTTTTTAAATAGTTATTTTCCTTTTCTAAGCTGTTGACCCTTTAAAAAAATAATTCTCCTGCATCACTCTCATTTCCCCCCATTTCTTATACTTTTATTATATTATTTTAAGCCTTTTTTTGAACCTTCTATGAGTTCTTTCTGAGTTTGAGACCACTTCCTGTTTTTCCTTGGGGTTTTGACACTGTTGTCCTCTTCTGAGTTAGTGTCTTGATCTTTCTTGTAACCATAATACCTTGTATTGTCATTCTCTTTATTGTTTTTTTAATCATCTTTTTTTGGGGTCTTTCTTCCTTTCTTTTAAATTTGAGGGCTACTTCCTAGGTAGAAGGGGCACTGTCTCAGGCTTCTTGTGCCCAGGGCTGCAGACCCTGATTGTTCACCTGGTGTTACACTGATGGTGCCCTGAGGCCCATAGGGGAACCTGGTGTCTGGTGCTTCATTGAGGGGAAGGAGTGGCAGGTGGCTGGAGCTGCTGGAGGCTGCATGGGTCTTGCAGCTTACCTGGCACTGAGCCAGAGTCCTAGTGCTGATGTCTAGCATGTGCCGAGGCTGCTGGGATGCTTCTGTGTTTCCCCAGGGATAAACTGAAGCATGTGGTTGGATCACTGGCAAGCTGCCTGTTTGCCCAGGGCTATTTTGAAGCATGTGGTGATTCTCAGAACTGGAGTCTGCTCATTCCCCTGGCTATCCTGAGGCAGGTGGGAGGTCCTGGTATTGGAGTTTGCCTACTCCACCATACTGGATTTAGGATCTCCTGTTGGTTTGCTGAGGTGGGGCTTGCTGCTGGCCTGATAGGATGCTTCTTGTCCTGGACTGCACTTCCCTTTTACTCAAGTGAGAAAGAACTTTTCTACTATCTTTTAAGTTCCTTGCGCTAAAAGATTGCTTCACACTGTCTTTTTGCTGGTTCTGCTGTTCTAGGATTTGTTTGGGGGGTGCTATTTTATGGTTGTTTGGAGGTTAACATGGGAGAGTTTAAAGTGATTTACTGCTTAGTCTTCCATCTTGGCTCCCAGAAGTTCCATTTCTAATTTTCAGTGAATTTTTTTTTAACCTTTTCCCTCATTTAGCATATTCTGATTTTTAGGGGGTGTCTTTTCTTCCATGAATTTTTGTGCCATTTTTATCATTAGGCTCGTTCTGCTTTTTGCTCTTGATATTTTCTTCATTATTTTTTGTGTTTTTATTGAGCTATTCTCTTTTCATAATTTTCTTGCATGACTCTCATTTATTTTTCCAATTTTTCCTCTGTCACTCATTGCTTTCTTTAACGCTTCTAAGAAATCTTGTTTGACTTGTGTCCAATGAGCAGATATTTTTCTTTGAGTCTTTACTCTTTTCGTATTATTATTTTCTTCTGAATTTATTTTATGGTCTTCCCTGCCCCCACAGTAGTTTTTATGGGTTTGCAGGATTTTTTTTTGGTTGTTGTTGTTTGCTCATTTTCCTAGCCTTTGGGATGGGATGCAGTCTCCCCAACTTCATGCTTTTTCGTTCTGCTCTTTTCAGAACTTGTTCTGGGAATATGCACATTTTCAGTGCTTCCAAGGTAATGTGATCCAAGGAGAGTTATGTTCACTATGGTTCTGGTCTACACTCTGGCCTTTACCCTTTTTTTCCCACAGTTTTAAATATTAGCACTCCTCTTAGCCCTGGAACTGTGACCAGGTCTCCTGCCTTCCTGCAGATACAAGTAGTAGTGCTCCTCTCTACCTTGGAACTGGGATGAAGGTTCCATTGTAAACAACCACAAGTGCTCCTTTCCATCCTGAAACTGTGACCCAGAACTGTGTATGGGCAATAAAGTTGCCAGTCAGTGCCAGCTGCACCCAGCAAATGGTCCCTTGTAGTCTCTTTCTGACCAGCTGTCCATCCCTCCTACCATTGTCACAGCCTCCTCCAAGGCCATGGCTGCTGCTGCTGTGGCATTCTGGGCTGACTTCCACACTAGTGTGTCCAGTTCCCTCCAGTCAACTTCTTCACTCGCCTTAGGCTGAAAAAATATCTCATTCTGACCTGTTGTTGGCTTTGTTGCTCCAAAATTTTATTTGAGGGGTTATTTTAAAGTTTTTGTTGTTGTTGTTTGTTTTTTTTGGTAGAAGAATGTTGGAAGAATTCAGTTCCATGCCTACCTCTAATCCACCATTTTGTCTCTGCAGCCACATATGCCTACAGATCATGCTTCCAATTGTCAATGTCCCTCAGGGTTTTGTCTTAGGCCCTCTTCTCTTCTATTTCTATATTATTTCATTTGATGATCTTGTTGACCAAAAAGCTTGATACAAGCTCCCTTATATTTAATTAATATCACTTGGTGGATGTTTCTCAGATTCACCTATACTGCCCTAAACTCTCAACTGATTTCCAGTCTTATATCTCCAACTACCTTTCAGACATAATGAATTAGACATTTAGTAGACATCTTAAACTTTTTATGTACAACACAGAACTCACTGTCTTACCTTTTAAACCTTCCCCATTACTGTAGAGTACAACATTGTACTCCCAGCCCCTCAGACTTGCAATCTAGGAGTCGTGTTGGTTTCCTTACTATCTCTCACCCATCTGCATCCAATCTGTTGCCAACACCTGCTGATTTCACCTTTGCAATTTCTCTAGTCTGTGCCCCCCTTCTCTCCTCTGATGCTATTACCACTCCAGTACAAGTCCCTGTCATCTCCCTCCTGCATTATTGCAGCAGCCTGCCAGAGGGTGTGTCTGTCTTAAGTTCCTCCTCCATCCAGCCCTTAAAGGGATTTTCCTAAAATGCAGGTCTGTTCATGTTATTCCCCTACTCAGTGAACTCCAGTGGCTTCTTCCTGTTGCTTCCAGGGAAAAATACACAATGCTGTTTGGTATTAAAAACCCTTCAGACCCTAGTCCCTACCTTTTTGGTCTTCTTATGCCGACTCTTTAGTCCAGGGACACTGTCCTCCAGGCTGGTCCACAAATAAGACAGTCCATCTCTCAGATCTGGGCATTTTCTCTGACTGTTACCCAAACCTGGTGTGTTCTACCTCCACTCCAATTACTGACCTTCCTGGCTTCCTTTAAATACCAACTAAAATCCCACCTTCCACAGGAAGCCTTTTCCAACCTCTCTTAATTCTTAATCATCTCTTAATTATTCTCTTAATTATCTCCCATTTATCTTATACATTGCTTGCTTTGTATATATTTGTTTGTATGTTGTCTCCCCCATTAGACTGTAGGCTCCTTGAGGGCAGGGACTATCTTTTTCTTCTTTTTGTATCCCCAGCACTTAGTATAATGCCTGGCACACAGTAGGTACTTCATAAATGTTTGTTGATTGATCGATTTCTCCACCATCACCAGAGAGTCAAGAGGCATAAGAAAAATTATAACCAATATTGTAAAGTAGGGGAGTGGGGGAGGCAGCATGTTCTGGAAGGAACCATGTTTCAGTGAGGTCTAGAAGATGGAAGGAGGGGAAAGGCAGAGGAACATATAATGCTAATTATAAAGTAAGCATTTTAGCCATCATGGTAAAAAGGACAGACAGAGTAGGGGCATTTGCTACTGGAGTAGGGTTGAGATGATTAGGCATCAGAGAGTGGTCAGTCAAGTAGAAGGATTCAGAGTCACTGGGACAGGGTGTAATGCCATGTACCAGCAGATTCACAAAAGAATGGTACTGTGAACAGCTTTTAAGGTTTGGATTACACAGTATAGTGAACACTCCATTTATTCCATTACAAATCAAGGCAAACATTCACAACAAATCACAATATAATATTCACAGCATTACATCTTATCACAGAAAATCACAGTATAGTGTTCATAATAGCTTAACATTGGATTGGCCTCACAGTTTTCACTACAGTGGCCACAATATTTAGAACAAAGAACAAAAGAATAATCATCTGGCTTCCCTAAGGGGGAAACCCTCCTTACTTAATCATTCAATCAATTTACAACACAATAATCAATACTTAATCATTCAATCAATTCACAATACAATAATCAATCTTCCACTCACATGGCAACCATTAACTTAATCAGTCACTAATCTAGATTCACAATTACTAAATATCACTAATCACTAAGTACAATCATTAGAAAACCACACAAACCCTCCACCCCTGGGTGTCAAGCAAACCTCAGTTTCAAATAGGGGAGGCCTTTTCTTCATCTTGACTCAGGGTGGGCTCTCTGATTCCATGGATCCCCTTCCATGGCCCCAGCTCCTACTTGAATCTACCAAACAGTCACCTGGATTCAGGAGCAGACAGCTCCCAGGTATTTGTCCAGTCCTCAGGGTAGTCCCTGGCACACACTGAAGTAATCAGGGTCCAGCACATCTCAAACCCTTTACCACTTCTGTTGCCAGGAACTCAAGGATCAGCCAGGCCACAAACAAACAAAGTCTTATCCTGGTCATGCTTCTTCAATCCTTCAGCAGTTCAGCTGATCCTAGGACCCAGTAGAAAACTTAGCCTTCCAGGCAGCAGCAGCAGCACTGACCTTTCAGGCCACAGCAATAGCTACTTCGACCTTCACCAAATTCTGGTCTCAAGAAAAGCTCCAATTCAGTTCTTTAGCTTCCAGATTCTAGGAGAAAAACTCTCTCTCTCTCTCTCCCTGTTTCTCTCTCTCTCTCTCTCTCTCTCTCTCTCTCTCTCTCTCTCTGTCTCTCTCTCTCTCCCTGTTTCTCTCTCTCTCTCTCTCTCTCTCCGTTTCTCTCTCTCTGTTTCTCTCTCTTCTCTCCCTCTCCCTCTCCCTCTCATTCTCTCCCTCTCTTTCAGCCAGCTTCAGTCTCCATGATTCTTCCTCCACCAGGAGCCACCAGGAGGAACATTCCTGATTCTGTCTCTCTGTCTCTAGAACTCTTCTTATATACACACACTGGCCTCCTCTCTCAGCCAATCCCCTCCTGCTACATCAGGAACAGGGGAGTTCATGCCCTCTCAACAGGAGACAGAGCTTACATCTTCCATACTTAGCCCTAAGTTACTAAGTGCTAAGTATCTGCTAAATTGATTACTGTTACACAGGGCAAGTATGAAGGTGTGTGCGTGTGTGTGTGTGTGTGTGTGTGTGTGTGTCTCCTAACCAGTAAGTGATGAGACTAGGCAGAGTGCAGAGTTGGGGAGAACTTTACTAAAGGAGGCATGAGATTCAGCTGTTCAAAGTCCATCTTTATAGCCCTAGAAAATAATTCTTTGGTAGTTTGAATGTTATGGCAATGAAAAAGTAAAGTAATTTAGGCAATATTGTCATTTTCATTAATTGGTATGGCCTACCCCATAGCACTAAATACTTATCCAATTATTTAGTCTTTATTTCCTTAAAGGCTGTTTTCTAGATGTATTTATATAGTTCCTATATGTCTTGCTTTTAGATAGAGTCACAAATAGTTGATACATTCTTTAATTATTTTGATTGGAACATCTGTATCTCTTCCTGCTGGGTTTTGTTGGTAATATACAGCCTTTTGGCTGATGACTTATGCGGATTTATTTTTTATCCTGCAGCTTTACTTAAATTATTAATTGTTTAAATTAATTTTAGAGTTCTTCAACTAGATCATCATAGCATATGCAAAAAGCAATAGTTTTGTTTACTTAATTTCCCATGATTATTGCCTTGGTTTCTTTTTTTTTCATGTTGCTATAGCTAGAATTTCTTGAACCATATCAAATAGTGGTGATTATTATGGACATCCTTGATTTATCCAAGATGTTATTAAAAAGGCATCCATACTTTTTCAGAATTAATTTTCAAGCTACCATTGAGGGATATTTTTTAGCCAGTTAGAGTAGAGCCATTATAACAATTGTTTATGCCAGCTTGGAGAGTGCTTCTTCACTATGGTTCATCCCCTTGTTTTACACTTACTTCATAAGTAATAGTCATCGTACTGTGAGGTACCCTGAATTTTGTCATTGCCACTTACCACTGTACGAGTAAGCTCTTTTTGATAATAACTGCAGCTGCATCTTGTAATTAATATATATTGTTACTAATCTAGTAGTCAGTCAACATTTATTAAGCACCTACTGCGTGCCAAGTACTCTACCCAGAAGCTAACAATACAAAGACAAAATCAAGAGTACACACTATCAACAAGCAAGCATTCTAACAGGGGAGAAAATATACTCATATATTGCGTGCATATGCACACACACACACACAGACAATACAAAGTAATCTTGATGGGGACAACATTAGTAGCTGAGGGGACCAGGAAAGGCCTAATGTAAAAAGTGGTACTTGAGCTGAATCTTGAAGGAAGCCAGGAATTCTTTCAGAGGTGAGGAAGAAGAGCATTCTAGGTGTGAGGCAAAGCCAGTGCAAAGGTACAGAGATGAGAGTTGCAGCTTCCACTTATCTGAGAGGGAGAAGCCTTAGATTTTTGTGTGGAACCCACCCCTTACTAACTGTGATTTTAGGAAAGTCACAAGCCCACTAAGTTTCATTCTTCCCATTTGTAAAATGGATAATGCCTGCCCTCTGTATAAGCATTATAGATGATATAGATAGATAGATAGACAGACAGACAGACAGACAGATAGATAGATGACATGAGATGATAAATAAAAAAGCTTTGAAAAACTGTTGAATATGATACAATGGTAAGGTATTATTTCTGTATGTTCTGATTATGAGAACCATTCATAATATTCTAGGTATGATTTTTTAAAGTATTTTTAATGTCACAGTCCTGTTTTGTTTTCTACTGTATTTTTTTTGCAGTGTAAGACTCTGAGCTTTATTGTATTTTTGCCAGGAGTTAAACAGATGGTTTCTTTACCCATGCTCATCATCTACAGTTTCTTTCCTGGTCTGTATTCCATCCTGGGCCTGATCTCTTTTAGGCTATAGCCCTTTTCATGATTACCTTGGCACTCTTTCAAGCTGAGCATTCTAATTTTAGACACAAAACATTAGCGGTCCAGACCACAGATGTGTGTTGAAATATGCAGTGTAGTTACCAAGCCATTTTTAAAAGTCATAATAAAAAGAAGCGTTCACTCAAAGATATTTGGAAAATTCACCATAGTTTCATTTCAGTTTTCCCCCAGCTTTTTATTCTTTAATAAAATTGCACTCTTTCCCTTAGAATTAGATTATGAGGAGACAAAATGCATTTTTTCAATATGTTCAGTCTTTAATTTATGTAGTTTTCTACACAAATCCATTAGCTTTTGATTGCATAGTATCTTGAACACAATGCTAATTTTTATTACTGTATAATACACAATATTATTTTTTTATTCACATGATTCTAGTAGTCAATAAAAGTCCTTGAAAAATACTCCAAAAGGGAGACTTAAGATTTTTTAAAAATGATTATTTTGTCTAAGCTTTTTTTCTGCATAGAAGTGCCATTTTCATGCCCCAAGACTACACCAAGAGGGTTAAGACTTAGTGAAGACTGAGTAATTATTTTGTGAGTCTGATTAATGTATAGATGTACCCTACAGAAGATCATTCACACAGTGTCATTTCACAATAATATCCATAATAAGCTGTATGTACTTTCCTTTCCCTACTTTTGTCCTTTCATTTCATTTCCTTCCCCTTGTTTCTGCTGCCTCCCATCCCTACAACAAAGTCCTTTCTCATAGTCATCTGTTGTAGTAGTTTCTCCATTCCTTTGAGGCATAACTTGGGTGACATCTTCTTCTTGAAACCTCCTCTAACCATCCTTCCCCTATTCCTTCAAAACTGGAAGTGATGGCGCCCTGAAGTTTCTCATTGTATTATAGTGCATAGTCCATTGTGACTTTGTGTGCCTGGCTTCCCCATCCCTGCTGCCCCTTCCAATTGTATTGTGAGCTTTTTGAGAACAGTCATTTGTTTTTGCTTCCCTGAGCAACCAGCCACATGCCTTACACACAGTAGGTGCTCATTAAATGTTTGTTAAAAGGGATAATACTGCTTAGGCCCTGGTGAGTGACTAAGAAGTTATCTGAGGGACCTTGTTATTCATAATATTGCAGCAACTTTAGAATGACATAAAATATACCTGAGGATTGGGAGGGCGGGGTGGGCTTAGTTAGTCCCTAAGCTTCCTTCTCAACAGAGCAAAATTCTCACATTCTCCACGAAGCTTTTTCTGATTCCGCCTGTTTGTTTGTGTCCTCTGTCAAGCTATTTTGTATTTAGTTTATATATGTTTTATCTTTCCTTATCTGATTTTCCACCCTTAGTGGAATGGGGGCCCTTTAATAAGCAGGAGAGTTTTATTTTTGTCTTTTTAGTTGACACTCAATAAATACTCATTAAATAGAATTAAATTATACTTAATAGTAATCAGCCTTAAGTTAATAATATTCTGTTAATGCACTAACTACAGATTTTTTGGGGTATTTTTATTTTTTAAGTATGGTGAATATATGAGAAATATGAACCAAACTATCACCTAGAAAGAGAAACAGGCAGTAGGAGGACCTGAGTTCAAATCCAGCCTCAAGACACTTATTAGTGTGACTCTTGACAAGTCACTTAGCCTCTCTTTGACTTTCCTCATGTGTAAAATGATGATTACAGTTGTCAATAGGTGATCACAATGTCATGAAACTTATGTGAAAATCAGGTTTATTACAAGAGAAATGAACAAACATGTGGAACCCAGAGAGTTCCCAATACATTCACAGATTTGCATTTTTATAACAACAGGACAGAGGAAGGAGATGTCAGAAAGGGGCATGGCATAGGAGGGTATAAGGTACACTAAGGGTGGGAAAAGATCAAAACCTCAACAGAAGGGGAGGAGCAAGGCAGTGACAAAAGCCACATTCTTATCCCTTGGGACCTGCTAGGCTATGGGTTTCAGCTGCAGAAGTAAATTTTCCAGCCTGGCACATAATGACCTGGTACATACAAGTGCCTGTCTTGATTCCCAAAGACATACAGGGAGTCCAGTTAGGGGTGCCGATAACAAATTACGTAAGGGGTAGAGGGATGGGGGTGTTCATCCTTGACACATTCAGAGCCTTCTACATGCTCTGGGTCCAGTGTTAGTCAGTCACTGGGGATACAGATATGTAAAATAGTGGAATTCTTGCCACAGATGAACTGACAAGAGAGATAAATAACACTGATGCAGATTAGAACTGTGAAAAGACACAAGAGGTCAAATGTTGTTCATCCTTTGTTTTTGAAGAGAACCAATGACATCACAGGTGATATCTTGACTTGCAAAATTCAGCAAGGCAGAGATCACTTCTTACACAATGAAAATTTCCTGAACCCCCGACCTCAACCTTGAAAGAAAGGGAAGGATTTAAAAACACAGAAACTCAGAGGACATGGGTGGCAGGAGGGCAGACTGTTCTAGGCAGGGGAGATGGCATGTGAAAATGCAGGGAAACAGGAGAGAAAAGGCTGAGACTCAGCAGTAGTTAAAAGTGCAGAATGTTTGGAACATGAATAACATGGAAACATGAAGAAGAGAATAGGAAACAACACTGGAAAAAATTAGTTGAAGCCAGATTGTAAAAAGCCTCAACTGTCAGACTAAGAAATTCTATTCCCTAGTTTAGTAGTCTCCAAAGTACAGTCCATGTACTCCTAGGGTGCATCACCCCAAGGAGAGCGGTATAGGGAGTGTGCTCAGGGAAGACAAGTACATGTGGTGTAAGGATTGCTGCACCACCTAGCCATCTCATATGGCTGTATGACCACAGATAGTACTGATTCCTTCTGAAAACTACCTGTTCATATCCTTTCATCATTTATCAGTTGAGGAATGGCTTATATTTATGAATGTGACTCAGTTCCATACATATTTGAGAAAGGAATCCTTTATCAGAGAAACTTGTAAAAAATTTTTGACATCACTTCATTGTTGATGTTAACATCTAGCAAAATATGTTTCCTTGATTTATCTCTTTTATTTAGGTCTGTTTTTGCTTTGGCTTTGGCTGAGATGATGAATGCTAATCCTCCCTTTTTATGTCAGTTGAAGCATAATAGATTTTGCTCCAGCACTTTTTATGAACTCTGTATCTTTCTGTTTCAAGCAACATATTGTTGGATTCTAGTTTCTAAACCATTCTCCTATCCAATTCTGTCTTGGGTGAGTTCATCCCATTCACATTCATACTTACGGTGACTGTGTATGTTATTTTTTCTATTCTTCTCTCTGTTTTTTATCCTATCCCTATTCAAAAATCTATTTTTCTTCTGACACCCCTTCTCTTAATTTACCTTCCATTTTACTGTCTCTCTAGTCTATTTCTTATCTCTTTCCCATCCTATTGCCCTGTGACTAAGATAGAGTCCTTTACCCAGTTGAGTGTGTATGTATGTTCTTCCTTCTTTGAGCCAGTTAACATGAGAGTGAGGTTTGACCTTTACCTATGACCCTTTCTTCTCCCCCTTCACTATAAAAGGTTTCTTATGTACTTCTTTTATGTGAGGAAATTTTCCTCATTCTGCTTCTTCCTTCCCTCTTTCCCTAGTGCATCCTTCTTTCCCACTCCACTTTTTTTGGTAGATCATCCCAACATAACTGATTCCCCTTGTTTATGTAGACTCCTTCTAAGTGCCATAATAATGAAAAAAGTTCTTCGGACTTGATTGTATCATCTTCCCATATAGGAATATAAACTTTATATAAATTTATATATAAATATAAAATTTAACTTTATTGAGTCCCTTATGATTACTCTTTCTTGTTTGTGTGTGTGTGTGTGTGTGTGTGTGTGTGTGCGCCTATTATATACCTATGAGAAGCTAGGTGGCATAGTGGATGGGGTCAGAAAGGGTCTGAAATCAGAAAGACTCCTCTTCTTGAGTTCAAATCTGGCTTCAGACATTTACTAGCTATGTGACCCTGGGTAAGTCACTTAACTCTGTTTACCTAAGTTTCCTCATTTTTAAAATGAGCTGGAAAAAGAAATGACAAACCAGATGGGATCTCAGAGTCAGGTATGACTGAAAAACAATCGACAACAACAACAAAAAACAACATATATATACAAGACACAGTAGTAATTAGTAGTAATTAACAAAATGACCATGGATAAGTTTTGGGGTTAAGAACTCGACATTTGACAAAAATTGCTGGACAACTGGGAAGCAGTTTGTCAGAAGCTAGGCACAGACCAGCATCTCACACTGCATAAGGTCAAAATGGATAATTGATTTAGACATACCTGTCAGCTCTATAGGTAAAGAAAGTGTGACCACATAAGAGATAAACAGTATCATGGGCAGTAAAATAGATAATTTAGATGACACAAAATTAAAAGGCTTTTGCATAAGCAAAATTAGTACAACCAAAATTAGAAGGAAACTGAGAAAATGTTTACCAGCAAGTCACTTTGATAGAAGCCTCATTTCTCAAATATATAGGGAACTGAACCAAATTTATAAAAAAAACTAAGAGCCATTCCCCATTTGATAAATTGTCAAAAGGATATATAAACAAGCAATTTTATGAAGAAGAAATCAAAGATATCAATAGTCACATAAAATGCTCTAAATCATTATTGATTAGAGAATACAAATTAAAACAGTTGAGATGCTCCATCACACCTATCACATTGGCTAATATGACAGAAAAGGACAAGGACAGGTGCTGGAGGAGATTTGGAAAAATTGAGTCAGCAATGCACTTCGTGGAATTGTGAACAAGTCCAGACATTCTGGAGAACAATTTAGAAGTATACCCAAAGGATTGTAAAGCTATGCATGCTCTGTAAAGCTCCCAGAAATATCCCTACTAAGTCTGTATCCCAAAGAGATAAAAAAAGGGGGAAAAGACCTATTTGAAGAAAAAATATTTATGGCAGATCTTGTTGTAGTGGCAAAGAACTGGAAATCGAAGGGATGCCAATCAATTAGAGAATGACTGGACAACTTGTGGTATATGATTGTGATGGAATAATATTGTACTCCAAGAAATGCTGAGTAGGATGATTTCAGAAAATCCTGGGAAGTTTTATATGAATTGATGCAAAGTGAAGTGACCAAAACAAGGAGAATATTTTACACAGAAACAGCAATATTGTGAGGATGATCACCTGTGAAAGACTTAGATACTTTAAAGACAGTGATCCAGGACCCAAGACTCATGATGAAAAATGCTCTCCAACTCCAGAAAGAGAACTGATGGACTCTGAATGCAGATTGAAGCATACTATTTTAACTTTATTTTTTTGTTAGAGTTTTCTTTTGCAACCTGGCTAATATGGAACTATATATTTTGCTTGACTTCACTTGTATAATTGATACATATTGTGTGCCTTTCCAAGGAGGGGAAGGAGGTAGGAGGAAGAGAATTTGGAACTCAATTTTTTAAATGATTGTTGAAAAAATTTACATGTAATTGGGAAATATTTAACAAAATAAATTAAAATATATTTTAAGAAAACCTGGCTTAAAGCAAATGAAGTGGAAGCTAAAGCATTAGGAATGTGATCAATATCTGCAGTTTCAAACACCAGTGATATCAGGATTTTGACAGTAGATTAGGTATTCTGTGATGTTGAGACTACTATGTATCCCTCAATGTAGACGGATATGTGTCCCTGGGATTATTTTATAGGAACGCAACCCCCCATGCTCAGACTTACCAAGTGATCAAACCTGTTATGGATCTGTAGGAACTCTGTGCCTGTTGACCGACAGGAATTCCCAGGAAATATTCTCCCACCCTAGTCCCCCCCTGCAAGGGTTGGCAGGGGGAATACAGCTCAGTGTCAAAGTAGATAGATACTGGACTTGGAGTAAGGAAGACTAGAGCTTAAATATTCCCTCAGACACTAGCTGGGTGACCCTGAACAAATTACCCTCTCAGGGCCTGAGTTTCCACCTTTGTGAAGTGAGAAGGCTGGACTCCATGTCCTTTCAAGTCCCTTCTCTCTCCAAATCTTTGCTCCTGTGACTCTACCCAATTAAACAGAGTGAGCTTGTAGAGCCCTGCACATGGGCACATACCTTACCTTTAAGCTAAAAGAAAAATTACCCTATTCCCACTCTGTCTCCCACTTCCCATTTGTAACCACTAACTCCAAGCATTGTTGACTAGTGGGTGTAAAAAGTAAAACTGGCCATTCTTATTTAACAAATACTATTATTTAACTCTTGTTCAACTTGGTTGACCAAAATAAGATTGAAAGCTGAGGCAGCTCTCCACATTATTCAGGTCAGACCCCCAGCCTTTCTGCCTGTTACCTGCATCATTGCCCCAGATTTCCACTTCATTTTGACTGAAGGGACCTGAGGGTTTTAGGAGGCTTTATCCTGATCCTTCTTTCAAGTAGCTGACATTATAAGTATTAAATAATACATGGGCCCTGAGTCAAGAAAGCATCGAACGAGGCACCTTCATTCAAAGGTGACATTCCAGATGGAACGAATGTGTCGCTTAATGATTTCTGGGTGCTATTTTTGGACCTTCTGAAAGGAATGATAGAGTATTCAGGGACCAGGCTGGGTAGAGTGGTGACGAGAGAGGCAGGAGTCTTCTCTCCCTCTTTGTGCTGCTGTTGCCAATCCTGTTAACCCTTGCTAGGATGGTGTCAGAAGGTAGAATAAGGAGAAGAAACAATTCACCACAGAATACATTTCTAACTGACTACATTTTAGCCACCTTATAGCAGAGAGATTGATTGATACTAAAGATGACCTTTTTAGGCCATAGTATGATTTTGCAATTGTCGGTCCAATGTTTGTTTCATTTCCTTTAGGGCCAGCCACCTCTTTTGTCCCTTGTTTAGAAGAATTATTACATTATTCTGTTTGAATGGCATATTGGATAGAAAGCTGGTCTTGAAATCAGGAAGATGTGGATTCAAATTCTGCCTTAGCACTTATGACCTATGTAACTACAGGCAATTTCCTTAAATTCTTCAAGACCCACTTTCCCCATCTATAAAACAGGGACATTAATAGCCTCCTTGTGTTGTTGTCAGGATCAAACGAGAAAATATATGTAAATTGCTTTCCAAATCTTTAGGCATTTTTTGATTATGAGCTACTTGAGGACATGAATAAAGAAAAGAGTGAATTTTTATTTAATTTGGCATATAGCCAGCATTAAAATCTAGAGAAGGAAATGGCAAGCCACTGCAGTATCTCTTCTAAGAAAACCCCAAATGAGATCATGAAGAGTCAGGCATGATTGAAAATGACTGAACAGTGACAACAATAGCAATATTAAAATACATTTATTTGAAGTAGGATTTACCCTTAGGTGGTGTTAAGCATATACAAATTTGCTTTCCTAAAGCTTTTTCATTGCACTGTGATTTTTTTTACTTTTCCCACAGGTAAAAATAAAATTGAAATTTCAGAAAATGACCTGAAAAAACTGCCACTAATTAAATGGTGTGTTCTAGAAACCATCCGCTTAGTTGCCCCTGGTATAATCGCAAGAAAGGTGATTGAGCCAGTGAAGATTTTGGTGAGTTTTTATTTGATGTTATACGAATGAGTATTCTTGAAGAAAATATTTCAGATTTGACACTTGCCGTATTTCTAATATCCTATATTTTGTGATGTATAAAAAGTTTGAGAGACATAATTTCTGGATAATTAATCACTTTATTAATTATGGCTAGTGAATACTTAATAAAAGGATAGTCTTTCATAAATCAAAAGACTCCTTATGGAACCTATTCAGCACTTATAATATGCCCTTGGAAGTTTGGGTGTTCTGAGGGTAGAAATCAACTCTGATTATCTAATGAGAGAATGAATATTATAATGAGAGGTAGGTTTATTCCAATGAGGGTCTGGGGGAAGTGCCTCTGATTGCTTAGAGACTTGTAAAGAGACTATGCCAGACTACCCCCTATCTAGGGCATTCTAGACAAAAGGGAAAATCTACTTCTACCCACACATGTCTGACTAAACCAAAATGGATTGTAATTCACTACTTCCTCTGGACTAGAATTTTGTTACCTTTTGATAAGATCTAAGTTTCCCTAGTTGAGTTCTTCTGGCCCAGTATTTCATCTTATCATCAACCCTGCCCTTCAGAGGCTGACTGCATAACTTAACAGAGGCTGATTTGGGGGAAAAGCCTTGGTCTTAATTCAATAATTGTTTATTAATATAAAAGAGAAATAATCATTTCTCTCACTTCTAAAATGGGGAGAGAGATGCTGAAATTAATTAATAAAAATAATTGATTGTAGAATACTTTTCATATGTAATTTGATCCTCATAGCAATCTCTGCAATGAGGAAGTAGTAACTCTTATTTGACAGATGAGTAAAATGAGAGCGGTCATTGACTCCCAGTCCTGACTGAGAACCCAGAATTCCATTCATTCTGCCACACTGAGGAGCTATGCACTTTCTTTCTAGACGTAGATATTTGTCTCTACAGAATGTTTTGGGGATATGGCTCCTTAAGGTCCTTTTTCAGCATATTACAACCACTTCAGTGTCAGAAGGAAAGGACGGGAGAGATGATTTAGTCCTTCCTGCTGTATCAATTCCTTCTTGGCCACTTCCCTTTAGTAATGTTATGTGATTATGTTTGTTATAATAATGGTGACATTTTTATTTAAATCAAGGATCTAAAGTGGGTCTACTTTACTTTAATCCATCCATTAAAAAGGAGGGTATTATAATGAAATGGGGACCTGAAGTTCAAAGATTGGTTTGCCAGACCTGGCTCTTTCATATATTAGCAATGTGGCCTTGGTCAAGTTGATTAGCTTTTTCTTTTCAATTTGAGCCTCAGATAATTCTCTCCTGACAATAACAGTATGAGATCAAACCATGACACATAGAAAACACTTGATAACTAGAAACCTCTATAAGTTATCACTAAAATTCTTCTCAGTTGCCTAGAATGCAGATATAGGAGTAGATATCAGGAATCCTTTAAGGAAGCTACATGGAAGAGTGGATAGAAAGCCTGGGCCTGGTATCAGGAAGACAGGGATGGTCTAGCAGAACAACAGAATATGAGCTGAGAGATATGTAAGACAGAACATCATCCAGCTTCTTTTTATCAGTCCTTTCTGACTCTGTGACCCCATATGGGGTTTTCTTGGCAAAGGTGCTGGAGTGCTTTGTCCACCATGTTGCCCAAGAATCCCTCCTATAATATACCAAACAAGTGATCAAAGGCCTCTAGTACATGGGAACCACCACTTCTCCAGACAACTCATTACCTTTTTGGACATGTCTGATGGTTGGGAAGTTTTCCCATATATCGCACTTCAAGTTTAAGTTTGTTACTTTCCAGTTCTGCTCACTACTTTTTACTAATGAGGAAACAGAAGCTCTAAGCAATGAAATGGCATGTCCAAAGTCACCTAAAAAAATGACAGAGCTGGAAGTAGATGCTGTGTCTTTTAACTCCAAATTCTGGCCTTTTGCCCTGCCCCCTCTCCCAAACTCCTCCCCCATTACACCACTGCAGTATATTTGTAGATTAGGTGTTCAGTAAATAGTGGTTCAATCAATATCTGAATAAAATTGCCATTAAGAATTTCTTTTGGCTATGAGGCTTTTCCATGTGGCTTGAATTTATTGAATTCTTGGCTTTTTTTTAAGCACAGCCTAAGAGAAGTAGAATTTCAAGCAGGAAAATTTTGTAGTAGTAAAAAATAAAAGGGTGCAGATGAAAAATAGAAATTAGTAAAAATTCACTACTTAATAAATCTGGAGAGAAAGGATAAATTAGTTTTGTCCCAATCTGTGCATGTCATTTGATGGGCTAGAAAAAGCAATGGACTTAGAAGACCTGGGTTTTTCTTCCAATTTCATTTACTGGAAGTGTGTTCCTAGAGAAATCACTTGACTTCTTGGAGTTTTAATTTTCTCACCTGTAAAATGAGAACAATATTGACACGACCTAGTTTAAATTTGCCTAAATTTAACAACTTTAGGTTGATAGGACAAAGGTATATGAAGAACTGTAGAGTGCTATATTGATGGGAGTTATTATTGTTATTAACATTTACAATTATAATTATTAGACACTGTTTTTGTCTTAAAGTTTTTATTTAAAGTTTCTAATTCCAAAATCTATCCCTCCTTCCTTTCCCTGCCACTTTCTTCCCTGAGAAGGTAAACAATCAGATGTAGGTTATACACGTACAATTATGTAAAACATTTCCGCAGTAGTCATTTTGTATGAGAAGACTCTTAACAAGAGAAAGAATGAGAGTAAAAAAATAGTGTGCTTCAATCTTCATTCAAACAATATTGGTTCTTTCCCTGGAGGTGCTTAGCGTGCTTTATTATTGGTCCTTTGAGATTGTCTTGGATCATTGTACTACATGCTGAGAGTAACTAAGTCATTTACAATTCTTCATCCAACAATATTGCTTTTACTGTTTACAACATTCTTCTGGTTCTGTTCACTTCACTATGCATTAGTTCATGTTAGTCTTTCCAGGTTTTTCTGAAATCATCCTGCTTTGTCATTCCTTATGGCACAATAATACTTCATTACAATCATATACCACAGCTTGTTTAGCCATTCCCCAACTGATGGATATCCCTTGCTAATCTCTGTTATTAATAGTAATTTAAATATAAAAATACACACACACATATATGTGCGTGTGTATATATATGTGTGTGTGTGTGTGTGCATATATATACATATATATACATACACATTTGTGTATATACACACATCTATGACTAATAAATGTTTGGGATAGAATTTTCCAGCTGAGCTTTTCATAAATGCTTAGTGCTTATTTTTGTGTAATTTTTAAATAATTCTTTTTTTCTTATACACTAAAGGAAACTATTTGAATATAAAGACCCTATCTTGAAAAATCCTGGGGAAGATACAAGGCTCTGTGCAAGTAGCAGAACATTATTCCTGAGAATTATTATATTATACTACAAAAGATTCATTTTTGTATTATTATGGGTAGGATATGCATAGAAGTACATGCCATGGCAGAATGCTGTCTCTTTATGCCTCAGTAGATAGTTTGTGATTTGCCAAAACAAACAAGTAGACAAGTAGACTAAGCTTCTATTACCTAGTGACCAGCTTTGATGAGGCTGCATTCTTAGCTACCCCTGTCAATACGAGCAATGTTGGCACTGTCAGCTAAGACCTCATCACCTTGTGTATGTTGGTGGGTGACAGGGAGAAGAAAGGGGAGAATGCCTAATTACTTTAGTTCTAGTCAGATCTTGGGAAAGGGATCAGCATTGTTATGTAACATTGGATTGAGGTGATATGTTTTTATAAGCGCTAGGGCAGGTTTCTATGAAATTACCTTACTTATGTAGCTACCCCTCTGGGCCCACTTTCCAACTCTGACTCATACTGGCAGGCCAGGGCCCTTGAGAGTAGTTCAGTGCTTCTCCCCTCAGAATTCTAAGGGATCAGCCTGAGTGACTGTAATGTTAATGGGATTTAAGATCTTCCTTGTCCATTAATAGGCCTCATATGGAGCCCATTAAGGGAAGCTTGCTTAGGGGAGGCTTGCTTGTAGGAAGGCTTTCACACCTTTTGTAATTTCTAATTAGACACTGAGTCATGAGGGTTGTCATATATATATATACTCTGGGGTTAGCATTTTACTTTGAGGCTCACTCATTGGAAAAGTGCTCTTGTGATTTGACCAGATGAAACTCTGGATAGCTGTCAAGGAGCACCCCCAACTTTGAAAAACCCAGATATCGGTGCTTCTCTCTCTGGTAACTATGTATGCATTGCCTTGATCAGACAGTTGGATCTGTCTATTGATCTGTGCTAATTTCTCAGACAGAAGTCCTGTTTGTTGGTCTTTATTTCTCTGCTTGTATTTTTTTTGTTTAGATTTTCTTTGAAATTCAGGGTGCTTACTTTTCCCCTGAACTAATGAATGTAATTAAAAAGATTGTTGACCTCTTAAATAGCTATCTTTCCTAGTACAGCAGGTCTAAGAACCTGTGCTAGCAGCCATCCTGAGTATGCTAGTGTGGTTGTTGCTATAGTGGCTGGTGCATTTTCTTGGGCTATCACTCAGCTTCTGTGTTCCTCATTATCAATTAATATATTAATATCAATTACTCAGCCAGAGTTAACTAGTTTTTTACAAACTGATTTTTATTAAAGTAATATACTAAGAACAGTTAGTTTAAAAAATTTCCAAAAATTCTGGGACATACTTTTCTGCAGTCCAACTCTCTATCCATTGAACCACCTAACTCCCTGGGTATTTGTTACTTTATTACTAATCCATTTTCTCCGGTGATATGGTCCCTGGGGGGAGGGGAGGGAAGTGGTTTAGGGGAGTGTTACATTCTCTTTGGGCTCATTCTCCCTCTTGCTTCCTCTGGTATAAGTAAAAGGAATCTGCCTTCTCAAAGCACTCCCAAAGCTTTACTATCAAAGCCATTGCCAGAATGCTTTTAATGAGTATCTCTTATTATGTACCAAGGCCCAGAGTTGTATCTAATTCTTTCAACCAATCTAAATACATTTTATCATCAGATTTATTCCAAAGATTGAAGCATTTAATTACTTCTTAACTTTATTAACTAGGCTATTCACATCTTGTTTATACTTTTGATTTACTCTAGGTGTCTAGGAATTGTTCACACCAGTTTTATACTTTTGATTCTTTAACTCACTCAGAGACCTTCTCATCTAAAGAAGGTTTTGTTGTTCAGTCATTTTTCAGTCATGTACTACTCTTTCTGACCCCGTTTGGGGTTTTCTTTCCTTTTCCAGCTCATTTTACAGATAATGAAACTGAGGCAAACAGGTTTAAGCTGACTTGCTTAGTGTCACAGAGCCAGTAAGTGTCTGAGGTGATTGGAACTCGGGAAAATGCATCTTTCAGACTCCAGGCCAGGCGTTCTATCCGCCATTCCACCTAGCTTTCCCCAATAAAGGCATTGAGTCTTAGAGTATCATGTTAGTTACATTATTTGGGGTTAAAGAATGGGGTATGCCTATCTTAAACTTATGAAAAAGGGGTAGCACACCCCAGCTGGAGCAAATGATACCTAATAAAACTGCAAATATATAAGATGAATTTCTCCATCCAATCCCCAGAGGGAGCTGAGGAGTCATCTATAGTAACCTCAGTAAAGGCAACCATTCCTTCCTTCCCTCATTCATATATTTGTTTGTTGATTTATTTGCCTGTGTATGAGTCTTTTTATTTTTTAGATTAGGTCACCCTGTCTCTTTCAGACAGGCAGTACAGTGGCCATTCGTGGACCAGATCCCTCTGCAGATTGGCAAAGAAACCTTGATCTGCTCAGTTTCCCATGTTTTCCTTCCATAGATGGCCTGGTTGTTCCCCACTCACCAGGGCACCATATTGATGCTGAACTTAGTGGCAATGTACAATCAGCATTAGCCCAGTGCATCTCAGAACTCCTGAGATCAAGTGGTTCATGAGCCTCAGCTACCACAGCAACAGGGATTACAGGGCTATGTTATCATGTCTGGCTAGCTTTATTGTTAAAAAATTATACTTTCAGGGGGGAGGGGGACTAGGTGGTGCAGTGAATACAGCACTGGCCCTGGAGTCAGGAGGACCTGAGTTCAAATGTGGCCTCAGACACTTAACACTTACTAGCCTGTGACCTTGGGCAAGTCACTTAACCCCAATTACCCTGCCTCCTTGCCTCCAAAAAGCAAAGAAAATAAAATATAATAAAAATTATACTTTCAGTACATATATACATACATATGTGCAGATATACATATATGTAAGAGGAAGATGTATATATGTGTTCATGTGTGTCTATATATTGATATATACATTTGGATAGATTTGCATGTTTTTCTTGATCTAGACGTTTTTGGATAGATTCTGAGCTGGCTAATTCTTTTTTTTTTTTTTGCTTTTTGGAGGGCAGTTGGGGTTAAGTGACTTGCCCAAGGTCACACGGTTAGTTTTTTTTTGTATTAAGTGTCTGAGGCCGGATTTGAACTCAGGTACTCCTGACTCCAGGGCCGGTGCTCTATTCACTGCGCTACCTAGCCGCCCCCTGGCTAATTCTTAATAAATACTTCTCCTACAGTAAGAAAAGTCATATCTCTTTGAGTGAGATTCAGCCAAATACTCAAGAAACTAGTTGTTATCAGCTAGGAAGGGCCTCCTGAAATAGGTTGTGCCTAAACTAGAGTTCCCTTTCTGAAGGAATATTCATAACCCAATCTTTTAGATAATTAATATTTCCAAACTTAGCTAGATTATTCTTTGGATGATATTTGGTAGCTGGGCCCATAATAAAAACTTCTCTTGCTTGTGAAGGACTGCTAGATCTTTTACTGTATGGGCACAACCTCTGAGAAATCTAGACTAGAGGTTCTTAATCTGGAGTGCCCAGTGGGCCATGGATACATTTCAAGGAGTCTCTGAATTTAGGTGGGGAAAAATAGACCATTACTTTTGCTAATCTCTTAACTGAAATGGAGAACTTCCTTCTATTACATATGAAGGCAAGAAACATTATTCTGAGAAAAGAGGTTCATAGGCTCCACCAGACTGCCAAGGGGGTCCATGGCACAAAAAAGGTCAAAGACACCTACCTCTAGGGTCACTTTCAATAAGGCCTTAGAGTAGGCCTTTTGTGGAAGATTAAGAATTATTATTGTAATTTACCATATTTTAAACCCCTTGAACGTTCTTGTGACTGTTACAATTTTGGTTAAACTGGAGGGAACTTACAGACTGGTAAAAATTATGATTATGATGCTTTGAAATTAATTATTTTGAGAAATTGTGTCATCTTCAAGTTGAGATGCTGTGAAGTTAGCGAATGCTATGTAACGTCTTTGCAAAATTTATGTGGAGCAAGTCTTCTGAGCCTGGCACCACACTAAAACTGTGAAGCATCTTGTCATTTCAACCACAGTGTAACAATAACAACAGCCCCTGAGACATTTTATATCATGCTGTAATTATACTATCTTTCATTGGTAAAGTAGCTTTTTTTGTAGGTTACACATTTATCTCATTTCATACTTATGGATTTAAAATAATAAACATGCATTTGTACATTATAGATTTTTAAAATTCTTTCTCACCACCAAACACAAATCTCTACAAACTCTACAGGTAAATTTATTATAAGTTCAGGGGGAAATGGTGTGGTGTGCCTGAGATGGAGAATCAAGAGATATGAGGCTAGCTTCTTGACCTAGGCAGTAACAATAATAATAGTAACTATAAATTGAATTTGTATGACCAAAGTTTGCTAACCATTTTCTTTTCTTTTTTTCTTTTCTTTTTACTTTTTGAAGGAGATAAGGCAGGGCAGTTGGGATTAAGTGACTTGCCCAAGGTCACCTGGCTAGTTTTGTGTTAAGTGTCTGAGGCCGTATTTGTACTCAGGTCTTCTTGACTCCAGGGCCAGTGCTCTATTTACTGTGCTACCTAGCCACCCCCTTTTGTGTTTGTTTTCATGTCATCTGACACTCCCTTTGAGACTCTGGGCAAGTCACTTTCTCTGAGCCTCAGTTTACTCACATGTACAGTGAAAGGATTGGACTCAGTGACCGGATCTCTTTATTTCTTAGTTCTCGTTTGCACCCAACAGCCATGCCTCTGGTAGAAACCAGTGGCAGAATGATCTTCTGTCTTCTGCACAGCTGCACTTTCATAGGCCTGCTGTTACTGTTTTCTCGGAGCTGTTCTCCATATACCTCCAGCTTCCATGTGGCTGTTGCTGACAGCGTATTTTCACTGTTGTCTACTACCTGACCTTAGGAATTTCTGCCACAAGGCCTAGAGCCAACTACTCCACATCTCTTCCCCTCTGCCTTTGATACTCAGCGTTCCTATGAAGTACATGGTACTGTATTGAGTTATCCATTTGACAGAGGAGAAGACAGAGGCACATGTTAAGGGACTTCTTTATGGCTAATATGCTTCTCTCCCTTGTCTGACCCTTTGTTGTGCAACTAGTCACCTGTCGAAGGTTATGAGGACAAATACTGCTTAAGTTTGAGACCAATAGGCTGAGAAAATGAGGAGTCTTTCACTGAAGCATTTCCAACATTCCCTTAATCCACTCATTAACTCTTATGTAAGCACTAAACTCACCTCCATGCTCTCCTTACTGCTTATATACTTCGTAGTGACTGGGACTAACGATTATCTTCCATTGTTACCAAATATTTTATCTAGTCTTGAGAAAAGAAGATGGCAGTGGTGGAAGGTGGGCGGGGGGATATGATTGTTGCCTTCAAGTATTTCAGAGTCCATTGTGTGGAATGCCTTTTCTGGGTTTGGCCAAGGAAGTCAGGATGCTGGAGTTGGATCCTGATGTCCCAGAATTCTCTTCTTTTCCCCTTTCTGTTTCTCACACCCTCCCTAAAGGCTGAGGTGTCTGATTATAAAAGTTTTTGCTTCCCTAGTCTGTGGAAGACATAATTCTGTTGTCTTGAAAAGTTTGGTTACACTTTTTGAGCTAGTTTAGTTTGTTTTCCTGACCTGGTAAATGGGATAAAGCTATTTATCAACAAATTGCAATTTCTGCACACTCTATTGCTTGAATGCAACTTGAGTTGGGTGACTGGGAGCAGCCAGGGAAGGGAAAGAGATTGATGTTGACTTGCAATATTTGTCAAAGTATGATTTCTAGAGCTAAAAAAGTCATTGATTTTTAAATAACTTCCTAGGGTAGAAAGAATACATTCTCTGGGACATCCCTGGGCAAATGAGTAAACAGCAGTGACTGAGCAGGTTACTGACTTGTTTGGCATTGAGGAGGCCTCTGCCATGACTACATCTTCCTTGTCTGAACCACCAAGAGAGTGGTTAGAAAGTTAAGTCTCAAGGGAGAAATAGTCCAGTCCACAGAAAGGTAGTAGGGGACTAAGAGGGCTGGGGATAGAAGAAGAGTAAGAGTCACTACGAACCAGCCCTACCCATTTGCTCACTGCAGGAAAATACCCCTTCTACAGGAAGAAGAGCTGAATTTTTTCTGAATATGTCAGTCAGTCAGCTGTCAACAAGCATTTGTTAAGTGCCATGCACCATGCCAAGCAGCGTGCTTAACTCTGGGGATCCTAAGAAGGCCAATGCAGAGCCCCTGGTCTTAAGGAACTCGTAGTCAATGGCAGGAATTTACCCCCATGTATAAAAAGTGTCCTGGTTTCAAAAATAATTTTATAATTATTACTGTCCATAAATATAATGGGAGGGGTGGCTAGCTGGTGCAGTGAATAGCACTGGCCCTGGAGTCAGGAGGACCTGAGTTCAAATCTGGCCTCAGACACTTAACACTAGCCATGGGACCTTGGGCAAGTCACTTGACCCTGCCTTCCACCCAAAAAGAAAAAAAGAAATCGTTTGGGCAGCTAGGTGGCATAGTGAATAAATAGAGCACTGGTCCTGGAGTTAGGAGGACCTGAGTTCAAATCTGGACTAGCTGTGTGACCTTGGGCAACCCTAATTGCCCTGCCCTCTCCCCTCCAAAAGATGTGTGTGTGTGTGTGTATACACACACACACACACACACACACACACACACACACACATATATATATATATATATGAAATGAGATACCTGTTAACTTTTAAGGCCCCTTCCTTCCAGCTCTCAGATAATATTACTTGATTTTGTGGTTTACCCAGCAACGCCCCATAGCATCAGAAAAGGATTGTGGGTGAGACTGATGGTCACAACTGGATTGGTGACTGTGGCTACTATCAAGGCCAATCTCCTGCTAGCCTCATGACTTACTATATGTGAAAATAAAGTAGGCAACTACCTTCACAGTATAATTTCAGGACTTTCATAAGGTTATAAGCCTTACTCTCCCCTCCTCCCCCAAGATAACCTTGTGTTATAGTGCTGTCCTGCAGCCCTTGTCCATAAATACCTGAGCATGGAAGTTTATTAAACTGGCTGTTGCCTTGTCATCCCAGCCCTGAGAGAATCAGATACAGAACAAGCCCACATTTTGTGGTTGAGGAGGGAGATTCTCTTAACTGACACTGTGGGCATGTGATATCAAGAGAACTAGGCAAGGAAGAGGAGTTACACAGAAACAGTAAACTGTTGTGGGAGACATGGTGGAATGCAGGAGTTGTTAGCATTTTGTTTTGTTATAGACCCCTCTGGTCATCTGGTGAAGTCTTTGGACCTCGTCTAAGAGTAATGTCTTTAAATGAAGAGAACAAATTATATAGGATTACAAAGGAAATGGATCTTATTGAAATGAAGACGTATTTTTTTTCCTTATCTGAGTTCACAGACCTTTTGAAATCTATACCCAGAGTCTTTGGAGGTCAGTGGACCTCAGGATAAGAATCCCTGTGTGTCGAATGCTGAGCTTCGGAGTCAGGAAGACCTCAGTAAGACACTTATTAGCAGTTTAGCCCTTGGCAAATCAGACTTGGTTTCATCTCTTAAAAAAATAGGTTTGGAATGAATGATCTCTTAGGTTCCCTCCAGGTCTATGACCTGTGATCCTGAGACACTAGTGAGTAAAAGACACTAGGGCAAACTTGAATTCTTGTTAAAATCTTGCCTAGGAACATCCCTCGGTATCCCACTTCTGAAAATGCCAAATGTGATATAATAAGTATCAAATATTTCATTCTATAGAAGTAACCTCCAGCTGGGGTTTCCAAGACCTTTCCAGGGGCTAGAAATGGTGATCTTCCCTTTAAAAACAGGAACAGGAACATTGCAGCCATAAGCTTTTGGTACTGCTGTTACATTGATGAATTGCAAGGCATATTATGCAACACAAGCACCTTTTTTTGTGTGAGGCATGCATAAGGTCAATCCCTTCATGGACCACATTTATAGATTGTACTAGGTTAAATGAACATGGCATTTGATGACTAATTATGATAGTTATGTAATTAATATCCTCCCTTCAGTGATATTAGTAATTGTCTAATGAATTTTTTTAAATTTAACTAGGGTGAAACAGATGATATAAAAATTTAAGGGCTCTAATGCCCTTTGGTTCTAGAAAAGTCTTTTGTGAAACATGTAGTTAAAAGCTCTTTATAATGCCATATGCTGTTGGGGAAATTGAGACATACAAATATACATTTTTATGTATATAAATATGTAAAGAAAAAAATTTGCTGCTGTTTCTTCTTCCTGCTATTACCAAATACCCTAAGAGACACCGTGTCTCCTTCCACCCCACCAGTGGAAGGGGAGCTATTGTTCACACCTTCTGTATCTATTGCTGGTGACTTTGATATTTCTAGAGCAAATCTAAAACTGATTTACAGTGGTTTTAACTCTGACTTTTGGATTTGTCTACAATGAAAGGGAATTTTTAGATAAGTATTTTTGATAGATGCTAGACATTTGTGTGTTTTTTTATTTTGATGACATAGTTGTGAAAAGTGTATGCAATGTCCAGAAAAAATAATATCTTCTTGGTGTTCTGATAAAATGATTAGCTTATCATCTCCATAATATAATTGTTATTTTGTAATTGACCAAGATCTCTATAAAGTTTCATCACAATTTGTTTATAATTTATAATATCTATTTTAGAATTATATTGTTCCTTCTGGTGACTTATTAATGATGTCTCCTTTTTGGAGCCATAGAAATCCAAAATATTTTCCAGAACCTGAATTGTTCAAACCTGTAAGTAGTCTTTTTCATTATGTCTTGTTGCTTTGGTCACAATTTCTGTTCTGTGTTGTTCATATGTATGATTGATACAGGAATTATGTCATGGAGTTTCTCTCTTATTTCAACTACTCAGGACCTGATAAATAAGGCCACTCATCCTGCAAAAGCATTTTTGAGAAATGGTATCATGCCAGTCAGATGATAGAGATTGGCCATAAAATTCAGAATGGGAAGTATATGCAAATTGGAGAGGAGCTTTTTCCTAAGCCCAAAATGAATACCTATATTTCGGAGCAGATATGAAAGCAGATATACCTGGTTCTATGTTTTCCTTCCTATATTCTTCAATCTGTTTTGTTATGCTTGCGTTAAATATGAGCATACATACACGTATGTGTGCATGTGTGCGTGTGCATACACACACACACACAAATTCTGTTAGGGAAGATTATAGTCACATTTAAAATCCTGCCCTCTCCCTCTCAGAATTGTGTAATTTTAGGCCAGAAAGGAACCTCAAAGTGTCATTTAGTCCATCCTCTCAAGACAACTGTCAGAAATGGCAAAGAGATGTATTGACTCAAATTCCTTTGCTTTGACTGCCTCCAATGTCTTATGTCCAAACTTCTAATGGAGGAAGACTTTATATTGGGGCCCAAGATTTTGCTATAAATTCTCCTGCTTTTATGAGGTTAATTTTTTATTTGATTTACATTATCATTTACATTTACCACTTAACAGGATTCTTTTTAAATCTTTTTTAGTTACAAATTTATTCTTTAGAAACATAATTATGTCTGATATTAATAACAGATTGGAAAAAATTACTAGCAACACTGCAACTTTATATGCAAGGATAAGCTGTACAAGATCATTTTTAGCCTGGAGAAATAAAGTTAAGCTTATTTATACAAGGCTGACTTGGAAAAAAAATGTTTTCTTCCCACAGGAACGTTGGGAAAAGGCAAATTTAGAGAAGAATGCTTTCTTGGACTGGTTTGTGGCATTTGGAGGAGGGAAGTACCCATGTCCAGGAAGGTCAGTGAGACAGCTGGATTGGATTTATTCAGAAATTATGTTGACAATAACTCAGCTGAAGAGAGCATTTTCTTAATCTTCCTTTACTTTAAGTCTAAATAGATTGTGATTACTTCATTTCTTATGAAAGTTGTTAATAATAACACTTTTGTCGTCTGGCACTGGTCAAAGTTTATTCTGATAAAAAATAGACCTCATAACTTATACTCAGAATTGATATACAAGATTCATATACCGCACTTTCATTCAAAAGGAATTCATTCATTTATCCATCCATTCATTCATCACTTATTAAATACTTATTATGTGTAGTGCACTGTGTTAGGTGGTGAAAGAAATACAAACATAAATTAGATTTGATCTCTCCTTTCAGTGACCTTACAATTCATAAATAAGTCTAGGTGTACTTTAATTTTTTTATGTAAAACTTTTCCATATTAGTCATTTTGTACAAGAAGACTCAAATAAAAGGGAAAAATGAATAAAAAGAAAGCAAAAATATCAGGCTTCAGTCTATATTCAATCAGTATCACTTCTCTAGAGGCAGATAGTTTACTTCATCATTAGTCTTTTGGTATTGTCTTAGATCATTGTATTGCTGAAAATAGCTAAGACATTCATAGTTCTTCAGACAGTATTGTCATTACTATGTATAATATTCTCTTGCTTCTGTTCTTTTTTCTGTGCATCAGTTCATGTAAGTCTTTCCAGGTTTTTCTGAAATCGTCCTACTTGTCATTTCTTATGCCACAATAATATTTCATTACAATCATATGCCACAACTTCTTTAGCTATTCCCCAATAACTACCCCAAAAAGAGCTGCTATAAATGTTTTTGTTTCTCTTTTGTGTACGTCTTTGGAATATGGTCCTAGCAGTGATATTGCTAGATCAAATGGTATGCACAGTTTTATAGCCCTTTGGGCATAGTTCCAAATTGCTCTCAAGAAAAGTTGGATGAGGGGGGTGGGGCCAAGATGACAGAGCAAAAGCAGGAACTTGCTTCAGCTCCTGCTTCACCTCCAATACTGGTAAAAAAAAAACCTGACTCTAAACAAATTTTAGAGCTACAGAACTCATAAAGTGACAGAGAGAAACAATTCTCTGGCTGAAGGCAACCTGGCAGGCCAACAGGAAGGGTCTATCTCACTGGGCAGCGAGCCCAGTCCAGTCTTCCATGAGCTACATGGGCCCAGACTTAGGGCTACTCCAACCACTGGCACAGGCTGGCTGAAGCAGACTTTAGGAGAGTGAATCACTGGTAGCAGTGGTGGTTTCCACATTTTTCAAACCATAAACAGCAAAGAGAAAGTTAAAGGTCAATGGGGAACTCTGTTGGAACTGGGTGACTGAGGAGTATGGAACATCCCCAGCACCCAGGGCAAAAGGTCGTGGAGGCACAGTGGCTGCAGCTGCTGCCCTGTGACTGCCTCTGGAGCTCCTGGCCTACAGATTGTAGAGGGACCATGTGACCAGAGGGTAATTGCTCTTACTTTGACCTGCTTGGATCTAGATTGTGGTCTTGGGTGGTGGTCCTGGGGTGAGGAATGCCAGTGTGCCAAAGCTTTTGGGGGCTGTAAGGAGGGTGCGCTCCTCATATATCTGGAAACTGTGTAAACCCCAGCAATTTGAGACACAGCTCTCTCTGCTCTGGAAAGGCAGAGTTCTACCATGGCAAAGAGCTCAAAAGTCAAGTAATTGTCAGGCAAGATGAGCAAGCAGAGGAGGCACAATCAGACCATAGAATCCTTTTTGGGGGACAAACAGGATCAAAACATGGAACCAGAAGAAGAAAACAAAGTCAAAACTCCTGCATCAAAAGCTTCCAAGAAAAATATGAACTAATTACAGGCCATGGAGGAGCTCAAGAAGGATTTTGAAAATCAAGTAAGAGAAGTGGAGGAATAATTGGGAAGAGAAATGAGAATGATGTAAGAAAATCATGAAAAGCAAGTCAACAGCCTGCTAATGGAGATCCAAAAAATAACTGAAGAAAATAACATCTTAAAAAATAGACTAACTCAAATGGCAAAAGAGGTCCAAAAAGCCAATGAGGAGAAGAATGCCTTTTAAAAAGTTAATTGGCTAGATGGAAAAGGAATTTCAAAAGCTCACTGAAGAGAATAATTTCTTCAAAATTAGATTGGAGCAAATGGAAGCTAATGACTTTATAAGAAATCAAGATACTATAAAAGAGATCCAAACAAATGAAAAAAATAGAAGGCAATGTGAAATATCTCATTGGAAAAACCACTAATCTGGAAAATAGATCTAGGAGATGTAATTTACATGCAGCTGGGAAATGAGATATAAAGGCACTGGATTATAGAAATCCATCTTGCCCTACTAGAAAATTAGGGGAGGGAATGGGTGAGGATATAAGAGAGAACAGATTGGGAGAAAGAGTATTCAGTAGGCTGGCTATATTGGGGTGAGGGTAGGGGAAAGATAGGGAGAAAATTTGTGATTCAAAATCTTGTGGAAATGAATGTTGAAAACTAAAAATAAATTTTATAAACATAGACAATCCAAACTAACAGAAAGCCAAATAGAGAGCCTAAGTAATTCATCTCATAAAAGAAAACAGAAAAAAGAAAGGTTGAATGAGCTCACAACTCTACCAACAGTAGACTAGTTTCTTAGTTTTCCAACATCCTCTCCAACATCTACCATTTTCCTTTTTTGTCACATTAGCCATTCTGGTAGTTGTGAGGTGGTACCTCAGAATTTATTAAATTTTCATTTCTCTTATCAGTAGTGATTTAGAGCATTTTTTCATATGACTACAGATAGCTTTGATTTCTTTTTCTGAAAACTACTTGTTCATATGAATTGACCATTCATCAGTTGAAGAATGACTTGTATTTTTATTCATTTGAATCAGTTCTTTTTATATTTGAGAAATGAGGCATTTATCAGAGATGGTTGTTGCAAATCCCCACACCCCCAGTTTTCTGCTCTCTATTTAATTTTAGTTGCATTGGTTTTTCTTTGTATAGAAACTTTTAAATTGTATATAACCAAGATGATCTATTTTCCATTTTGCAATGCTCTCTATGGTGTTGTTGGTCCTAAATTCTTGCCTTATCCATTAATCTGACAGATATACTATTCCATGCTCTCTTAATTTACTTATGATATCACTCTTTATGTGTAAATCATTTTGTCCTTATTTTGGTATAACGTGTGAAATGTTGGTCTATAACTAATTTTTCCCATACTATTTTCCAGTTTTCCCAGCAATTTCTGTTGACTAATGAGTTTTTGTTCCAAAACTTGGATCTTTGGGTTTATCATGTACTAGATTGCTATGGTCATTTATTATAATATAAATTATATAGTTCATCTATTCCACTGATCTACCACTGTTTCTTAGCTAGTACTAGATTGTTTTTAATAATTACCACTTTATAATACAGTTTGATATCCACTATGTCTAGAGCATCTTCTTTCACATTTTTTATTGATTCTCTTGATATTTTTGACCTTTTATTCATTCAGCTGAATTTTATTATTTTTTTTCTAGCTCTGTACAATAATTTTGGATAGTTTGTTATGACACCAAATAAATAGATTAATTTCAGTTGCATTATCATTCTTATTATATTGACTTGGCCTACACATGAGCAATTAATATGTTTCCAGTTATTTAGTTCCAACTTTATTTGTGTGAAAAGTGTTTTTTAGCCATGTTCAAATAGTTCCTGGATTTATCTTGGTAGGTAGACTTCCAGGTATTTTATATTGTCTATAATTTATTAAATGGAATTTCTTTTCTTATGTCTTGCTGTTGGACTTTGTTGGTACTATATAGAAATGCTGATGACTTATGTGAGTTTGTTTTATATCCTTCAACTTTGTTAAAGTTGCTAAGAATTTCAAGTAGGTTTTAGTTGATTCTCTAGGATTTTCTAAAAATAGCATCTTTTCATCTGCAAATAGTGATAGTTTTGTTTGCTCTTTGCCTATTTTAGTTCTTTCAGTTTCTTTTTCTTCTCTTATTGGTATAGCTAACTTTTCTAGTATGATATAAAATAATAAAGGTGATAATGCTCATCCTTGCTTCACCCCTCATTGTATTGTGAAGGCTTCTAGTTTATCCCCATTACAAATAATGCTTGCTGATGGTTTTTAGATAAATATTACTTATCATTTTTAAGTAAGCTCCATTTATTCCTATGCTCTGCAGTACAGTGGTTCTCAACCTGTGAGTCACGACCCCTTTTAAGGTCAAATGACCTTGTCACAGAGGTCCCCTAAGACCATCAGAAAACTCATATTTCCAAAGGTCTTAGGAACCTAGACATCTTACTCTTCTATCCCTGTGGACGGGTACACCCACATGTAGATACGCCCAAATATGAGTATTAAAGGGTCTTGGCATTAGGTAGTTTGAGAACCACTCTAGTGGCTCTAGTATTTTTAATAGGAAAGAGTGCTATATTTTGTCAAAAGCTTTTTTCTGCATTTATTGACATAATCATGTGATTTTTGTTGGTTTTGTTATTGATATGGTCAAGTATGCTGATAGTTTTTCTAATACTGAACCAGCCCTGTATTCCTGGTACAAATCTCACTTGGTCATACTGTATGATCCTTGTGATATACTGCAGTAATCTCTTTGCAAGTTTTTAGGAAAAATTGACCTATAATTTTATTTCTGTTTTGGATACATATATCAGCACCATATTTATGTTCTAAAAGGAATTTGGGGCTAGCACCTGAAGATGGCAGCATAGAAGCAGAAAAACACTGCAGATTGCACATAGCCACCTCAAATACCCATAAAATATGACTCTAAACAAATTTTAGGGATCCAAAACTCATACAAAAATACAGAAAAACAGCTCCTGCTAAAGGTAGCTCGGCAGGACAGGCTCATCACAGCATGCTGGAAGCTGAAACCAGCCCAGCCTGAAATCAAGGCAGCCAGGACGAGCCGCATCTGGAGCCTTCAGGAGAGTGGACCAGCGGCAGCTGTGTCAGTTTCCAGAATTATCAAGCCATAAGAAACAAGGACAAATTGAAAAGTCAGTGGAATTTAGCTAAATTGGGGGGAGAAAAGTGGTCAGGCTGAACTGCCAGCAGGGCAAGGAAGGAGCAGAAGCAGTGTCCCTGCAGCCACCTCCACATGGCTGCTTCAGAGCTCCTGGCCTGCAGACTGCAAGGGAACCAAGTGATCATTCAGAGGCTAAGGGCTCTTGAATTGAGCAGCCTGGATCTGGGTTGTGGTCTTGGGTAGTAGTCCTGGGGTACATTTTCAGCAAGCCGACTGAAAAGAAAATTTGACACTCAAATACAAGAAGCATGAGAAGGTAAACATGGAAAAGAAACCATAAGGAACTTATCAAAGTTGAACTATTTACATGCCAATATAGAAAAAACGATAATTGTAACTTATGAAACTTTTTCAGTATGAGGACAGGTAAAGGGAACACAAATATATGCATACGTATACATATACGTATATCTATATAGGAGGGTTTATATATGCATATATATCTGAACACATATCTGAGTATATGTATATATGTGTACATAGAGGCACAGGATCAATTGAATAGGAAGGGACGATACTTTAAAAGGTGAAATTCTGAGGTGAGAGAGGATTAGAATGAGAGGAGACAGGGAGAGACAGAATGGGGTTAATCATCTCATATAGAAGAGGCTAGGGATAATTGTTAAAAT
>CM053593.1:213483551-213520536 GCA_028646575.1 Pseudocheirus occidentalis
TGAGTATCTTGCCACACAGGAGAGTAGGGGTGATGGGGATGAGAGGCAGGATGTGACAGAGGGGAGGGGGGGAAGGGTTGCTGGAAGTACACACTTCTGTAAAGGGACGGACAGGGTAGAGAATAGAACAAGGGGAGGGATAGGAAAGAGGGACATATAATCAGTCTCTCACAATATGTCCACTGTGGAGATGTTCTGCGTAATTGCACACATACTGCCTGTATTGAATTGCTTGTCCTTCCAATGAGGTGGGTGACAAGGGATGAAGGGAAAGAATATAGAATTTAAAGTTCTATAATCAAATGTTAAAAATATATATGTATGTATATTATTACTACTATTATTATTATTATTAACTACATGCAACTGGGAATTAAGATATACAGGCACTGGGATAGGGAGACCCATCCTGCCCTACTGGGAAGTCAGAGGGGCAATGGGGTAGGACATAGGAAAGAGTAGACTGGGAGAGGGGTTATACAGTGGAATCAATGTTTTGGGGTGGTGGGTAGAAGAAGATGGGGAGAAAATTTGTACTTCAAAATTTCATAGAAATGAGTGATGTAAACAAGAAAATAAATAAATTTAATAAAAAAAGGAATTTGGTAAGACTCCTTCTTTGCCTATTTTTCCAAATAGTTTATATAGTGTTGGGATTAATTATTCTTTAAACATTTGGTAGAATTCACTTGTGAATCCATATACTTCTGGGGATTTTTTTCTTAGGAAGTTCATTGATGACTTGTTCAATTTCTTTTTCTAAGATTGAGTTAAGTGTTTCATTTCTTTTTGTGTTGATCTGGATAATTTATATTTTTATAGCGATTCATTCATTTCATTTAAATTGTCAACTTTGTTGGTATATAATTCGGCAAAATAGTTCCTAACAATTGTCTTAATTTCCTCTTCATTGATGGCGAATTAGCCTCTTTCATCTTTTGTTTCGTAGTGGAGAAGGCAAGGTAATTGGGATTAAGTGACCTGCCCATGGTCACACAGCTAGTAAGTGTATCAAATGTCTGAGTCTAGATTTGAATTCAGGCCCTTCTGACTCCAGGGCTGGTTCTCTATTCACTGTGCCACCTAGCTTCCCCACCCCTTTCATTTTTGATACTAGTAATTTGGTTTTCTTCTTTACTATTTTTTAATCAAATTAACCAATGATTTTTTTTTCTTTTTTGTGGTTGTTGTTTCCATTAAACCAGCTTTTAGTTTTATTTATTAGGTCAGTGTTTTTCTTTCAATTTTGTTGATCCCTCCTTTGATTTTTCAGGATTTTCAATTTAGTGTTTAATTGGGAATTTTTCATTTGTTCTTCTCTATCTTTATTTAGTTGCATGCCCAAGTCGTAAATCTGCTTTTTCTCTATTTTGTTGATGTAAGCAGTTTAGAGATATAAATTTTCATGTGCCACTTTGGCTGCATCACATAAATTTTGGTATGTTAACTCACTGTTGTCATTTTCTTTAATGAAATTATTGATTGTTTCTATCATTTATTCTTTGATCCACTTGTTTTTTAGGATTAGATTATTTAATTTCCAGTTCATTTTCATTTCATTCTTCATAATTTTCCATTGTCCATTATTCAATGTAATTTTGTTGTATTATGTTCTAAAAAGGAGGTATTTAGCATTTCTACTTTTTTACATTTAGTTGTGAGATTTTTATGTCCTAATATGTAGCCAGTTTTTGGATAGGTGCTATGTACTGCAGAGAAAAAGTATATTCCTTTCTATTCCCATTCAGTTTTCTCCAGACATTTTTTTAATCTAACTTTTCCAGAATTTTATTCACCTCCTTATCTTCTTTCTTATTTATTTATTTTTTATTCTTAAGAGGAGAATGTTAAGGTCCCCCACCAGTATAATTTTATTATCTGTTTCCTCTTGTAACTCATTAATTTCTCCTTCAAAAATTTAGATGCTATACCATTTGGTGCATATATGTTTAGTATTGATATTACTTCATTGTCTGTGGTACTTTTCAGCAAGGTATAGTTTCCTTCTTTATCTCTTTTAATTGGGCTTGGTTTTGATTTTGCTCTTTTTGAGATCATGATTACTACCCCCTACTTTCTTTGCTACAGCTGAAGTATAATGGATTCTGCTCCCAGTCCCTTACCTTTACCCTATGTGTATATATGTAAAACTATATATATATAAATATATACAGTATACAGTATAGTATATATATACATACTATGCATATGTATATATGTATAGTATAGTAACTATATATATATATATATAGAGAGAGAGAGAGAGAGAGTTATAACTAACTGTGTATTTCCCTCCATGCTATTTTTTTGCTTGTTTATCCTCCCTGTCTTAACTCCCCACTCTTTCCATCATCACAAGTGTTTTACTTCTGATTACCACTTTCCCCAAAATATCTTTCCTTTTATTAATCCTCTCTCCCCCTTCTATTATCCCTGTCCCTTTTTATTTCCTTATAGGGTAAGATAGATTTCTATATCCAACTGTATGTCTGTGTTTTTCTTTCTTTGAGCCAATTTTAATGAGAGTGAGCTTTGCCTGCTACCACTCCCCCCACCATCTTCCCCTCCATTATAAAAGTTCTTTCATGTGAACTAATTGCATTTTCCTTCTCACCCCTTTATTTTGTTTTTGGGGATATTATCCCATCAAAGTCACCCTATATCCATATTCTCTATGTATAATCTTTCTAATTGCCTTTATAGTAATAAAGTTGTTGAGAGTTACAAATATTATCTTATATAGAAATATAAACAATTTAAATATATTCAATTTCTTATGTTTTCTCTTTTTTGTTTTTTTACCTTTTTATGTTTTCTTCTTGAGTCTTGTATTTGGAGGTCAGTTTTTTAAATTTAGCTCTGCTTTTCAAAATTAAAAATGCTTGAAAGTTCTCTATTTCATTAAATATCCATTCCCCCCCAAAAAAGATTATATTCTGTTTTGCTGAGTAGGTGATTTTTGGTTGCAGTCCTAACTCTTTTGCCTTCTGATTTATTATATTTCAAGCCCTCCAGTTCTTCAATGTGGAAGCTGCCAAATTTTATGCAATCCTAACTGTAACTCTACAATCTTTGAATTGTTTCTTTTTAACTACTTGAAATTCTTTCTCCTGTATCTGTGAGCTCTGGAATTTGGCTATGACGTTCCTGGGAGTTTTCATTTTCAGATCTCTTTCAGTCAGTGATCAGTGGTTTCTTTCAATTTCTGTTTTGCCCTCTCTTCTAATTTATCTGGACAGGTTTCTTTGATAATTTCCTGAAAAATGTTATCCAGGCTTTTTCTGTTTTGTTTTGTTGTGTGGCTTTCAGGTACTCCAGTAATTCTTATATGATCTTTTATGAATCTTTTTTCTAAATCATTTGATTTTCTGATGAGAAATTTCACATTTTCCTTTTTTTAAACTTTTTCTGATTTTGTTTTATCATATCTTGATGTGTCTCATAGAGCTGTTAGTTTCCACTTGTTCAATTTTAATTTTTAAGCCATTATTTTCTTCAGTGAGCTTTTCTACTTTTCTATTTGGCCAATTCTATTTTTTAGGGAGTTACTTTCCTTGGTAAATTTTTATAGACCTTTTACCATGCTATTGACTGTTTTTTAAAAATGATTTTTTTGCCTTGTTCTCATTTCTTTTCCTAGTTTTTCTTTTACTTCGCTAATTTGCTTTGTAAAATCCTTTTTAAGTTCTTCAAGGAATTATTTTTGGGTCTGAGAACAAAATACATTTTTCTTTGAGGCTTCACATGTAGCTATTTTGACACTTTTGTCCCTTTCTAGGTTTATGCCTTGATCCTTCCTGTCACCACAGCAACTTTCTGTAGGCAGGCTCTTTTTTGTTTTTTGTCTTTTTTGCTCATTTTTTTCTACCTTTTGTGACTTGATGTATTTATGTGAGAGTTGGGCTCTGGTCTACACAGTCCCACCCAAGCTTTTTGTGCTGGGGCTCAGGGTCTTACTGCTGGCTTTCACTAGGCTTCAGGGCTTAGGTACTTACTTTCACTGGAGGCTAGGCTTCCTTTCTGGCCTGTACTGGGAAGGAGGTCTCCCTGTTGGTTTCCCTTGGGTGTGAGGTTTAGTTGTTGGGCAGCTCCAGGGATGGGACCTTGCCGCTGGGTTGCTAGGGCCCTGGAAGAGGGATCTTCTTGCCTTCTGTGTCACTGCAGAAACAGGGCCTTGCAGCTTGGTCAGCCTTGGATTTGATTAGCAGTGGGGTCAAGGCCTAGCTGGTGGCCTGTGCTGGGGGTAGGTTTACTTAATGGGGCCTTGCTAATCTGCACAGACTGCTCACTTGTCTAGGGGGCTGCTGGTTTGCAGGTGGGCAGGGCTTCAAAAGTGGACTGCCCCTAACCAGGAGCCCCTTATAAGCCCCTGCTGTGAGGCCGTTTGCTGCTGCTGTTCCTGAACTCCACTCCCCTCCCACTCCACTGAGCTAAACCTCTCCTCCTGGGCTTGTAAACTGCTTCCCTGCTCTTAGATCAGGGAACTAGAACACTGAGGCAGTGTTCTGGTGTCAGAAGGTTCTTTCCTCACTCTGCCATCTTAGCACAGTGCATTTTCTTTTAAAGAAACAAGAATTATCTTTCCTTAAATATGAGATTATCTCAGAGATTTTCCAAGCTCACTAAACATCGTCAGTGTGGTGAATCTCCTGACTCCTTTTTTTTGTAGCTAATTTAGTTCAATCTCTAGAGTTTTTCTTCATCAAAGGATATCATTGATATTCTAGGGCCTCACTTAATGATCTCAGATAGTGCACCAAAGTTTTTACCAAAGAATTTAGTAAAGATTTTCAAATCATATGTCTAAATCAAAATGTTCAAATTGTATTCATCAGAATTCTGGAGTCTTTCAAAGGTATTTCTCCTTACAGTGTCATTATTCCATAATTTGTTGTTTTGGTTCTACTCATTTCAGCAGTTTATGCAAGTTTTCCCACATTTCTCCAAACCTATTCCTTTTGCCATTTCTTATAGGATAATAATGTTTCATTACATTCATGTACCATAATCTATTCAGCCATTCCTCAGTTGATGGATACTACCTTATTTTCCAGTTCTTTGCTACCATAAAAAGAGCTGCTATAAATATCTTTGTACCTATAGCTCTTTTTCCTCTTTCATAATAAAATATTATGCAAGAATATACAATAATACTAATATTGTGCTCAAAATAAGTAGCCTCTTGGTCTCCCCTCTTTTACTCACTTTCAATGACCCATATTGGATGTGAAAAGAGAGTACAAAACAGAAATTCTGATCATGTGGTACCTGCTTCATTGGGTACCTCATGTTATTCCCACTGTGACCATAGCAATCTTGAAATTTGATTAAGATTTCCTATAAAACTCAAAGTAGCTCCCCATGTATTATTTTTTTCTCATTGCTTAACTCCTCATCTTTTCAGAGTTTTAAATTAATAACAAATGAAAACTTTCTGACAATATCTTTGGTTGGGGTTGAAATACCCAACCCTCTGGGTTGGCTAGGTAGCTCAGTGAATAGACCACTAGCTGTGGAGCCAGGAGGACCTGAGTTCAAATCCAGCCTCAGACACTTGACACACTTACTACTAATGTGACTTTGGGCAAGTCACTTAACCTCCAATTGCCCTCCAAAAAGAAAAAAAAATGCCCAATCCGAACTTGTAAATTACAAGTGAAATTGTCTGATATCCAATACCTGTCAATAATTAACAGACCATTCTTATTTATTTATAACTGAGGATCTAATTAAGTGCTTTTAGCACATCAAAATAATATCTTTGGAGACTGACAAAGTGCTAATTATTGTCAGGTTGCCTGAATTTGTCAATATGTCATAATGTAGAAGGAGCTGAAACACTTGATCAATAGCTGTAGGGACAAAGTAGTGGAAAAGGAACCCTAAATTCTGTAAGTTCAGGAGTGGCTATTCCTCTGAGTAAATTTGTGACAGTTCATGGATTTCTTAAGTTCACAATTTCAGAAAGTGAATTTCTGCTAAACAAGGGATAGTTCTATAATACTGCTATCCACTTGGGCTTTAACTAACCAACCCATTGGACTTTTCATTCTTGGAGACAGGCAAAGAAAATGAAAATTGTTTAGGAAAGAAAGTGACCTTACTTGGACTAAGGATAGGAAGACAAATCTCTCCACTAAACATGCAAAGCCAACTACCCCTTATTATAATCCCCAGAAAATTGTACCCATTTATCTTCTGTCCATTAAAAGCCGATTGATTATCTCATGCACAAAATACTTAGTGAGTCAGAAGATATTGCCTATGGTATATCCAGCAAGCACATTTTGTTCTTAAAAGTACTGTTATGGACTTGCAGCTGTCACAGTCTGGGTACCAGGGCACAGTGGGAAGTGACTTTCATAAGCTTGCTTAGAAATGTGTTTGTTAGATAAAAACCTTGTTTGTTTCCAGTGTACTAGGAGCCTAAGACTTGAATTTAAGTGCTGACAGATGTTTGAAGACAGGTTTTGATAAGAAAAGAGACATCTTTCTTCCTTTGTGCTCTTTAAAAAGAATACCCAGGCACATTTTGGAAGTTATCCTTCCCATAAAGAGAATGATGTAAGTTTCTCCCTTTGCAAGAAGGAAAGAGTAGAACTTATAGCCGCACTTCCTGAAATGAAAATACAAAATAATGACAAGGTTTTGTTGATAACTTCCATGGACATGTAGAAAGAGGGACATTACAATATACCTATATCTATCTATTTGTGTAGACACATATGCCTATCTATGTACATATGTATGTGTTTATATATATGTATATATATATATATGTATACACATGTAAATGGAGAGGGAGAAGCAAAAGAAATTTCTGCATTGGCCATGTCCAAAATTATGTCATTCTACCACCCTGGGTGCATCCTCTCTGTTAGGGCATGCATATTGCCATGAATCATAATCAGTCCCCTGGAATCATGATTGGTCATTGTATTCATCAGAATTCTGGAGTCTTTCAAAGGTATTTCTCCTTACAGTGTCGTTATTCCATAATTTGTTGTTTTGGTTCTACTCATTTCATCAGTTCATGCAAATTTTCCCACATTTCTCCAAACCTATTCCTTTTGCCATTTCTTATAGGATAATAATGTTCCTTTACATTCATGTACCATAATCTATTCAGCCATTCCTCAGTTGATGGATACTACCTTATTTTCCAGTTCTTTGCTACCATAAAAAGAGCTGCTATAAATATCTTTGTACCTATAGCTCTTTTTCCTCTTTCATCTCTTTGCGGTTTAGACTTGGTAGCAATACCACTTGGTCAAAGAGTATGCACTGTTCAATAGCTTTTTAGGCATAGTTCCAAATGGTTCTCCAGAATGGCTTCATCAACGTATGTGGATAGGACACCTTCTCTGCAACTCTTCCAACATTGATCATTTTCTGTTTTTTTCCATCTTTGTTCATTTAATGTGGCAGATTTGAGGTAGACTTTCAGAGTTGCTTAAATTTGCCTTTTGCTAATTATTATTGATTTTAAGCATTTTTAATATGGGTGCTGATAGTTTGAATGTCTTCCTTTGGGAACTACCTGTTACAGCCTTTAATCATTGAGAAACTGGGGAATGGCTCTTGTTCTTAATAAATTTGAATCTTTTTTACACATCATAGAAATAAAGCCTTTACATTATGATCTATTTATATAGGATTTGAACTCCTCATAGCTACCAAGAATTGTATAATTTTTACTTTTACTTTTATACTTAATTAATACAGATGCTGTGCCACTGAATGAAGCAGGGGAAGGGAACAGGCATTTTATAAGCATCTGCTGCATGCCAGGCTCTGTGCTAAGTGCATTCCAAATATCATCTCATTTGGTCTTCATAACAACCCAGCATGGTAGGTGCTATTATTATTCTCATTTTTGTAGTTGAGGAAATTGAGACAGAATGAAGTTAAGTGACTTGTCCAGGAGCATAGATCTAGTAAGTATCTGAGGACAGATTTGAACTCACATTCTCCTTAGTCCAGACGCAGCCCTTTATCCTCTGAACCACCTAGCTTCCATGCTCTTATCTTGTACTCATTCTTAGTCATTTGGTCTTATTTCCATAGTTTTAATGTATTTTTTAAAAATAGGGTCATTGTGATACCTGGCAAACCACGTCACTCTCTTTGTATAGTGCTACCTTTTTCTTTTTTATCAGAACAGTGTATGCTTGTGTCTTCACAATTTCATTCTTGAGAGTTTCTCATATCTTTTGAAATGTTAAACTGTTGAACCCTATCCATCCTTTCTCCAAACCCTTTGGAATCAACTTTTTCCAAATCTACGGTGTGTGTCAAGCTTTCTGCTTCTCTGTATTGAATTCCATTCTGAAAGTGTCTCATACAGTCAATATTGCCACCATTTTCACTTCTAAATCAGTAAACTGAGGCTGGTGGAGTTTAATTGGTTTGTCTTAATAATTAGTGGCAGTGCTAGAATTAGAACCCTGGGATCTTGACTTCCAATCCAATTTTCTCTCTACCACCACATGCTGTCTCAACATATCCTCAGCCTGTGTCTTCAAACTTTTACTCATATTGTTCCTTATGACTCGAATGTCCTTCCTCCAGTCTTTACCTATTGCAATCTCACGCATCATTCAGGGTAGAAATTATTTCTCTACCTTTATTACTGCTATGGTGCTTTGTGCTTTCTCTAGAATCTTAGAATTTTTAGAGATTTTGGAAATAATCTTTTCCAGCCTCTTTATTTTATAGACAATCAAACCAAGACCAGAAGAGATTAAGTCACATTCCTTAGCTGACATAGCTAGAGACAGAATCAAGACTAGAATCCAAGTCACCTCGTGTATGCAGAAGTTATGCATTTCTGTTATAACTATTTGTGTATATATGTTATCTTGTATTAAAATAAAAACTCTTTAAAGATGGGAATCAACTTTATTTGTCTTTATATCCATTACAGCATTTGGCATAGTGCCTTGTTGATAGTCAGAATTTAGGAAGAATTTGCTGAATTCACTGAAGATCAATGATTCAATCAAACCCATTAATAGAATCACACAGGATGCCAAGGACCCTCTAATAAATCCATCTTACACCTGAACCGGGTATCTCCTTTAAATTATCCCAGAAAAGTCATCCTCCAGCCTCTGCTTGTGGACTTAGAAGCGCACATAAGGGGAAACCCACTACCTCGGGAGTTAGGCCATTCTGCTTCAGGCTATCTCAGCTAGTTAGACATGTTTCTCTGTGTCTGTCTAAATTGGCTTCTCTTCAACAAGAACCCCTTTTATCTGTGGATCCAATCAGAACAAATCAGTTCCTTCTTCACCGTCAGCTTTTCATATACTTGAAGAAAGCTGTCACATCCCACGTACTACTTCTGTCCCATAGGTTAAATATCTCTGTTTCCTTCAACCAGTCCTCATATGGTGCATTCCCTCATCATCTTGGTCACCATCTTCTGGTTGCATTCTAGCTTGTCAATGTCCTTTCTAAAATGTAGGGCCCATATCTGAAACATAGTACTCCAGATATTGCCTGGCCAGAACAGAGTGCATCATCTCCCTTGTTCTGGACACTATAGTTCTCTTAACAGTGTTGTTGTTAGGTTGTTTTATTTCTGTCTGAATTTTGTGAACACATTTGGGGTTTTCTTGGCAAAGATAAATTTCTTCTTACAGCTCATTTTACATATGAGGAAACTGTGACAAACAGGGTTGAGTGACTTACCCAAAGTCACATAGCTAGTAAGTGTCTGAGGCTAGATTTGAGCTCAGGAAGATGAGTTTTCTTGATTCCAGGCCTTGCACTCTCTGCACTGCACCACCTGCTTGCCCATCTCTTAACACCTCCTAAAAACAATCTGGGTTTTTGCTGACTTATATTAAACTTCGGGAGATCAATTAAAATTGTCACATTGGAAATACATGTACCCTATATCAGATTGCTTGCTGTTGTGGGATGGGAGACATAGAAGGAGTGAATCAGGGAGGGAGAGAAAAAAAATTTGTAACTCAGAATCTTACAAAAATGAATAGTGAAAAACAATAAATAAAATAAAATTGCCATATCTTTTTCACATAAATTGCTATCTAACCATGACTCTTACATCCTATTTTTTCTAAAGTTAATGATACACAAACACACACGTATGTGTATACCTAATAAGACAGCCTGTTTCATTTTTCTCTTCTTTCTATCCATGACCATAATTAACAGATGACTGTCAAAAATCCTATATTACATGTAGACATATAACTTAAATGGCCCATCCCTTACTCTAAACTCTTGACCAGAATATAAACTCCCACTTCCCAAAACAAGATTTTTTTTCTCTAGTTGATAACTTTTAACTAGCTCATGGTATTTTATGGAAAATGGAAACATTCTGAATGTGTGTCCGAATCCATAAGGTTGGGAAAAGTCACTCTCTGGTTCTCTCATCAGTGCAGTGGGTTAAATAAGATATTGCCTACTTCACTGGGTTGTTGTGAAAAATATCACACAATGTAAATGTGAGTTGTAACTCTTCTTCCTTTCTTCCAGTCAAATATCCTTACTACCTAGCCCATTCTGCTTGCAGCCATGAAACTGATTTATTTTCTTAAATGATTTGTGGAAGGAGGGAAGGTGTCACTTCCCCTTTAACTATAATAGTTATGTCCCAATATATAATGTTTGTGATAAATATGCATGTACACTGCCTCCTCTGAACTCCAGGAAGAGATGATTCTATTTTCATAAGCTGCAGCTGTTGGCAACTAGGAATTTGCCTCAGGGCCTCTGCTCTTGGCAGCTCTGGAAGCTTTCCAAAGGATGTCATGTTTGCCAGCAGTAGTTTCAAAGCAGAAAAAAAGGATCATGGGATTACACAGGGGTAAGAGGTGAATGATGGTGGGGGAAGTTATTTGAGAGAAACATTTTTTTCTTTATTTTCTTTTCCAAAGAGAGAGTTGGGGTTTGTTCTTAAATTAAACTTATCAAAAAGTAGAATGACCTTTCTAGGCAGTTCCTATCCCATGTCAACATTCTCAAGCCATACTATCCAACTCAGTATCCCTTTCCTTTGCTCATGAAAAAAAATCAAGGCCATTCGTTTGTTGTAAGTTTTCTCTCCTCCGCAGTTCCATACTTCAGATCATCTCAGCTTTCTCCCTTAGACTTTCTTCCTTTGCTTCAGACCCAGAAGATGAGGTAGTCTCTCTCCTTGCCAATACCAACGACTCCACTGTGCCCTAGATCCTATCCTTTCTTATCCCATCTGGAAGCTTTCCCTTTTGATAATCTCCCTTTTCTCTCTAATTTTCTACCTTTCTTTTTCCACTGGAACCTTTTCTACTGCTTTCAAGCATCCCTAAATCTCTCTATTCATAAAAATCATACCAAAAATGCTCACTTGACACTCTCCCTCAAACGACTTCTCACTTGCAAAATCAAACTTCTAGCTACTTCCTTACCTCCTATTTCAACCATCATCTCTCTATAGTGTTTGTGTGTGTTTAGTCACTTTCAGTTATGTCCAGCTCTGTGTGACCCCATTTGAGGTTTTCTTGGTGAGGAAATTGGAGTGGTTTGACATTTCCTTCTCCAGTTAATTTTACAGATGAGGAAGCTGAGGCAAACAGAGTTAAGTGACTTGCCCAGAGTCATTTAGCTTTAAGTATTTGGGACCAGATTTGAACTCTGAAGAATGAGTCTTCCCAGCTCCAGATCCAGTGCTCTATCCACTGTGATACCTAGCCCCATCTCTCTATAGATGACTACGTATCTACATATTAGTCCTTCATTTCTCTCCTAAGTCTAAGTTCCACATATCCAACTAACAGCTGGATAACTCCACCTTGAAATTATATAGACATCAAAAACTCAATGGATTAAAAATACTCATGATCTCTCTTTTTAAAACCAGTGCCATAACTGGGATCTTCTCCTTCATTACCTCCCCCTCTTGCAAGGCCAAAAAGATCCACGGGAATATGGACTGAGAAGACCATTGAATTTTTTAATTTTACTTTGTATCCCTAGAGCTTAAAACAATTTTGCCAATGTCTGACACTTAATAAGCGTTCATTTATTTATTGTTTGCGGGATAATCAAGATAAATCTCTAAGGATGAAGGCAAGGTTATAGGTAGAATGAACTCATTAATGGAGGAGAGAGGTCAATAGGTGATAGCAACAAGGATCTCAATTAGGTGATAAAAGCTGATGACATGAACTTCAAAGGAAGAGAAGTTGTTGCAGGTGAGATTAGCAGAGTTTCTAGAAAATCTTATTCTGTGAGTCAGAGGACTTGAGAGAAGGAGGAGTCATCCTTGGAGAGAAGGATTAAGGATAAGATGTGTTCAGGAGTAAACCAAATTTTAATGAGGACTAGAAGATGGAAGGAATAGATCCAAGGTCGTTAACAATGAAGTTCTAGAGGAAACAATGAAAGGGGAGATTCTGCAGGAAATAGAGTAAAGCTATGAGGAGAGGTATTTGGCAGTATTGAATTAAAATTATAAGAGGTAAGATTTTGCTAACCGTAAGTCCGTACATTTAACAAACTCAAATTCCAGTATAGTATAAGATCTGGGTCCTTGACCCAGTTCTGTGTTGACTATGAAAAGGTGACTTTATCTCTCTGGGACTCAGTTTCCTAATTTGGAAAATAGGCAGGCTGAACCATCAGCTTTAAATTTATAATTAGTCTATGAATATGTTTTGTAAGATTGTTGAAGGTATTTCTTTTTTCCAATTCACCTAGTTAAATGAATACCTTGTATAAAGCAGGTACTCACTAAATAATTGATTCAGCAAGTATTTATTATGCACCTTCATAGGAAAAACAAAACAAAATTAAAGGTTATTTACAAAACATTAACACATTTATATTTTGATCAGCTTTATAATTATGTAATATTCTTATAAATATGACAAATATGGTATGAATAATAAGTTTTTTTATTATTTTTAACTTTTCTGACATTAGAAATAATTGGGAAAAACCCTAAAATAATTAAAGTTCATTGTGCTTCTGAAGAGTGAATATCTCTCCTTTTCTTCCTTTCTTCTTTCCCTCTCTTCTTTCTCTTCTTTCCTCCTTAACTCTTTCCTTCTTCTCTACCTAACCCTTTCCTTAATTGTAGAAAAGCAGAATGCTGTTGTCCGTTAGAGGTCTTCAGGGGACCTAATTTAATAAATGGATGGAAATGAATTCTTTAATTCATTTAATTCTTTAAAATGCTTATATTCCCATAAATAGCTTATACATCTCTCTTTTTAATCTTGGTTACACTTTTAGTTGCTCAGCAAAATATCTTTTTCATAAATTCAAATAGAACCCTATATTCAGGAATAAAATAAATGTTCTTATAGTATAGCAAAATGAACATTGACTAAGCTTTTTTTCTCTTGCTTTTGTTTTCTCTGTGTGACATTGGGAAAATGTGATGTTTAAAAAAGTAGAGAGATAATTTCTGGGTAACTTAATAATTTTATTAATAATATTAGCATTTTAATTAATAAAAAGAGATCAGCAGCCACCTTGAATGTCAAAGACCCCGATAGGCTCACAGTTTATATGCTCTTCGCAAGTAGGTGTCCTTGAGGGTGACAATCAACTCTGATTGCTTAACAGTTAATGAGAAAAATAGATATTACAGCAAAAGGCTGGGCAGTGAGGTCTTGGGGTACATGACTTGGATCACCCAAATCTTGGTCAAAAAGATTTATCTATTTCCATGTCACCTCTCTGACAGAAGGGAAAATCAGCACTTTCCAGACCTGTTTGAGTAAACACAGTGAGTAGGAATTCTTCCATTAGCCCAAACTTAGAATTTCTTTTGCTGTCTGATTAAATCTTGACCTGTGTAAATTCTTTGCCTGAGATGTTTGTCGAGTTTGGTCAGAGAGGAACACAGACACGCACACCAATATGATGAATAAGCTGGTTCAGTTTATTGAGCCTGAAAGATTGTTTATATACCTTTTACATACATGAGAAAATACATGTTTTTGCATAGGCTATGCAGGAGAAAAAAATGGTCTTACAAAAGCAGGGCAATCAGCAAAATTCATATCTATAGGCCTTTGTTTAACTGGTCAGGCTGCCCTGTTCTGTTTGATGTATCTACTTTCCTGGTTTTGTGCATACCATTTGTGGTCTTATGACCTCTCATTATCTATAGCCAGCCTGAAGTCTCATGATCCTAAGTTGTTACTCTCATAATCTTGAGCTGTACATCTGCAGGTGTTAGCTGGGGCCTATTCTCATGATCTCATTTTGACCAAGAGCTTTTCTTAACTCTATATATGCCACGGCAGATGTTCCACAGTGGTTGATTTCCAGATGAGGAAGTAGGAAAAAGGACAAACCTTGACTCTGATTAATAATTGTTTATTAATCCAAGACAGAAAAAATAGTTTAAAAATAGTTTCTTTTACAAGTCACTTTGTTTCATTGGGCCTATAGATCCATATCTGTAAACTAAGCTGAATCAATTAGAAGCATAGCATAGCATTATAGAGTTGAGAACCCTGGAGATCATCTATTCTAACCTCTTCAATTGACTTTCCAAGGTCACATCAGAAGAACTCTGAAAGTTTTTGTTTTTATTTTATTTTAAGTGCCTACCTTCTATTACAGAGATTTGCAAGGAATTTCAGAAGCCCTCTCTCTGGTTCAGCACCAAGGAATCCCCACTAGTACATACCAAACAAGGGGTTTATACTCCACCAGAAGACCATAACGCAAGGGTGGAACCATCTCCCAAGGCAGCCTGTTCCACTTTTAGATGGCTCTGACTGTTAGAAAGTTTTTTTCTGATGTCGGGTCTGACTTTACCTCTTTGCTACTTTCACCCAATGCTTCTATCCTCTTGAGCTAATTGCTCTTCCATATGAGATCCCATCAAATATGTGAAGGTAGTTATCTTGCCCTCCTTTTGTCTTCTCCACAGTAACCAACCCTAGTTCCTTTAACTTTTCTTCATATGGACTTACAGCCCACCACCTCCCTGGAGATTTTCTTCTGGGTGCCCTCCAGCTTGTTAATGCCTTTCTTAAATTGTGATCTCTGAACTGAGCAAAATGTTTCAGTTGTGGTCTGAGTAGGACAGAGGGACTATCACTTCCTTGATTCTGGAAAATGCCTCAATGTAACCCAAAATTGTATTCATGTTTTTGGCTACATTCTCCTGCTGACTCACTGAAAGCACAGTCCCCTAAAACCCCTAGATCTTTTTCAGACAGACCACTGTCTAACAATGCCTCTGTCATCTTGTGTTTGTGAATTTTTGGAATTTTGGTTTATTTGGCAACTCAAGGGTAAAACTTTAATCTTATTAGATTTCATCATGATGTTGTAGCTTGTTGAGATCTTTTGAATCCTGATGCCATTGTTGCAGCTTTGTATAATTATCACAGAATCACAGAATCTCAGATTTCCAAAGAGCACTTAGACATCAAATCAATCAACATTCCATTTTCCATTTGAGGAAATCGAAGACCACAGAGTCACAGAGGGTAGTATGTTTTCTGAAATTTTCCCTCCCAGCTCCTCTGTTTCCAGAGCTAGTGCTTCTTCCACATTGCCAGTTGAAGCTGAAAGAGGTTTGCTGGGTGACAGTAAGTTGACATTGGCTGAGTATCACCACGAGATCTAAAAACTGCTTGACTTTTGGAGATGGCTTAATGCTAAAACAAACAAATAATAAATATATAAATGAATGAATAAATAAAATTGGTCAGTTAGGCGCCTGAGAATAACAGTCATAGCTATGCCCTGACTTTTATTAGCTGTGTGACCCTGTTTGCCTTAGTTTCCTTATCTGAGAAGGTAATGGCAAACCACTTCAGCATCTTTGCCAAGAAAACTCCACATGGGGTCATGGTGAGTGAGACTCGACTGAAATGGCTGAAAAATAGCAGTGTCCAAAGATATGCTTGTCTTAGTCTAATGACTGAAGACTAGTTTCCTATAAAATGAGAAGGTTGAACTGCCTTTTTTCCCCAGATTTTATTTATTTATTTTTAGTTTTCAACATTCATTTTCACAAGCCTTTGAGTTCCAAATTTTCTCCCCATCTCTCCCCTACCCCCAACCCAAGATGGCATGCTTTCTGATTATCCCTCCCCCCAATCTTCCCTCCCTTCTATCCTTCCCATATCTCCTTTACCCCTTACTTTCTTGTAGGGAAAGATGGATTTCTATACCCCATTGCCTGTATATCTTATTTCCTGGTTGCATGTAAAAACATTTTTTTAATATGTGTTTTCAAAACTTATTAATAAATGTAGTTTCACATTCTCTCCCTTCTTCTCTCATTACCCAACCCCATTGAGAAGGCAAGCAATTCAATATAAGTTATACATGTGTAGTTATGCAAAACATTTCCATAGCAGTCATATTATGAAATACTTAAATATATTTCTCTTCATGCTATCCCTCCTCCCATTTATTCTGTTTTCTCCTTTGACCCTGTGTAGTGCCAATGCAATATTTACAGCTCCCACAATCATGATAAAGACCATGACTATGAGTATCACATGACATTCAATTGCAAAATATACCAAACTCTCCAGATAGAGGACAGAGCTGAAGCATTTATTTAGATACCAGAAAACCAAATCCCAAAACCAGTAAACCAATTCCAACATAGTACCAAAGATATTCAGAAGCCATAATAACACTGAAAGCCACAGCATCCTTCAGCCTTCCCCAAAACCAATACAAGATCAATATTTACTCACAAACCTTTATCTCCTTAATAAACTCCTCTCTCCCCCATTGTCTGGCTAGCTCTGGCTAGTTTCCTGAGGGCTCTGCTTCCTTTTAGCGAAACTCCTCCTACCACAGGCTCCATGTGACCACATTCAGCCTATTAGGGGGCAGAGTTTATCTTCACAGCAGAGAAGCTTCCTGTAGGCTCTGCTTCCCTTCAGCAAGTTCCCTCCATCACAGGCTCCATGTGATTACATTTGGCCTATTAGAGAGCAGAGTTTACTTTCAAAACAGGGTAGGTCTTCAAACTCCTCCCTAGGTCTTTTAAGGGGCAGGAAAGATCTTCAAATTACCATTCCCATTACACCCTGTGCCTTTTCAAAAGTGTTTGTTTCTGACTATCCCCTCTCCTAATGTGCCCTCCCTTCTATCATCCCCCCTCTTATGACCTTCCCCCAGAATATTCTGTAGGGTAAGCACCAAGGTGTGGTGTCTTAAGGAGGGAATGCCCTCCTTAAACCAAATCCAAATGAGAGTAAGGTTGATCCATTCCCTTTTGCCTCCATGCTTTTCCCCTCCATTGTAACAGCTTTCTCTTGCCTCTTTTATGTGGGATAATTTACCCTATTCTGTCTCTCCCTTTCTTCTTCTCCCAATATATTTCTCTCTTAAATCTTAAATTTATTTTTAGATGTCATCCCTTCATATTCAACTTATTCTGCATCCTCTGTTTCTGTCTCTGTCTCTATCTCTCTGTCTCTCTGTCTCTCTCTCTCTCTCTATATATATATATATATATTTATATATGTATATATGTATACATATACACACATATACATATATACACACAAATATATGCATACATATATAGACACGTATTCCCTTCAACTATCCTAATACTGAGAGAAGTCTCATGAGTTACAAATACTGTCTTTCAGTGTAATAATGTAAACAGTTCAACTTTAATAAGTTCCTCATTATTTCTCTTTCCTGTTTACCTTTTCATGCTTCTCTTGATTCTTATATTTGAAAGTAAACTCTGTTCAGCTCTAGTTTTTTTTTTATTAAGAATGCTTGAAAATCCTCTACTTCATTGAATTACCATATTTTCCTCTGAAGTATTATACTCAGTTTTGCTGAGTGGGTAATTCTTGGTTTTAATCCTAGCTCCTTTGACCTCCAGAATATCATATTCCAAGCTTTTTGATTCCATTAATGTAGAAACTGCCAGATTGTGTGTTATCCTGATTGTGTTGCCACAGTACTTGAATTGTTTCTTCCTGACTACCTATAATATTTTCTCCTTGACCTGGGAACTCTGGAATTTGGCTATAATATTCCTAGGTATTTTCTGTTTAGGATCTTTTTCAAGAGGCAATCCATGGATTCTTTCCGTTTCTATTTTACCCTCTGGTTCTAGAATATCAGCGCAGTTTTCCTTGATAATGTTTTTTGTTGTGAAAGACTGACTAGATTTCCCTCCTTCCTATCCCACCTTCCTCTCTATTTTGTCCCTGACCATTTACAGAAAGATGTGTGCTTCTAACAACCCTCCCCCCGCCCCCGAACTTGCCCTCCCCTCCATCATCCCCCCTCTTTCTCCCTACTTTCCTGTAGGGCAAGATACCCAATTTAGAGTGTATGTCATTCCTTCCCTAATCCAAATTCAATGAGAGTAAGGTTGACCCATTCCCTTTTGCCTTCCTGTTCTTCCCCTCCATTGAACCAGTTATCTCTTGCCTTTTCTATATGAAATGATTAACCCCATTCTGTCTCTCCCTGTCTCCCCTTATTTTATTCCTCTCCCACCTCTCAATTTCACCTTTTAAAATATCATCCCTTACTATTCATTTGATCCAGTATTCTCTATGTACACATATATACAGACACTCACATATATATATATATTCCTACACTTATATACCCTCCTATATAGACATATGTGTATGTATACATACACACACATTTATATTCCCTTCAACTATCCTCATACTGAGAAAGTTTCATTAAGTTACAATGATTGTTTTTCCGTGTTGGCATGTAAGTAGATCAGCTTTGATAAGTTCCTTATGAATTCTTTTCCATGTTTACCTTCTCATGCTTCTTGTATTTGAATGTCAGGTTTTCTGTTCAGTTCTGGTTTTTTCATCAAGAATGTTTGAAAGTCCTCCACCTCATTGAATGACCATATTTCCCTCTGAAACATTATACTCAATTTTGCTGGGTAGGTGATTCTTGGTTTTAATCCTAGCTTCCTTGATCTCCAGAATATCATATTCCAGGCCCTGTGATCCATTAATGTAGAAGCTGCTAGATCCTGGGTTATCCTGATTATGTTTCCACAGTATTCAAATTGTTCCTTCTTGGCAGCTTGTAATATTTTTTCTGTGATCTGGGAATTCTGGAACCTGGCTATAACATTCCTAGGAGTTTTTTGGGGGGGGATCTTTTTCAAGAGGTGATCAATGAATTCTTTCAAGTTCTATTTTATCCTCTGATTCTAAAATATCAGGGCAGTTTTCCTTGAGAATTTCTTGAAGGATGATTTCTAGGTTCTTTTTTTGATCATGGCTTTCAGATCATGATCAGATTGTCACTCCTGGATCTATTTTCCAGGTCAGTGGTTTTTTTAAGGAGATATTTCACATTGCCTTCTATTTTTTCCATTTATTTGGATCTGTTTAATAGTATCTTGATTTCTCATAAAGTCATTTGCTTCCATTTGCTCCAGTCTAATTTTGAAGGAATTATTCTCTTCAGAGAGCTTTTGAGATTCTTTTTCCATCTGGCAGATTCAACTTTTTAAGACATTCTTCTCATTGGCTTTTTAGGCCTCTTTTGCCATTTGAGTTAATCTATTTTTAAGGTGTTATTTTCTTCAGTCATGTTGTTGACTCTTTTCATGATTTTCTTGCATCATTCTCATTTCTCTTCCCATTTTTTCTTCCAGTTTTCTTATTTGGCTTTCAAAATCTGTAACCTGTGTACATTTTTCTTGGAAGCTTTTGGTGCAGGAGTTCTGACTCTGTTGACTTCCTCTTGTTCCATGCTTTGATCCTTTATGTCCCCCAAAAAGTAATCTAAAGTTGGATTGCTGTGCTTACTTTACTTCCTTTGCCTGCTTATGTTGCCAGTCAATTATTTGACTTTTGGGCTCCGTATAATTCCGTATAACTCAGAGGGGAGAGCATTGTCCCAAATTGCTGGGGGTTTTGCAGCTGCTGGAGCTATTAGGGGGTCACCATCTCTGCAGCCCCCAGCAGTTTGGCTCACTGGTCACACACTTCAGGACCACCACCCAAGAACATGATCTGGATCCAGGCAGCTCAAGGCAAGAGCACTTAGCCTCTGAATGATCACTTGACCCCCCTGCAATCTGCATGCCAGGAGCTCTGAAACAGCAATTTTGAGGTGGCTGCAGGGTCACCACTTCAGCTGCTTTCTTGCCCTGGGGACAGACAGCTGGACTCGCTCCTTTCCCCCAAATTTAGCTGAGCTCCATTGACTTTTCACTTTGTCCTTGTTTCTTATGGTTGATAATTCTGGAAACTGCCGCAGCTGCTGCTGATCCACTCCCCTGAGTGCTCCAGCCGTGGCTTGTCCTTGCCGCCATATGGTAGGGCTGGTCTCCACTTTGAGTGTGCTGAGGAGGACACTTCCTCATCTGCCTGCTAGGGTGCCTTCAGCGGGAACCTTGTTTCTCTGTCATTTTATGAGTTCTGGAGCTCTAAAATTTGTTTAGAGTCATATTTTATAGGTATTTGAGGTGGTTATGGGGGGAGCTTAAGGAGTTCTCCTGCTTCTACACCAACATCTTGACTCCCTGATAATTTCTTGAAAGATGGTGTCTAGGCTCTTTTTTTTATCTTGACTTTCAGGTAGTCCAGTAATTTTTAAATGATCTCTCCTGGATCTACTTTCTAGGTTAGTTGTTTTTCCAATGAGATATTTCACATTGCCTTCTATTTTTTCATTTGTTTGGATCTGTTTTATAGTGTCTTGATTTCTCACAAAGTCATTAGCTTCCATTTACTACATTCTGATTTTGAAAGGACTGTTTTCTTCAGTGAACTTTTGGATCTTCTTTTCCATTTGGCCAATTTTGCTTTTTAAGGCATTCTTCTCCTCATTGGCTTTTTAGACTTCTCTTGACATTTGGGTAGTCTATTTTTAAGGTGTTATTTTCTTCAGTATTTTTGGATCTCCTTTAGCAGGCTGTTGACTTGCTTTTCATGATTTTCTTGCATCATTCTATTTCCCTTCACGATTTTTCTTCTACTTCTCTTACTCAATTTTCAAAATTCCTTTTGAGCTCCTCTGTGGCCTTTGACCAATTCATATTTTTCTTGGAGGCTTTTGACGCAAGAATTTTCACTTTATTGTCTTCTTCTGGTTGTATGTTTTGTTCTTTGTGAACAAAGAAAGATTCTCTAGTCTGATTTTTCCTTCTATTTTCTCATTTTCCCAGCCAATTACTTGACTTTTGTGCTCTTTTCCATGGTAGGACTCTGCTTCCAGAGTAGAGAGTGCTCTGTCCTAAATTTCTGGGGGTTTTCACAGCTGTTGTCAGAGCTACTTCTAGATGCCTGTAGATTTTAATTTTTCTAAGGTGGTATGATCAAATGAGAAGTATTTAGTCCTCTCCTGGCTTGTGGTCTTGTCTGTGAGTGATCACAAGCACTCATTTTTGCCTCAGAACTATGAGAAGGACTTCATCTACACAGCTGCTACAAGCTCTGCCACACCAGCACTGCTCCTCATGGCAGGACAGCCACCTAAGACTGCGACCCAGATCCATCGAGAGCAAAGCAAGAGAATTCTGCATCAGCACCAGCAAAGAGATCTCTGCAATTGCCCTCTGATCATTCACTTGATTCCCCCACCATCTCTGGGCCTGGACCTCTGGAAGCAGCTGCTGCTTATGCTACTGTAGACCATGTTCTTCTCTCACTCAGGTCCAACAGTTTTCCCACTGACCTTTTACTTTGCCTTTAATGATTGTTGGTTGAGAAGTCTGGAAACCACCACAGCTACCAGTGATTCAGTTCCCTGAGGTCGGCTCTGACCCAGTCTGTGCCTGCATGGCCCTCAAAGGACCGCACTCCACTCCAGCCTGGTGCAATACAGCCTTCCTGTTGGTCTGCCGGGCTCTCTTCAGCTGGAGATAGGTTTCACTCTGGCATTTTGTGGGTTCTGTAACTCTGTAACTCTGTAATTGTCTAGAGTCATTTTTTACAGGTATTTGGAAGTGATTGGGGGATGAGCTCAAGCAAGTTACTTCTTTTATTCTGCCATCTTGCCTCTGCCCCCTGAACTGTCATGGTGAAACTTGCCTGATTCTGTGATTATTCCAGTTGAAATGAGCTGCTCCTTCTCTAGATACAGCTCTTCTAGGTGCTGACTCCAAGGAAAGTGGAGAATTATCTCCCAAGAAGTAAAATATATAAAAACCTCCAAGGACCTTAATCAGCTTTCTGTTAAATTTGACATAGCATATTAGTAAGAGTAATTTTGACACAGCATATTCAGGAGAAATTCTGAGACTTGAGAGGAATAAGTAAGAATGCTTTGTCCTGGAGCTGTTTAATTTATATCTTGTCATTAACTAGACTAGAAAGCTCTTATTTTTTTAGGATTTGGGAACCAGTAGTACTATGTACAAAAAACACTGGTTTTGGAGAAAATGTCTGGGTTCAAATCCTACCATGGACTTTGCCTTTCTGGACCTTCCATTCCCATTTGTAAAACAAGTGGGTTAGACTAGATCATCTCCAAACATCTTTTCTAGCTGCAAATTTTTTGATCTACATTGTCTTCAGTGTTTATTATTATACAGGACTACATTTGCAACATGAAGATTATAAAAAATTAATATATCCATCTAGACCATAATAATATTTAGATTTCTTAAATTTTGATTTTTTTGTTTGCATGTGAAAGGGGAAATGATTAGATTTATGAGTTCATTAACATATGGAATTCCCAGTGTGGAAACTCCTTTCACAGATGCAGACCAGCAAAGTCTAAATTTAGACATTTGCCTTCAGGCACTGATTAGTTAAGTGATTTGCTCACTGTCAGATAAATAATACTGTATCAGAACCAGGACCTGAAGACAGGTCTTCCTTGATTACAAAGCCAGCCCTCTCTCCACTATGCCCTGCCCTCTCTGTGATCCTGATTAACCTAGGATATTTTTCAGATGGTTTTGGGGGACAAATTTTTAAAAATCTAATTCTTTGGCCTCAGACCAGGTCATTCATATATTCAATAGAGCATAGAAATATTAAATTGTTTACTATTTTTCCCTTACTGATGTAAGTTTATACTAAAGAAGATGGAAGACAAAATGTAAGACATATTTATATATTTTCTAGACACTCTGTCAATTATATGCCTCACATTATCCTGACTATATTGCTGCCTTTTGCCTTTTAGGTGGTTCGCTCTACTGGAGATTGAAATCTATGTTGCCTTAGTATTTTATAAGTATCAATTTAATCTACTGGATCCCTTTCCAAAACAGGTGAAAAACAGTTTTTTATTTAATCTTTATTTTAAAATGTTTTATTACTAACATAAATACAACATTTATAACAAATAATAATTAACCAACATTCAGACTAACTATGGAATAAATCTCCAACCAAACCCCACCACATCTAGTTAATCATGTTATTCAGATGGAAAGAGAAAAAAAACAGTATTTAAGCAAATAATTTGATTAAAACAAATAAAATAACAAAAACTAATCAAATAACAAGCAAAATAGAATGCATATTCTCTGTATCTCCTTCCAGATCTGTAGGTACATTTTAATGGTGTTGTTCACCTTTGCTTTCTTTTTACAACAAGGGACAGAGTGGATAGAATAAGCTTGAGTCCGTATCTTGCCTCATACACTAGCTGTGTGACTCTAGGCAAGATACTAAATCTCTCTCAGCCTTTTATTAAGGATCAGATACGATGTTTGTCGAGTGTTTTATAAATTTTAAAATACAATAGCTATTTTTAAACTACTGTCATAGGGAACAGGGATTGGTCCTCTGATATTATTAGGAAAGGAAGTTTATGGCAAGGGAATTTATTCTACTATTTCTAATCTTCCCTTTCTCTCCAATTTAGAATCTTAGTCACCAGAACACCTTCAGGTTGAGACTTGCCCAGGGTCACAAAGCCTATGCGTTTCAGAAATAAGACTCAAACGCAGGTCTTTTTAGCTCTAGGAGGCACCTCAGAGGTATGATGGATAAAGTGCTAGACCAGTAGTGAGGAAGACATGAGTTCAAATGTAACCCCAGATACTAGCTATGTGACTCTGAGGCAAGTCATATAACCTCTGTCTGAGTTTTCTCAATTATAAAATAAGGATTACCATCCTAGGTTGTGGTTGTGCTGTTGCTGTATGGTTTGTCCTTCCTTCTCAAAGAAGACCAGGAAGATTATGTCATGACTTGCAATTGAATTTGATTTGAGTGAGGGCTATGCCGTCCCCAGTCTCACTTTTTCCTCCAGAGCCATCTGGATCCAGTGGCCAGATACTGAGCAGGAGGATTGGAGATGGTCCAGGATGCAGTGGGGTCCTTGGCCTTTTTAAGCTAAGGTGTTTTCAAGTTTTCATTTTGAGCAAGGCAGCATCCATTCAATGAATAGGTCTCTTTAAGAAGTGAGTCAAGGGATGGCCTCTTTAATAAAATTTTAAAAAAATCAAACTGGGAGGGGAAGATCCTCTGGGTTGCTGACCAAAAGATAAGCCGTTTATTATTTACATTCACTCTGAGCCCGGAGAACCCAGAAAATATCCATTAAATGGTACTTGGGCAGAGACCTGTTGTTGTCCAGTCAATGAGATCCAGAGTGAATTGGGTTTAAGGCTTTGTCTTTGAGGAGCAGATCTTGCCAATAAACCTCAAGTTAATTAGGGTAGGTTTTGGCCATCAAAATTGACTTTCCTTTGGGCAGAACATCCTCAGATAAGGGCATGACACAAGAGGACAGGACAGGAGATGAGACAATGGACCAATTTACCCAGTTGGAAAAGATCAGCTGGGTGCTGAGGGGGGCAGCTTAGGAGTGCTTAGTGCTTCTTACTCCCTAGGTTATCATAAGGATCACATAAGATAACAATTGTGAAGTGTGTAGCATAGTACCTGGCCCATAGTACGGGTTAATAAATGTGTATTTCCTTCCTTCCGTCCTTCTAAGGCCAGTTTTCTAGCCAGTATGCTATGCAGCCTATCCTGTCATTAGAGTTAATGTGTATGCTATTCTTACGTCCAGCTGAGCTGGAGGCCAAGCTGGCTTATTCAGTAGTGGGGCCAAGGTGATGACCATGAGTGAGGGCAGACCTGCAGCCAAAAAATCCGGGAGGGGACACCAAGAAGTAGGTTCCAGTTACCAAGCTATGCTGTCTAGTCAGAGACACTGAATAATGAGATCCTGAATCAGAATTAAACTAGAGCTGATTAACATACCAGGTTCAAGGTCTACTCCTAGAGATATTGGCATTGTCTCTGATTCTGTGTCTTAGAAGCTACCAATGATGGCCATAATTGATGAGTGTTCAGGTCTGCTAGGGGATGATCTGTCACTCTGGAAACTTTGTTAAAACTCCCTTTCATGTCATCTGCAAACCATTCACTACCTAACCTCCTGCCTGTGTATGCACTGTCTCCCTATCATGAATTCACTGACCACCTTGCAAAGGCTCATACTTGAGTGTCTATCCAAAGAATGCAGGCAACTGCTTTCCTCCCCTACAAGTGTATGTATATGAACAAGGAATACAGTAGAAAAATGGGATAGGGGATCCTTTCCTCCCTTCAAGGCTCACCTCCAGTGCCACTTCCCAAATGAGGTCATATGACCTTGCCCCATTCTCTATTCTTCCTCACTTTTTAGTGCTCTCCTATCCCACCCCCAATGATACTTTTATTTATATGTGTATAGAGACAGGAGGATGTAGAGAGTCAGCTTTGAAACTGAAAAGATCCAGGTTCTAGTACTGCTTCTGACATATATTAATATATGTAATCCGAACAAATTGCTAAGACTTACTATAGAATCATTTCTGGTAGAGTAAGTTTTGTCACCCAAGGACTCACTCTATCAATGAAATCACATCGTTGGTCTTCTTAATGTTATATGTGTAAAAACGTTGTTTTTCTTCAGTAAAATGTAAATTCCTTGAGGGCAGGAGCTATCTTTTTTCTTTGTGTCTCTTTAATCCTTTACAATGCTTTACACATAGCTAGTACTTAATAAATGCTTGTTGAGTTTCATCAGAAATTAATCTAGCAATAGAAAATTACTCTACTGTCCTTAAAACAACATTGACTCCTAAGTACACCAATGGGGTTTCAGCTGTATATAGTTTTACTGGAAGCATTTGGGGCAGGACCACCTTTTACACAGGTAAGCTACCAAGAAAGCCCCAGTTGCCAAAACAAGTCTTCCTTGTCTGATAGGGTCTGAAATTTTCACCATTTGAATTATCAACAAGTCAAACATAAAAGGCAGGACCATTGTCCTCTGAAGACCACAGTTTAAATGTACATGTACATGTTACCAGGAAAACCTCTAATTGTTCCCTCTTAGTACAGTTTAGTTCACTAGATTTTCTATTTGTTACCTGACTTATAAAGAGGTACAGCACATGCCAGTGCAAACGTAGGCTCTTCTATACCAAAGGAGGTACTTGATGGGATGACAATAGTATAGGGAAATGTCATTTGGGGAATGAAAAAAGGATCAAGAGTATGTGATAAAACCTGGGTATCCGAATCTTAAAAGCTGTGAATTTCATCACTTGTATAACACTTCCATCATAGTATACAAAAAGCATTTTCCTATGAATTGAAGATTCGTGCCTATTAGGCATGATGAGGAAAAAGTTGATCTTCTATATAAGAGGGATTGAGATCTAAAGCATGACTCATCCCACCCTACCATTGCCAAAATCAGCCTAACATTGATGTTGAAGTTTAAGGGGAAAAAAAAGATAAGCCAAAAGCTGTGGAATCTAAGTGTATGCCTCTAAGAAAATTTTTTTTAAAAAGCAAATAAAGTTAGTTTTAATTTAATCACTTGATTTCATACTGATATGTTCAACTAATTTTACTCAATTTTTGTTTTCAGAATTTTAACCAGTTAGTGGGTGTCCAGAAGCCATCGACACCATGCCGGGTGGAATACAAATGCAGAAAATAAAAGTTTATTTATCTAAGAACTGGACCAATATGTAAGGGCATCCCAAGATGTCCTAAAATCTGTATTGCTATACTCACTAAACTAATGTACTACACCTTGGGGTATCTTAGTTAACTGTATAACTAGGTGAATTTTTTGTTTTTATTTAGTCTAATTATTCATCAAATTGTTATTCATTAGTTTGTTGCCTCAGCAACGGACAAAGTAAATGTAAATGTAAAAGTAAGTTTCACAGAGAACTGGAAGTGTAAAAATATTTTTAAAAAATTTAAAGCAGCTTTTTTCATGTATAACATGATACAGTATTGCTTTAGATTGATTTTTTTTTTTACTTAAAGTCTCTAGGATCCTTGAAAAAAGCCCACAAAAATATAATGTTTGTTATGAAGGAACTTTTATCAAGTTATATTCTGAATAATTTGCAAGTAATGAAAAAGTAGCAGAGGCTGCATGGTACAGTATGAAAGCCTGACCTTGGATTCAGGAAAACCAGGGTTTAAATCTTGCCTCTAACACATACTGGCAGCACGGCCCTTTCTTATACAATTGAAATCCATAAACTGGACCAGTATCTGCTTCTCCTCCCTTACCCCCCAAAAAAGGATGAGAATTCTGATTTGGGTGATATTATTCTGGATTTATGTAGCACTTGTACTGTTAAATTGATTTGTAACTATTAATCTCTCCAGAACGAGAAATGCATCCACAAGTAAATTGTATGAAGATATATTTCATTTAGCAGCTAGGTGCCACAATGGATAGAGTGCTCTACTGGGATCAGAAAGACCTGAGTTCAAATGTTGTTGCTTCAGACATTTATTTAATATGTAATTCTGTAAATGCAAGGCACTTAGCCTCTTTGCCTCAGTTTCCTCATCTGTAAAATGAAGGTAGTAACAGCACCTATTTCACAAGGTTGTTGTGAAGTTAAATGAGATACTATCTCTAGTAGACCCTTGATGAATGTTTATTCTTTTCCCCAATATTATGTACAAATGCTGTCAGTCTAATTCAGTTGAGTTGGTGATAGATAGCAGCTTCTTTCTATCCCTTAGCATTCTTTTCATAGTCCCTTCCACATAATGGGTGATCATAAAAATGACTGCTTTATTAATTGATAGTTAAACTGAAATCAGTCTTCTGTAGCATAGAATGTTACTTATACGTGGAGGATATGATAACCTGACAAGGCTAAATTGCTTTTGATTGTAACTTCATATTATAAGCCTCCAGAATGTACACTTGTGACTAAAAGAAAAAGGCTTATAATTTGAATGGGACAAAAATGTAACAACAATCTCAAGGAAAGATTTGGCTTAGCCATGTTGGTGCCTCATTTCTTTCATAATAAATACATTTTCTTTTGGTCTTATTTTTCTTTGATCATTTTTTTTTGCTTTGCCACCCAATTTAGTAGAAATTTTTTTGTTTGTTTTTGCTTTTTGGAGAGGGGAGGGCACAGCAATTGGGGTTAAGTGACATGCCCAAGGTCACAGGGCTAGTAAGTGTTAAGTGCCTGAGGTTGGATTTGAACTCAGGTCCTCCTGACTCCTGGGCTGGGGCTCTATTCACTGTGTCACCTAGCTGCCCCAAGTTACTTTTTAAATTAAACTATAATAAGTATAGTCATGAGCAAATTACTCCCTGGGAGACGCTACTAGGAGGAACACTTTTAAGACCATGGAGTCCAAAGATTAAAGGAGCCTAAAGAATCAAATTGTCCATATAGAGCTAGAATGGAACTTAGTGGTCCCCTAGCCCAACCACATCTTTTGAAGGTGAAAAAACTGAGGTCCTGAAAGGCCTCACTTAAGTGACTTCTCAAGGTCTGTATGAATTAGAAAAACAAGAGCTGGAATTTGAAACCAGGTTCTCCAACTCTAAATCTAACCCTTACTCTGTTGTAGGCATATGTGTCACAGTCCATAGAGCTCCAGGTTTGGAGTCAGAAAGACGCAAGCTCAAATTCCACCTTAGAGAATCACTAGCTGTGTGATACTTGGCAAGATCATTAACCAGTGTCTCAGTTTCCCTAACTGTAAAAATGGGGATAATATTAGCACCTAATTCACAGGATTGTGATGATGGTCAAATGAGATCATGTCCAGAGCTTTGCAAAGCTTGAAGTGATTTGGTAATTATTATTATTATATTATTAATTAATATATTTATTTGTATTATTATCATTATATGTTCTGTCTACGTGGGGCAGCTAGGTGACACAGTGGATAGAATGTTAAGCTCTATCAGTCAGGAAGACTTCTGGCTTTAGGCACTAGCTGTGTGACCCTGGGCAAGTTACTTAACCCTGTGTCCCTCAGTTTCCTCATCTGTAAAATGATCTGGAGAAGGAAATGACAGATTACTCCAGTGACTTTGCCAAGAAAACCCCAAATGGTGTCACGAAGAGTTGGACACACAACTGAACCACGACTGATGTTTATGTGAGTTCAGAGACTTGTCTGGAAGCCAGGGGTGATAGACTTTACCTGTCAGGTTCTGCCAGCTTAAGAAAGGATATTTATGAATGTTCTCAGCAACCTTTTAAAATTCTAGCAAAACGCTTCATTGGCATATGATGGATACCCACTTCAACTAAACTTATTGATAATCACACGGTTCATGTGACTAGTTGAAATGAAAGTCAAAAGTCCATTGAGGGAAATGGTCTGCCTAGTGTTTTGCTTTTTTTTTTAGTAGGAATAGACATTGAATAGTCTTTGCACTTTAGTGAAAGAAAGGGGCAGCTCAGGATTTGTTCTGATTTGACAAACAATAAGAGGACTCTTTCTGAAATTGGTTCCATTGGCCAGGAGCCATGATTTTTGTTTAGAAGGCTACATATACTTTAAAACTGTTTTAAAATTCCTAACTTAATATGGATTTGAATTTACTGGAATCTTTTTTGGAAATGTTTGACAATTTCCTCTGATTTTAAAATTAGACCCTTTTACCTGACATCAGAATTAATTCTTCAAAATATGGTAACAATTTCACAGGCTCTGACTTTGCTCTGACGAGCTTCTGGGCAGCTTATTCCTGAATGATAACTTGGTGGCTAAAAACCATGTTGTAAGAGTATTGGCCTGAATATAAATTGTATTTTCTCTCCACATAAGATTTTTGTAAAACTTTTTTTTGTGGCCTATAATGACTGCTCTTTTTTTTCCAGTGCATACTTGAACATAGTTGTAGCACAGTGGATATTTGGCTGGTCTAAAAGTCTAGAAGACATAAGGCAGGACCTACCTCTAATTGAGGGATCACAGGCAAGTCACCTGACCTGGGCAGCTCCCTAAGATTCTATAAGTTATAGGTGAGTTTCTGATCTATATAGGGGAGTGAGCTTTCTGCCTTAGGATTTCTTTAGATAGAGGAACAAAAACACCACCAAAAAAACCCTGTGTGTATGAATGTGTATATAACATACATAGAAATATATATGTATATGTATATATGTGTGTGTGTGCATATACACATATATATACACACACATATATAAATTATGAATATTATTTGTTATTTAGTAGTTTTCAGTCGTGTTTGACTCTGACTCCATTTGGGGTTTTCTTGACAAAGATATTGGAGTGGTTTGCCATTTCCTTCTCCATTTCATTTTACAAATGAGGAAACTGAGGCAAATAGTTGCATGACTTGCCCAGGGTCACAAAGCTAGTAAATTTCTGAATCTAGATTTCAAGTCAGGTTTTCCTGAGTCTAAACCTGGCGCTATATCCATTGCACCACTTAGCTGTCCCCAAAAGTAGACTAAATGATGTCTAAGGGTCCTTCTAGCTCTAAGTCCAAGAGCCTATAAGGGCTAGATTTGGTGTTAAGAGGTCTGGATTTAAATCTTTCTGGCACATGAATACTAATTGTATGACCATGGTTCAGTTACTTAACCTCTGAAATACAGTTTCTTCATCTCTCAGTTAGGGATGATGATACTTGCACTAATCACCAGTGGGTCATTATGAGGAAATCCACGTATTTCAAATGATGTTGAAAGATGATGGTTTGTAAACCATCAAGCCCAATACTGTATGTGAATTGCTGTTTTCCTATCATGCAATAATACACAAGTTTAGATACCCACTTTTCAGCTGGTTCTGAAAAACAAGATTTGGATCTCCTCACCCTAACACTTCTGTTATGGATACAAAAGACCACAGGATAAAGAAGGTATATTTACAGTGTGGATTCTCACTTTTGAAGGGAAAGGGGTTTCCTATACACTACAAAGATTTATTTCACAACTCCTTGTCTATGAAAGAAGGTGTTTAACTGATTTAGTGATAAGGTTCCCTAACGGAAATATTTTAACACACTAAGGTTAGATTTTTTTTTGGATTCTTAACAAATAGAGACATAATGGTTGATTGAATAAAATGCCCCTCTGGGTGGAATGGTTTAGACAGAGACTGTTCTGGAAAAAGGAAAGTGTCAATCCTCAAATATTCTGATTCTAAATATGTCTTTTTCTGTGGTCACCCTTTTTATTTCTTCCCATGCTGATTTTTATTGAGGTTTTGCCCTGGGGTCATGGTTCTGAATATAGACTGAAATGTTTGACTCTGCAAATAGAAACTTAATATTTGAGAGTGCCTATACATGTGTTTGAACAACAATAAGATGCGTGGACAAGTTCAGGATGGAAAGGGGAACAGGTCTTTAGATGGGTCAATGCCTGCAAAGGATAAAGATTTAAGGAATTGTTGGAATAATGGCTGGTCTGACCCACGTGAAGGTCATTAGAGAAAGGTTAATAAATCATAGGAAGTTTTGTTGACATTTGGAAAAGGCCTGTATCCATCTTGTCCAATCCATGCTTGAAAATAATTTGTTCTATAGCATAACCCAACAACTGAGCACCTTTTCCTCAAGTGACAGAAATCTCAGTATCTCCTGATGCAACTGATTTAACCTTTGGTTGGCTCTAATTGTTACAGTCCTGTTCCTGCCATTCAGAAGGAATTAATTAACCTTGTTAGATCTTGAGGCTATTCCCTGCACATCCCCACCCCCACCTTGCCCAAACAGAATAAATCTCTTCCCTATTAATTTACTTATATCATAACTCTTCATGTGTGGTAGAATCTCCTGGTCATTTAGATTTGTGTGGACATGACAAAGTAAGCTTTTATCCCACCAAGCACCAGGAGTGGTAGTCTGTATATGCCTCAATATATAGTTAGGGTGATCCTGATCAAATCATAGATTAGTTACAGAACATAGCTTAGAGTAGATATGTCAGAATGGTATAAAAATGCAATGTGGTTTTAAAATTTTATCACTTATAACTACTAAGAATTGACATCTGAGCAAATAATGGATGTTCTTGATGAAAAAATTAATTTCTCTTATCGGGATTTTATTTTCAGATAATCAGATAACATTACTAAAATATCAAACATGCTCTTTTAGCCAAGTTTTTATCAGAGTTGCTGTTTTTGTTTTTTCACTAAGGAGATATCTCTTGTAATCATATTATCAATTAACTTCTGTTAGAGATACCTCTTGCCTCAAATATTTTAGAAGATCAAGGAGTGTTTTAAGTAGAGATATAGAAGATCATTTAAAAATGCAATATAATACAACAAATACAAATTAAATTCATTTGAACATGTGAATTCACGTGAACATCATTGCCCAAAATCCATCAAGTTCAGTCTGGTTTTATAGACCTGTTTATCACTAAATCTCTTAAAGAGGCACTATGAGTGAAGAAGCAGAATTAGTAATGAAGAAGGAATAAGGAGATGTCTATTCTGCTCTTGGCTCTACCATTTACTGATTGTGCTACATTGGGTATATCACCTCTCTTCTCATTTTCCTCCTCTGTAAAGTGAATAGGTTGGACTAAATCATTCCAATGGTACCTCTTAGCTTTGACCTTCTGATTCTATCATTCACTTAGTCTACAAAAGGAATGGAATGTTTTTTTTTCATCAAGCCTAATGTTATATTCCTGTTTTGTTCATTAACAATGAAGACAAGTCCTGGCAGAACTGATTTCCTAGGGCTTGTTTTCCCTGTTTCTAAAAGTAAAGAAAACAAAGGCCCAAAATAGTCTCCCCCCGCAAAACAAAAAAACAATGATTTCCAAAGAAGCTCTGTGTGTTGAATAAAGAGGATATGAGTGGCATACAAAAACCTTGCTCTATAAATAAATATGAGTTCCAGCTTACATTTTTGAGAAAGGGGAGAGGGGAATGGAAACACATAGTCAAGAATCCTGGTTTCTTTGACCTGCTGCTAATGTAATTTATTGTACAGCCTAAGGCAAGAAATAGAAACATTGACTTTATGGTTGCCTGCCTGCTGGTAATCAGCAAGTGGGGTTTTCTTCCATTTCCGACTGTGTGCATCAGGAAAAGAGGGACAAAGTTCAACTGGAAGATTAACCCCAAGCATAGCTCTTTCTTCTGCAACAGGCCATTGTAATACTAGAGTCGCCTCAGCTAAAGTGAAAAAAAAATCTTATTTTTTCATTCCTATTTCACTTCTTAGTAATGACTACTTCTTACAAAACAATCTTTCACTTCTGGCTTGTGCACTGACTAGGGATGATGATGATGGAAGTGGCCTGTTTTTGTTTTGTTTTGTTTTATAAATAGTATTTTATTTTTTCTCCAGTTCCACGTCAAGAAAATTTTTATGTTTGTTTTTGGGGGTTTTTTGTCTTTTTGGAGGGGGGAAGGCAGGGCAATTGGGATTAAGTGACTTTCCTGAGGTCACACTGCTAGTAAGTGTTACGTGTCTGTGGTGGAATTTGAACTCAGGTCCTCCTGATTCCAGGGCCAGTGCTGTGAATATTCACTGCACCACCTGGCTGCTCCCAGGAAAATTTTTAACATTTGTTTTACAAGCTTTTTGAGTTCCAAATTTTTCTCCTTCTCTCCTTCCACTCCCTTCTTCTGAAAATGGTAGGCAGTTTTATATAGTTTATACATGTGCTATCATGTAAAACATATTTCCATATAAGTCAAAGTTGTGAAAAAAAAGATCAAAAGGAAAAAAAATACAAGAAAGAATAAAGTTAACTGAGAAAAATGGGCTTCTTCCTGCATTGAGTCCATCAGTTCTTTATCTGGATATAGATAGCATTTTTACTTCATGAGTCCTTTATACTTGTCTTGGGTCATTGTGTTGCTGAGGAGAGCTGAGTCTTTCATAGTTGATCATCACACAGTGTTGCTGATACTGTGTACAATGTTTTCCTGGTTCTGCTCACTTCACTCAGGATCAGTTTGTTCAAGTATTTCCAGGTTTTTTTGAAGTCTACCTGCTCATCATTTCTTATAGCACAGTAATATCCCATACATTCACATACCCCAACTTAATCAGCTATTTGCCAATTGATGGGCATGTCCTCAATTTTCACTATTTTGCCACCCTAAAAAGAGCTGCTATAAATATTTTTGCATATGTAGGTCATTTTCCCTTTTTTGTGATCTCTTTGGGATACAGACTTAATAGTGATATTGCTGTATCAAAGGGTACACACAGTTTGGTTGCCCTTTGGCACATAATTCCAAATAAGTTCACAACTCTATCAACAGTCATTACTGTCCCAATTTTCCACATCCTTTCCATTTGTCATTTTCCTTTCTTTGTTACATTAGCCAGTCTAATCAGTGTTACATGGTATCTCAGAGTTGTCTTAATTTATGTTTCTCTAATTAAAAGTGATTTAAAGCACTTCCTCATATGCCTATAAATAGCTTTGATTTCTTTATCTCAAAACTGCCTGTTCATATCCTTTGACCATCAATTGAGGAGTGGCTTGTTTTCTTATAAATTTGACTCAGTGAAATGCCACGCATGAGCAGCTTTCCAGAAGAATGCTACTGTGAACAGCTTTCAAAGTCCTGATTATATACAGTGTAGTGAACACTCTATTTATTCCATAACAAATCAGAGCAAAACATTCACAGAAAATCAAGGTACAGCATTCACAATATTATAACTTATCACAGGAAATCAAAATATAGCACTCATAATGACATCACTAAAATGGCCACATAGTTTTCACCACAGTGGTCACATAGTTTTGAACAAAGCAAAATCATTTAGTCAGTCACTTAGTAACTTAATCATTCAATCATCCTTAAGGAGACTTGCCTCCTTAAGGGTCACAAAATACAAGTCAAAGTTCTCCACTCATGGGGCACTAAGTTACAATATCAGTCACTACTCAGCACTTTCTTAAGGGTTAGTGTAAAATACACGGGCCATCCATCCCTCAGTCATCAGTCACTACTCAGTATCCACAAAGAGATCTCTTCATCCTGACCCAAAGTAGGCTTTCAGATTCTCTGGATCCCCTTCCATGGTCCCAGCTCCTACCTGGATTCACCAAACTGTCACCTAGGTTCAGTGGAGGAGAGCTCCTAGTTCCTTGTCCAGCTCTCCATGCAGTTCCTGTTCCACACTGAAGCTTACAGTGTCCATTTCACCTTAAATCCTTCACAGTCTATGTTCCTGGGAAGTCAAGACTTAACAAAACAACAAATAGACAAAATACTGGCACCACAGTCATGCTTCTTCAATCTTCTGCAGCTCTGGCTGGTCCTTGGAAATCCTCAGCAGCTTGGTTGGCCCTTGGACTTAGCAGCTCCTTAGCAGCTTCTCAGCAGCTCCAGCTGACCCTCACACTCAGCAGAAGTTTCAGCTGGTTCTCAGAATCAAAATCACTTCATCCAGGTTCTCAGAATAAAAATCATTCTCTCCAGCCTGGGCCTCTCTTCTTCAGCCTCCAGAACTTGGCTTCAAGAAGATCTCCTTGACCCAGCCAGGGCTTCTCCTTATATACCTATTAGCTCCTCCTTATTCTGCCCCTTCCTGTTACATGAGCAACAGGTGTTCATACCTTTTGTCTCTTAACAAAAGCTTGATCCAATTAATTTCAAACTAGTGCTAAGTACCTGTTAGCTTTGCCAATACAAAGGGATCAAATCACATTACTATTACTGCTTGTGAGTGGCATTACACTCAGTTCTCTATATACCTGAGAAATAAGGCCTTTATCAGAGACACTTGCTGTAAAGATTGTTTCCCAGCTTTCTGCTTTCTTTCTAATTTTGGCTTCATTGTTTTTGTTTTTGCAAAAGCTTTTTAATTTAATATAATCAAAATGATCTATTTTAAATTTTTTAATGCTCTGTCTCTTGTTTGGTCACAAATTCTTTCCCTCCTTATATATCTGACAGTCAAACTTCCTTGGTCTTCTAATTTGCTTATACTGTCACCCTTTATTTCTAAACCATGCACCCATTTTGACCTTATCTTGGTATATGATGTGTGATATTGGTCTATAGTTAGTTTTTGTCCTATTATTTTCCAGTTTTCCCTGAAGTTTTTGTCAATTAGTGAGTTCTTATAGCAAAATCTGGAGTCTTTGGATTTATCAAATACTAGGTTATCTGCTCTGCTATTTCTTCCATTTTATGGGAGGGTTCATCCCATTCACATTCACAGTTGTGATTACTACCTGTGTATTTCCCTCCATCCTAGTCTTCCTCCAGTCTGTCCTTTCTTTCCTTTCACCCTTTCCCTCCTCACCAGTATATTGCTTTGGTTTACCATTTCACCTGATCTGCCCTCTCTTCTTTCATTCACCATTCCCCTTTACTTGATCTCTTCCCCTCCTACTTCTCTGCTGGGTAAAATCAATTTCCATATTCAACTAATTATGTATATCATTCCCTCTTTGAGCCAATACTGATGATAGTAAGGTTCAAGCTATGCTCATCGCCCACCTTGCCATCTCTAATAGTTTTTTCTTTCCTCTTCATGTGAAATAATTTGCCCTTCTTTCTAAATAAATAAATATAACAATAATAAATAATAATATATAAATAAATAATAAAATACTTCTCCCTTTTTTCTGCACTCAGTACTCCTCTTTCCAGTCCCTTAATTTTTTTTGTCATTCCCTCAAATCTTATACCCATATCCTTTTGTAATGGTAATCAATTTGTTTGATATTTAGGGCTAAGTAGATCAGATACTTAGGGCTAAGTATAGAACTCTGTCCATCGGTGAAAAGGTGTGAACTCCCCTGTTGACTTGGGAGAAGGCCAGTGCTTATAAGCAGGAGAAT
>CM053593.1:213521036-213551581 GCA_028646575.1 Pseudocheirus occidentalis
AAAATGAACAGTACACCTTGAGGAAATGAAGTGTAATATAATTTGAAACTATATAATAGCCTTATAAGGAAGAGCATTATAACTGATAGTCTTGTGAGTGGAGTGTATGTTAAGTTGTCATACGTAGATATTATGTATCTAATAGGTTTCTACTGTAGTGATCTGCTTCCTTTGTAATTTGTAGTCCTAAAGACTTTTTAAAAAAATAAACACCATCCTTAAACTTAAAAAAATAAAATAAAATAAAATCAATCTATAGAACCATTTGAACCTTTTCATTTGAGATAATAGGGGCTCAGAGCATAATTGAAAAGAATTTGGTGGTGTTAGAAGAGGCCCATCCCCCAGAAAGTCTAGTCTTGCCCTTTGGGGAGCCTGGGGAAGAAAGGCAGGCATTGGGGAAATGTTGCTTTGTCAATGGCATCACGAGGATGGGTATCATTTGGTGGTCAGGTGAGGAGGGCCACAACATATAAAGTTCAAGTATCGCAGTGTCACATGTGGCAGCAGGTTCCCCATCCCTGGTCTAGACTGCTATGAGAAAATGGGACTCCCACTGGGTGCTGGTACCCCTGGAAATTGCCCTGTATGGTCCTTCCTTTTTAAAGTCCAGCACAGCAATATTTCCCAACAGGTTACTCTAAACCCTGAAACTATTTCTTTTACAAAGTTTCAGGACACAGACAGAACTTCCAGTTCTCATTCAACAACTCTGATACCTTTTTGAGTATTTTCCTTTTCTGACTCAATCATCTATTAATTCTGGTTCCACCACTTATTGCTGCAGAAGCCATAAGATAAACTGATGTTTCTCCTTTCAGGAAGGAGTTTTTGAAGGGCAAAAACAACAAATATTGGGGCGGCTAGGTGGTGCAGTGAATAGAGCACCGGCCCTGGAGTCAGAAGTACCTGAGTTCAAATCCTACCTCAGACACTTAACACAAAAAACTAGCCGTGTGACCTTGGGCAAGTCACTTAACCCCAACTGCCCTCCAAAAAGCAAAAAACAAAAACAAAACAAAACAAAAAAAATGTCGCTTGGGTGCCAGGTTGCATTTTCAACATTCTTTTCCCACACTGCGTACATTTGACATATGGCCAAAAAAACCCAAAACAACTACCCAGCTCTTAGACTTTGCACATAGGCTTGCAAAAATGAAACTAGATTAGAAAAATGTAATAAAAGTGAGGGGGGAGGTAGCACAATGCCAGTCTCACATGGGAACAGTTGGAATATTTGATTAAGTTAATTTGGTAAAAGAGAGAGAGACAATAAAATCTAAACAGTCATAACAAGAAAGCTGTCCAAGCAGTCTCTAGTGCTTGGAATTTTGGTTCTTACTGGAAATAACAGAGAAAGAGAGATCCTATAATGAGATCATCTGGAAAAAAATGCTTTCAATGGACAAGAGTCCCTCTACATCTCCCCAGGGAACTTAATGGAAAAGAATCTTAGTTGAAAAAAAAAAACAAACCTAAGTGATATCTCTATTTGAAAGGCTGCATTTAAAAAAAATCATTTATGTTGTTGTCCTATCCAGTTTGCAGACAGTGCTCAGGGGATGCCAACAGAATGTTCTCCTTTTACATGAAAAAATATATATTGAGTTGCTCAGTAATGTCAAGGTTTCAAAATCATTTAGATCTGGTTGCTGAATAAAGATGTGCCTTTTTGTTTCATTATCTTTTCTGCAATATCAAGTGAAAGCACTGTTTTAGACATAAAGAACTTAGATGGTCCAATTTCTATGCAGGTCAATTCACTTCAGTGGTTAAAAACATGAAAGCTTTTTTAAAATCCTATGATTTTCAAATAGAGGAATAATTTGCCCCCAATCTAAGAATAAATAATTAAATTTGCATTCAAAATAAAGAAGATTGCTCAACCTGGGACTTTAGAGGTCTTCTGCCTTATTTTTTAACTTATATACTTAATTTGTGGTTTACTTGAGTGTTGAACTAGTAACAACACTTAGAATTGAATTTCTGTCTTTTAACCCCAGGACCAGCATTATTCCCACTGTGCCATACCTTAAGCCCTCAGTTGCTATTCCTGGGCTGCCAAATGGTACTGACTCTGCCTACTATGCATTTTTTTGTGTGCGTGCTATCAACTGGGTTTTTGCTCCTGCAAGGAGATACTTTTATTTGTCCTTTTCATTTGTTCAGTCATTTTGGACTCTTCATGACCCTATTTGGGCTTTTCTTGGCAAAGATAATGAAAGTGATTTGCCATTACCTTCTCCAGCCCATTTTACAGAGGAGGAAACTGAGGCAAACAGGGTTAAGTGACTTGCCCATGGCCACACAGCTAGGTAAGTATCGAAGGTTGGATTTGAAACTCATGAGGATGTCTTGCTGATTTCTAGCCCAGTGCTTTATCCACTGCATCACCTAGCTTCCCTTACTATCATATTTCCTATAATGATTTTTACAAACCTCTTCTCTTCAAGTTCCCAACTTATTTACTTCCTCCTCCTTCCTAATAGATAATCTTCGTTCCTGCTTTACTCCGATTGAGCTCATCCCACGTGAACTCCCTCTACATCCAAGCTTCTCAACAGCCTCCCCCACAAAGAACACTGCAATATTATTTATCAAAATTTGTCATTATAACTTATTGCTCTTCTTAGGACCATAGAATATTGTACCTGGAAAAGACTTTAGAAATCATTTAATCCAGACCTCTCATTTGACATTTGAGCAACCTGAAGCCAACAGAGGTAAAAATGATTTGCACAGTCACCAAGTTTCTTTCGTATCCCAAAATTCTTCCTCCACTTTTAGCTATGATATTTTCCTCCCTGAAATTAGAGTACGTGAAAAGGATGGGGGTGATGCAGGAATGTGGCTGCCTGTTCACTGCCCTCCTTTCTCAGGGGCACCCTCGATGACTATCCTAACTTTTGTGAAATACTTAGCCCAATTTACTTGCCTTAAAAAACGGAAACTTTCACAAAGCAACACAGAGCTAATAAACTAGTTCATAAGATTGTAGATATTATAACCCTTAGTTAAGTTCTTTTCCTCACTCATTCTGTCATGAGTGAAAGGAACGAGTCTCTGTCTAGCTCATGTTGACAACCCTGTTTACTGCTCTCTAAGAGTCATTAAAATTAGTTATAGAAATTATGTAGGAAGCTTTTAACAGAAATTTTTCTAAAAGTTATATGAGGGAGGTAGTAGGAGAAGGAAAAGGGAAGGTGTGAAATGGGGGGAAAGAAAGATGAGCAAATATGTGCTGGATATACAAAGATAACATAAAACAAAAAAATGCTTAACAACTGGCTCTCAAAGGAAAAAAAATGTAGCCATGATGCATTATTAAGTTTAATTTATGTTATTAATGCTTTATCTATTATTTTCTTAAGTCTAGAAATCAACAAAAGAATAAATTAAACTATTGGTTTATAGTTTCCTGATAACCGACATGTAAATGTTCACACTGAAAATTTAATAATCAACTTCAACACAAAACTACAATTTAAAATAGTTGGAAGAGGGGGTGGGAGAAGGAGATATGTGAGTAAATAGTGGTATTTGTAGTTTGAAAATAGCAATGAGACACAATTCTGATGCACAGGGAGGATTAAATATAGCACTTACTTTAAAAAAAGTATTTTAAGGTTTTTGTTGTTTTTGTTAGTGGTATCTTTTGTTTTGATCTCACAAGAAGACAAGTGGTACAGTTGGAAAGAGTATCAAATTTGGATTCATGGGACCTGAGTTTAAATCTCAGATCTGTCACTTACTATTGGTGTGACCTCAGGCAGGTCACTTCATGTCTCCAGGACTCAGTTTCCTTAAGAGGAGATTGGACTAGAATACCTTTGAAGTGTCTTCCAGCTTTAAAATCAATATCCAATTACCTGACTTTCTGAATAGATCCCTCCTCTCTTCCCTCTGCAGTTAGATGTCCCTTGTAGCAAAGGAAAAAAAAAGAAAGAAAAGTCCAACAAAACTAAGTAACATTAAGAGAATCTGATGGTCGGTGCAGTGTTCCACACCCATAGTTCTCCACTCCTAGTCCCCCTACAAAATAACCAAGGCACTGAATTTTCTCATATCTTATCCAGGGCCAAGTTTGGCCATTGTAATTAGCTACAGTTTCGTTCTTTCCTGTCCCTGCACCTTATCTCAGCACTAACTCAAAAATATTTTATTCTTTAGTCATGCATCATTGTCTATTTGTTTGTGTGTGATTCCAACATGTATGTGTTTATCTTATACTATCAGCTGGGGGGTGGGAAGCAGGGAAAAGAATCTCTGAAATTATTGTTAAAATAATAACTGCAGTATGAGAGGACACAGTTGCCCCCAGGACCTGTTTGGATTAAGCTTTCCTGAAAGATCTTCCAACCCCATTAATTGGTCTCATGTGGAGCCCATTAAGAGAAGCTTGCTTAAGGGATGCTTGCTTGGAGGAAGGCTTTTACACTTTTTGCTAATTTTTAATGGGGCACTGAGTCATAAGGGTTGTGGTGCCTTCTGGCTCTGAGAAGTGTATATATACTTTGAGTTGGTATTTTGCTTTGGGGGCTCCCTTAAGAGAAAGATCTTGTGATTCCCTGGTCAAGATTCTGAGTAACTGTATGTTCAGAATTCCCCAACTGCTCAGATGTACAGTCTCTCTCAATCCAGAGATGTATGTAAAGTCTATAGTTGATTCAGGCAGTCAGAGCCCTGTCTGTTAGTATTTCTTTCTCTGCTTGTATTTTCTCTGTTTGTATTTTTTCTAAAGTTCAGGATGCTGACTTTTCCCCTGAACTAGTGGATGTAATTTTAAAAGATTGTTGACGCCTTACACAACTATCTTTTCTAGTAAAACAGATCTAAGAACCTATACTAGCAGCCATCCTGGGTATGCCAGTGTGGTTCTTGCTACACCCACCCACATTCCCCAGTCAACATGGGGTAGCACAGAACAAAGCTGCTGGTGGCATCTGATTGTCCCAGACTTCATCAATTAACTTTCTGGTCATTTAGAGACATAAAAAGTCCCAGCCACATGGAGTTTGTGTCTTTCAGATTTGTCAGGTATCTAAGAACAATGGGTCCCTCTAACTAGTAGATGAGTTTCTAAATGGAGACTGGGGGACTGTGTCCTGAAAAGCTAAGTTTTGTTGTATCTTTGTTACAGATTCTAGCTGTGTTAGGACAAAGTAAACCTCCTTTGTAAAATATTTAATGACTATCTAGTGTATCATTTCATCCTAACTTTGAACCTGAACTAATAGGATTTTGGCACTAAACACCTAAACTTGTCTCCTTTGAAATTAGGTTGTGACAAATGCTACTTGGTTGCATAATGAAGTCAACAATGGTGATGGTAACCTATAGGGTCATTGTTTTAGAGCTGGAAGGGACTTCTGAGGTCATTTAGAATCTCTCTCCCCTTCTTCCTTTTATAGATGAAGAAACTCAGACCTAGAAATGTTAAGTGACTTGCCCAGGATTTCACAGCTGGTTAAGTAGCAGAGCCTGTATTTTGAACACACATCCCTTTTTCTCTAAATACACCCCCTATTCCAGTGCATCACTATTCAGGACTGATGAGGTTGCAAATTCGTTGTATTCTGTCTTGGTCAGACAACACCTGGGTGTGTTTTGTTCAGTTGTGGGTGCCGTAGGAAAATCCTTGATAAACTCCAGCTTACTCCAAGTATAGGGTGAATCACTAAAAGAGAGTCACTCCAACAGGAAGAAGATAGAAAATCGTGCCCCAGGAAGATTGGATGAGAAAAGGAGGCATGTTTGGTCTGTAGAGGAGTCAGGGAGGACGTGAAAGCTCTCTCCAACATTTGAGGAGTTGACATATGGAAGAGGGATTAAGATGGTATCTTTGTCAAGGAAACCCCAAATGGGGTCACAAAGAGTCATGCACAAGTGAAAAAAGACTGAACAACAAAAGTTTTATTGGCCGTGTATAAATATACATTCATGCCTCATTACTATTTTATTCTAAAATGGTGCTCACTCTCTTTCCATCAATTCTGCACATATCTATGGAAGAGTGTACCCCAGGTTTATGTAGGAGAACATTTTGTAGCTACTTACAATGTTACTTACATGTTAGTAAATGTCTTTGCTAAGAGCCAGTTGAGTTTGCTGGTGAACTATTAACAGGAAGCACAGTGGTGGATGCTTGTGAGCTGCATATTTTGAGGAATGGACACCTAGAAGGCACCGCCTTGAACCTTAAGACAGTAAGCAGCATTTAGGGAAATATCCCAAAGCAGACACTGCATAAACCCAAAAGAAAGAAGTCTTGTCATCAAGGAGCTTACAATCTACTATTCATAAACAATATGTATACAGATAGGGATAACAAAAAGAAAACTGAAAAGAAAACACCCCAAAAAACTGGATTGGGGGGAGGGAGAATCTATGAAGACTTCCCAAAGGGAGTGGCATCTGAGCTGAAACCTAAAGGAAAAGAAGGATTCTGAGAGGCAGAAGTGAAGAAAGGGCACATTGAATATGAGTGTGATATTAGAACTCAGAGATGGAAATTAATTTTGACACAATTTAGTCTAAACCCCCTATTTTATAGATGAGGAAATGGGGGCCCAGAGAGGTTAAGTAACTTGTAAGTAACTTGTCTGATGTAATAAAGGTGGTTTTAAGGGAGCTGGGATTTGAAACCAGTTCCTCTGACTCCAGAACCAGTGTCCTTTTCATTGTTGTGTTTGTCCTTCATTCTCAAAGAGGACCATGACATCAGGAAGATGACACGACTTGCAGTTGACTTTGTTATGAGTGAGGGAGAGCTGCACAAGGTCACCAGCCTCACTTTCTCCTCCAGAGTCATCTGGGTCCAGTGGCCAGATATTCATCAGGACAACTCGAGATGGCCCTGGATGCAATGGGAGACCCTGGGCCTTATTATTACCACTTTCATTGCCTTGTCTATTCCCCTCTGGAGGCTACATTTCCAAGAGGATAAATACATGCCAGTAAGGAACTGGAAGTCAAGTGAGGTTAAATTCCTTGCCTGAGGCGACATTGCTAGTTAGCAAGAAGATGGGGGACTACAATCCAAATCTCCTGATGGGTCAATGCTTTTTCCACCACGCCATCTAGGAATTTAATTAGAGCTTGCCAGGTTAAAGAGAAGTCAGATGTGTGTGTAACTATACCCCTTCTCTGCACTCCTCCCTCCCTCCCCTAGTTGCTATCACTGGGAGAGGATGGATATCATTTTTCATTTCAGTCTTTGTACCTTTGTTAGTTCAATAGAACTAAATTTATCTTAAAACTAGATTCATATTAACACGTGCAACTTAAGGCATATCACTTTTCCTAGGCCATTTGTACCAGTGACTAAAAGCACAATAGTATTTTAGGCAGGTGTAGAAATAGTTTCAGAACATTAACATCAATTTAAATCTTTTCTGTGAATAAGGGGGAACCCTGTTTGAATAAATAAGAAGAGCATACCATGACAGCTCTCTAGGCCAGTCATATTCAGGCTCGCCCAAGGGCTCAGACAAAGTCCACTAGAGATGGGGTTATTGTGGTTGTTGATGCTTTCTTCTTGAAGAGGACAAATGATGTGATGAGGTGAATTAGATTTAAGTGAGGCAGAGCTGTGCAGAGTTGTTGGCCTCACTCTCTCCTCCAGAATCAATGAAGTCCAGCGGCAAGACAATGGGGTTAACTGATGGGGAAAAGGGAACCAGTAAAATGTGTGAAGTCCAGGTTTCAATCCAACCAGGAACTTGCTGAAAAAGGAATGAGGCTGAAAGTTCATGAGTTCGGAGTCCTAAGGAAAGAGTAGAATTGGGTCTTATTAATTCAGTCAATAATTATTTATCAAATGCCTTGGGGATGCAAAGAAAGGCAAAAGAAAAAAAAACACAGTCCCTGTGCTCTAGAAGCTTACAATAAAATGGAGGAGACAATCTGTATTACAGGATGTTGTTGTTTGTCTCCATTCTCGAAGATAATATACAGAGTAAGTGGGAGGTAATCTCAGAGGGAAGACACTAAAAATTGGCCTGGGAGAGAGATATCCTGCAGAAGTTGGGGTTTGAGTTGAATCTTGAAAGAAAGAGGAAAGCCCGTAGATGTAAGTAAAGAGAGAGAGAGCATTCTATGAGTGGAGGACAGCCATGAAAATAGGCATTGATTCGGGAAATGGGGCATATAAGAGAGAACTAGAAGGCAAATTTTGCTGGATTATAAAGTATGCAAGAGAGAACAGAGTTTAAGGAGACTGGAAAAGATAGGAAGGAGACAAATTGTAAAGAGCTTCCAATGTCAAACATTTAAAAATTGATCCTGGAGGTACTAGGGAGCCCCTGGAGTTTATTGAGTAGAGTGGAATGGTTTCATCAAGTGCCTGCTTTAGGAAAATCACTCTGGTGGCTCAGTGGAGAGTAGACAGAATGGAGAAAGACTTCATTCAGTCAGGGAGACAAACCAAAGGGTTAATGCAATGGTTCCAGCATAAGGCAATGATAGGATGTGCCAGGATGGTGGCAGGATCATAACATAGTATTCACGTTTTGTTGTTTTTCTTTCCATCTATTTTGTGGTAGTTGTGTATTCTGTTTTACTGGGGAGAAAATATCCCTGGTGAGTGATGGGTCTTCCAGGATGGCTTTTGGATGGAACAAACTGGGGAAAAGAGAAGAAAGAAGGAAGGAAGGAAGGAAGGAAGGAAGGAAGGAAGGAAGGAAGGAAGGAGGGAGGGAAGGAAGGAAGGAGGGAGGGAAGGAAGGAAGGAGGAAGGAAGGAAGGAAGGAAGAAAGGAAGGAAGGAAGGAAGGAAGGGAAGAGCATGTCTGGTAGGAGAGGGTGTTACCTAGGACTAAGCAGAACAAGGTTCCTTCAAATATTGTAGAGAGCTTCCATCTCAATCTCTCCCATCCCTGACAAAGATCCTATTTCTCCAAGCTTAAAAAGTCACCTAGTTTCTGTAATGTATCCTCTTATAGCATAATATCAATATTCTTCATTATACAGGCTTTCCTCTTCTAGGTTATCTTCATTTTATGAATGTCCTTCCAAAAATGTAGTGGCCAGAGCTTAACCAAAAGCCCTAGATGTGGTAGGACTAAGGTGTATTCATTTGCCCCATTTTGGATGCTGTGCCTCTCAATGCAGCCCTAAGAACTCTTCTTTTGTTAAGTCCATGATCCTATGACAACATCATCGTTCAACTGCTATGGTATACTGCAGACTCATATTAAGCTGAGTCCATTAAAAGGCCAAGATCTATTGCAGATTACCCTTCGTATTGTACTTTGTGAAGTTGAGTTTTCTGAACCCAAGTATAAGACTCTACATTTCTCCTTTATAAATGTGTTATTTGATTATAGTCTGTCAAGGTCTTTTTAGACAAGCATGTTAAGCAGTACGGGACCAAGAATATACACCTGCGGCACTCCATCTGTGTTAGGCTTCTGGGCTGACATTAAACTAATCATGATCATTCTGTCCATTCAACCACTTCTGAATCCACTTACTTGGATTATTGTCTAATTCTCTGTCTTTTCCATTACAATAACAAGAGAAGCATCAGATGCTTATCTGAAAAGTAGGAGAAACTAGGGCTTTAACATTTCTCTCACAGACCAGCCTAATGTCTCAGAAAAGGAAATATGGTTAACTTGGTTTGGTACAGTAGAAAGAACATTAGATTTATAGTCAAAGAATCTGGGTTCAAATCTTGGCTCTGCCACTGCAGTATTTGACTTTGGGCAAGTAACTTGGGCTTCACTGTCCTTATGTATAAAATATGATTTGACTAAAAAATTTCTAAATTCCTTTTAGCTCTTGAGTCCATGATCCTATGACAAACTCTTGAAGCCGCAGTTGCTCTGTGTCCTTACCACTTCTCTTCCTGGATCAGTGGTTCTCAACCTTCCTAATGCTGTGACCCTTTAATACAGTTCCTCATGTTGTGGTGACCCCCAACCATAAAATTATTTTCATTGCTACTTCATAACTAATTTTGCTACTGTTATGAATCGTAATGTAAATATCTGGTATGCAGGATGTATTTAAATTGAACATAACCCACAGGTTGAAAACCACTGTCCTAGATGGTCACTAAACCAAAATATATCCAGCAATTTTAACAAGAACTAAAGTCAAGTTTGCTGACCTACAATTGACAGGTTCCATTTTCTTCCCTTTTGGGAACATCAAGAGAGAATTTACTTATCTCCAGAGGTATGATACCTCTCCTATTCTCCCTAATCTTTCAAATATCATAGAAAAATGCCTGGGTTAGCACATCTGCTAGTTATTTCAGCCCCTTAGGATATGGTTATCTGGGCCTAATAGCCTGAACTAATCAACAGCTTGTTCAGTCATTTTTCAGTAATATCTGACTTTTTGTGACCCCATTTGGGGTTTTCTTGGCAAAATATTCGAGTGGTTTGCTATTTCCTTCTCTAGCTTATTTTATAGATGAGAAAAGTGAGGCAAGCAGGATTAAGGGACTTGCCCAGGGTCACACAGCTAGGAAGTGGTTGAGATCAGATTTGAACTCATGAAGATGAGTTTTCTTGATTCCAGCCCCACCTTAATCAATAGCATTGTAATTTCAGACTTACCTTGGGTGTTAACTCCCTATTAGCCATTATCACGTTGTCATTTCTGTTACAAAAATTATTCTCTTTGGTAAAAGAAAGAAGAAGAAAAATAAGAGGTGGATAGTTTTTATTTGCTCTCATCTGTAAGTTATCATCCCATCCCATCTCCCCCATACAGAAGTGATCTTATCCTTTTCTTTGATTCTCTTCTTCCTCAGTTTAAAACAACACACCCCAAACCTTTTTGTTGTCCTTAGCTTTCTCACCACCTTCAGCTCATTTGAATTTATTATTTCTGATACTATTCTTAGAGTACCATGACATACTTTTATGTACATCCACTGTTAACCTGTCCTTGATTCCATCTCCTGTACACATCTTATAGGTATCTCCTTAGACAATTTTCCCATTGCCTCCTGATTAGAATTGTTTCTCTTTTGTGTCTTCAGAAAGTCATTCTTGAAAGATACCCACACCATCAGTACTGACTTCCCTTACAGAATGTTAAGTAATTTCTCCCTAACTATCCTTTCTCTGAACTTTTTGAAATGCATTCTCCAAAAATCTGGGGTACATGTGTGACTTTTCTTTCCTCTAGAACATATTAAAATGGAAAAGTCACTCCCCACCCCCTGGAACTTGTTTCTCTTTTTTAGTGAGAATTCTGTCCAGAATAGAAGTTCCCTTTTTTGGTTCCACTGCATTTTGAAGGATGAAATTATCATTGTCAAGCCAAGAAATGTACTTGCTGGATTTTGACAAAGAGAAAGGTCCAGCACATGTCTAGATCATTTCAATGCTCTACCACTACTATGTCATATCTATGTCATATCTCTGGTATTGACCTGAAATCTGTTTCTCTGATTTCCTGTTTCCTTTTCTGTAGAGGTGCTGCATGACATACTCAGATGACACTATCAGTTTTGTTCATCTTTATCCAAATACTCTCCACCATGCTTCTCCCTTTGGTTCCTAGATTTCTTCATACGAGTATCTTTTTAATGCAATGGTATCTTGTTCTTGACCTTGCTCTCCTCACCTTCTCATTTAACTTGTTTCAGTTACATAAGGTATCCCCTTCCAGGGCCATATTCCAGTCATGAATTTCTGTTCTCTCTCCATGATGCATGAGGTTAAACTTCTTGCATATCATTTCCCTTGCTTGTTAAGCATACTTTCTGTGTTCATGTATAGACATCTGAGGCATATACAAATACGTAGCTATCCCTTCCAGATTACAGCTTTCCCCATCAATATATCACTGGTCGACAAAAAAAATTAAATGGGAATTTGGGGAGGGAGTTTTGTGAAAGCTGCAGACGACATACAAAAAGTTTAGAAACTCAGAAATGCATGAATATATGTATAGTACAAATTGTACTATATATAGTATGTGGTACAATATTGTAAAAATACTTAACCCAGATTTTACAATAAGGAACTGTAAACACCTCATAAAAGAAAAAAAAAATCAGACTTCTTCTCTGGTAAGAAGGAGAGCCAAAATATTTTATGTGGATTTTCCTGATCACAGGTAGTATCCCCCTAACCCCTATGATATGGAATGGATAACTGTATATGTACATGCATTTATGTGCATATATATGTATACACACAAATATATACCAATAGACATATACATGCACACACATATACATGTGTGTATAAGCGCACATACATATACATCTACACAGAAGTATCTATATATATTTTATAAGCTATATTATTTAAACAACTGATACTTGTTCACATTGTTTACAGGATCCACCATGAAATTCATGTGTATATGTGTGCATGTATATGTAGATAGATATAGATATAGATATTGATATAGATATAGATATACACATATGTGTATATACATACATATGCACATACACACAGAGGCAGTGGTTTGTCCTTCATTCTCTAAAGAGGCCCATGACACCAGGAAGGTGTTGCTATAACTCATAATTGAACTGGATTTGAGTGAGGGAAGACTGTGCAAAGTCACCAGCCTCACTTTCTCCTCCAGAGCCATTTGAATCCAGTGGCCAGATATAGATCAGGGCAACTGGAGACAGCCCAGGATACACTGGGAGACTATAGCCTTTTTAAGTTAAGGTCTTTTGGAGTTCTCACTGACAGAGGCAACACTTATTCAATGATTAGGCCTGTTCAAGAAGTGAATCAAGGGATGGCCCCTTTAATTAAAAAAAATCAAATTGGGAGGGGAAGAGCCTCAGGGTTATTCACTCTGAGCCTTCAGGGCCCAAAAAGTGGTACTTGGGCAGGAACCAATCAAGGACCTCACACACACACACACACACACACACACACACACACACACACGAGTGCAAATATATACATACCTATACACATATACACAATGCATATGTAGACATTTTTTCTCTAGCCTCTTTCATTTTTCATTTAAAGCTCTTTTGATCAGATTTGTAAGACTCTAGGCATTTTTTTAAAGAGATAAGCACATGAGGATTTGGTTGTAGTACTTAGAGAATGGCTTGATAAGCTGACCTACATTGCTGAAGCTATAAGAACATGGATTTGTATTCCTGCTGCTCCCTCTCTTCCAATTTATACCTTGTATTTATGTTTTCCTTTTCTTTTTTTAACATTAGAATCATTTCCCAATATGATCACTTTCCCCATTCGGTTCTCTATTGTAACAAAGAAAATTCAAACTAAAACTGGCCATCCCAGCAATCAAGTCTTGCTGTCCCTTGGTAGTGTATACTCCGGTCGGTGTGCCCTGGACAGGAAGGACCCTGATTCTCCTGAATTTTAAATTTTGGTCAAGAAATGCAAATCCCATCCTCATACACCATCTTCTGGAACACATTCATTCTTCCTCAATATGCAGTTCTTTTCAGGATACTTTGCCTTCACCTGTAAGCAATGATTAAATCACCCCCTGTGCCTTCCATTCTTCAATTTATTGTCCGTGATTTTGTAATCTTTATTTTTGCTTCCTGGATCCTTTCTTGCAATATTATTTGTACGGATGTGAGCCAAAATAACATCAGCATACATTTGAAAAATAGTAATGCATCAAGACTTATCTTCCTGAGTTCAAATCTGGCCTCAGACACTTACTGTGTGACTGTGGGGAAGTCACTTAATCCTGTTTACCTCCGTTTCCTCATCTGAAAATGAGTGGGAAAAGGAAATGGCAAACCTCTCCTCTATCTTTGCCAAGAAAACCCCAAATGGGGTCACAGTGAGTTGGACGTGACTAAATGACAACTGAACAATACACAAATATTTAGTCCGTAGAAGGATTTACACATTCATGTATTAATTCATGCATCTGTAATATTAATGGGGATTGAAGATCTTCCCCACCCATTAAAAGGCCTCACATGGAGCCCAACAAAAGAAACTTGATTAGGGGAGGCTTGATTTTCAGGAAGGCCCATACCTTTTGTTCATTTGTAATTAGGCAGTGAGTCACAAGGTGTTTGATGCCCTCTGACTTTGAAGAAAATTTAATCTAAGGTGAGGTTTTGCTTTGGGGTTCACTCATTAGAAGAGTGTTAGTGTGATTGAACCCGATGAAACTCTAGGTAGCCGTTAAGCCATTTTCAAAGACTCTTTGAAAACTCAGATATTGGCATTTTTCTCTCTAGTAACTGTGTATGTATAGCTTTGGTCAGACAGCTAGAAGCACTATCTGTTGATTTATGTTACTTTCTCTGTATTTTTTTCTGCTTATACTTTCTGTTTGTATTTTCTCTGAAATTCAGGGTATTGACTTTTTCCCTTGAACTAAGTGAATTTTATATATATATATGTATATGTATATGTATATGTATGTGTATGTGTATGTGTATGTGTGTGTGTGTATGTGTATGTGTATGTATATGTATGTGTATATGTATATGTATATATACACACATGTATATGTGTGTGTGTTTGTGTGTATATGTATATGTGTGTATATATGTAATTAAAGTAAGATTGTTGACCCCTTTAAAGTTGCTTTCCTTTAGAAAAGCAGATCAAAGAAACTGTGCCAGCAGCCATCCTGGGTATGCTCGGGTGCTTATTGTTACAGCATCCTTAAGCAATAACTTTACAGTACCAGCCCCATCCCTCAACTTTGATCTAAAGGTTGGGTGGGGAACCACTGATCTGGTTCAATCCACTCAGAGAGGGTATGTTACTTGCCCAAGGTCAAAAAGGTAGGTATGCCCTGCAGTGAATAGAGTCCTAGATCTGGACTCAAGAAAACCTGATTTCAAATCCTGCCTCAGACAAGTGACCCTGGACAAGTTATTTAATCTCTCTCAGTCTTGGTTTCCTTGTCTGAAAAGTGGGGATAATAATAGGTTGTTATGTTCCTATCTTCCAAGGTTGTTGTGAGAATAAAATGAGGTAATATTTGTAAAGTCCTTTGCAAACCTTAAAGCACTATGTAAGTGCTAGTGATGATGATGGTGGTGGTGGTGGTGGTGGTACAGAACACCAACCATCAGAATCCAGATCTAGTCTTTTGCTCAAATTAAAGAGGGAAGAGGAAGGCATCTGTATGTGACATTTCAAGAGGAACAGAAGGGGAATCTTAAATTAGTGAGACAAAAGTCATGGAACTGTAGGAGGCACAATAGTTTTGGTTTTTCTTTAGTTGTTGTTCTTTTGACAAGGGCAGAGTAATCCTGTACAATAGCACCATTACAGAAGATGCTTGTTTACCCAACAGTAGCCAAAAACTATTTGCCTTATTGGCTTACCTTGCCCAAACAGGGCTTATGGGTCTGAGCTGACAGCCTGACTACTATTAAATATCTTGACTCCTGAGGAAAAAATAAAACAAAACAAAAAAACAACGACTTTTATGCAACTTGCCCCAACCCAAAATGCTTTTTCCCCAAAAAAAGATAGGACTTACATTTTACTGTCTTTGGGATTTGCCGCTATTTGAATACATATTTTGTTACTCTTGATCTTTTTTGGAATTAGAAAAAATGATGTTATATAATTTAGACAGCTGACAGTCATTCGTATTGTTTACAGGATCCAGGATTAATATAGTTTATTAATGGTTGATTTGAGCTTTTCCTTATTGGTTCTAGAAAATTCACCCACCTTTTGTCCATTTTTGTGGAACTGAAACATTCACTTTGCACTATATAGCAATATCCTGATAAGATATCTACATCACTTTCTATGAAGATCACATTTGGGTACTTTTCACAAAGTAAATAAAAGAAAGGCTTATAGTTTTGTATGATCCACACCATGCAGCAAAGAAGTCAACTGCTACTCATTTTTCTTCAGCTTCTTTCAATTCTGAGTCAAAGTTTTCCTTGTTCTCAGTCTGTTTTACCATTTTTGGAGGAGGGGGAGAGGCACCTGTCTGGGAAGTCAGGAGGGAGCAGATATCTGAGTGATCTGGCAGCTGGAGCCTTTCCAGAAGATGCTTAGGTCTGTGGGAGATGCAAGAACTCCCAAATGCTTTTTGAGGTGTTTTCTAAATACTGTTCCAAGTAGCCCCAAGGCTTGGGGAATTAAGAAGCTTGAGTATATATGTATGTGTATGTGTATGTGTATATGTATGTATACGTAACATATATTACATGTATGGGTCCACTAAACACACAGACACACATACCATGTGACATCTGGAAGTAGTCCTCTGCCAATTCATTCAAGGACTAATATTAAACAAAGAATATTCCTTTTGCATTACTAGAGACCTCTGAAGAAAGAAGGGTATTATGGTATAGTGTCATGAGCATTCGCTCTGGCAGTAAAAGACCTGAATTCAAATTCTTCCTAAGATACTATCTGTATGACAATGGGCAAATCACTTAATGTCCTTTGGTCAAAGTTCTGGCATCTACAAAATGAGGGAGTTGGACTAGATGACCTCTAGAGGCTCTACAATTCTAGATCCCTGATCCATAAAATATGGTCTTTACATATAATAAATGCCTACTTCACCTAAATCCTCAAAACCTTCAGGACCTTGCTAAAAGATCAATTACTTAGCTTAAACAGATTTTGACATAGCTGTAATCTGCACAAAAAATATATCTTAAAAGCCCTTTTCTTCCCAAAGATATCAATACTATTTAAGTAGTCTCCTACCCTGCACAGGAGCCTTGGGAGCTTGTTTTTCTTGTTTGTTTTTGCTTGGGGTCAGCTAAACAAGGACAGTGAAGTCTTTCTGAAAATTTTGTTGGAGTATCTCAATCTCTAGTTATGGCACTGAATGGAAGAATGGTATTATTCAGTCAACAGTTTTTGTGCAAGACACTATGAATGGTACAAAAGTGAAGAAGCTATTTTTCATTCTGCCCTCGCTGAGTTTACAATCAAGTGCAGCGGTTCTCAACCTATGTTTGATTTGTAACAATGAAAATACATCCTGCTTATCAGATATTTACATTATGATTCATAAAAGTAGCAAAATTACAGTTACAAAGTAGCAAAGAAAAGAATTTTATGATTAGGGGTCATCACAACATGAACTGTATTAAAGGGTTGCAGCATTAGGAAGATTGAAAACCACTGATTTAATGGAAGAGATCATTAAAAAGCCACAAATAGCCATAATATTCATTGATATGTGATTAAACAAAATAACCTTAAGAGAGGCATAAACTAAGTGCTCTGAGCATTCAGATGATGCCCAAGAAGAGCTAAGCTACTTTGCTCTTAACTTCCTGGGACCATGTCCTCAATCTTCACCCTGTCTGTTTTCTACCCTGTCATTCAAGCAAGTTCCACCCCCACCCTGACCCCCACTCCAAATTCTACATCTTAGTTTGAGAATCTTACATTTGAGTAATCTAATGAATATTACCATCACCTCTGGAAGGGGCATGTTCATGGACTAACCTGTTAACCCATTCACCACACAGGTGACTTCCAAGGCAAACACCCATTTCTGGCTACCATCCCCCTATATATGTTGTCTCCCCTTAAAAGAATGTAAGCTTTTTGAAGACAAGGGACGTTTCTCTTTTGAATTTGTATCTCCACTGTTTAGAACAGTGTTTGGTACATTGTAAATACTTAATGAATGAATTTCCTTCCTTCCTTCCTCCCTCCAGAGATCACTTTTAATTAGCAAAATCAAATAGTGGTTAATGAAGAATGTGATATTTCATCTGCGCACCCCAGTGTGTATAGCAAAATATCAGAGGCTGAACAATAAAATATGGTGGGTGAAAATGCTTTTTTTGTTGCTGCTTCCCAAAATTTGGGTGACTCATGGTGTGATGACTTATTGAATCACTTAGCAAAGAAAGGAAAGTGATGTTCCAGTTTATAGGTGTGAAATAGAATATTCAGTAAGATGTAGGACATGCAATATTCAGCACTGAATATATAGCCCTTAGGGCTCTCCTAGATTGTTCCCTTAGCCTAGACCCCAGCTGACAAGAATGTTATGTTAGGGCCTGGTCTTCCTTTATTGGAATCATTGCTCTATTCTCATTACAATTCTCTGATTGATGGCCACTGATACCATTGTTAGACAATGGTTCATAATGTGCTGCCCTAGTACTGCAGAGACATGTCAGCCTGCATATATTTTTTGAATCACAGAGTCTTAAAAGGATCCCATACTGCCAAGAATAGCCCACTTTTACAATGACTTAATATGCTAAAAAAAAGTTAAGATTTTTTTTCTTACAAAAAAATGCCCAAGTTAAACTCTCCTTTCATTTTCTCTCTTTCTCCTGTCCCTCTATTTCTCTGCCTCTCTTTGTCTGTCTCATACAAATACACACAAATCTCAAGAATTTTAAGCCCCTACACAATGTCTTGTGTGTCATATATAACTTGATAATCAGAGTTTAAGAATCACCTTATTAATCTCCTCCAATTGATTTGGTTGATTTTAGAAGTTCAGAACACACACACACAAATACACACACACACACACATATATATATACATACACACACACATATATATACATACACACACACACACACACACACACACACACACACATATATATATGTGGGCATGAGTGTAATGTTCTAGATAAGAATAGGAATAGCAGGGGCATGACATTTGCCTCTGTGGGTCTCAGTGCTCCCTTCTGTACAATGGTCATCATCACATTTTCTCTTTCTTGTTCACGTAGGAAACTGTTGTAACAATAATTTATAAAGTACCCACTACATGCCAGTCACTGTGCTAAGCACTTTACAATTGCTATTGACTCTTTTGACAACCCTGGGAGATAATTCTTTTATCATCCCTATTTTAAAGATGAGGAAATTGGGGCCACTCACTAGGTGACACAGTGAATAGAGCACCAGCCCTGGAGTCAGGAGAACCCAAGTTCAAATCCAGCCTCAGACATTTAACACTTACTAGCTGTGTGACCTTGGGGAAGTCACTAAACTTCAATTGCCCTGCCTTTCCCCCTCCAAAAAAAGTTTAAAAAAAAAAGAAAAGAAATAAAGATGAGGAAATTGGGTCAAACCGAGATTAAATGACTTGTTCAAGGTCACACAGCTATAAAGTGTCTAAGATTATATTTAAACTTGGGTCTCCGTGACGCCATACAGAGTACTCTATCCACTATGCTACCTAGTGGCACATTGTGTTGTGTTGTGCTTTTATATAGAGGTCCACTGGCAATAGCTGGAGTATGGAGTCTTCCATAACTCAAGCTGAGAATCCACGAACGGGAGAGCAAGGGAAAGATCACGGCTAAGAGTTCTTCACTAGTGAAGATCAAGAAGTGACAAGTAAATTATCCACAAGAGTCAATTATCAGAGCTGTAGAGTGCTAAGTAGAGAGCTAGAGTCAGAAAACTAAGTCTACCTCTGTATAACGAGTAGTGTCAGAGAACCCACGGAATTCAAGGAGGAGACAAAGTTGTGGGTAAGAAAAATGTGGAAGTTTCGGATGCTATTTGAACAAGGAGGTTCACTTTCATCAAAAAGTCAGAGATAATTTGATGTGTATAGTGTCTTATGGACATAAATGCTTTCATGTCTGTGTGTGACCGGTTTATCCTACTTTGGAACTTAAAATTTAGCTTCTGCTGGACAGCTCCCTGCTATATCTTATCCTCAGAGGAAATGGAAGTTAATTGTGTGTGTGTGTGTGTTTGTGTGTGTGTGTGTGTGTGTGTGTGTGTGTGTAACTGTGTCTGCTTGTTGGGGGTGGGGTGGGACGAAAGGAGGGAAGGAGACTGATAAAATAAGGTAAAGATACTCCCTCGAATCATGTATAGAACTTTTACCTCTTTTATTATATTTGTTTATGTTTGTGATATCCTCTTGGATAATAAATATCCGATGAATAATTGGATAAATGAATATACTTGGTCAGCAGCTGCCGATTTTCATACATATTTCAGTGACCACAGATTCCTTGACCAACCAATTAACAGATATTTATTTGTTCATCAACTTCCATTTTAGACAAGAACTGGTTGCTATCTTCAGGAACCTTACATTCTAAACGGAGAGGTCAAATTTACATATAAGGAACTATTCAAGGCAGCATGGTAGGAACAAGAGTTGTGTGAGTTCAGAGAAGAGAGAAGTGGATGATAGCTAGAAAGTTGAAGAAGAAATGAAAAAGGTTCATGGGGTGATAGATATAGACCTGGAAATGTCCTCAGAGGCCAACTAAGCTATGTCCTCCATTTTAGCAATGGAGAAACTGAGCTTTGGAGAAGTTAAGTGACTTAGTCAAGGTCATATGAGATTGTGACCCACAGTTTAAGAAATACTGAAGGGGTCACAAGTGGAAAAGGTTTAGGAAGCCCTGATGTAGATAGTAAATGACAGAGGCAGGACTGAGCTGTAACTGGAAGGATGGGTAGAATTCTTGATAGACTGAGATTAGATACAATACCTATTTGGGGAGCTCATGGGAATGAGGAAAGGCAAGGGAAAGTACTTTATGCATTTAATATAAAATATATCACTTGGGCTGAAAATTTTCTTTAATCTTTTCTTGGCATGTTTAAAACCCTGGCCAAAACAGACAACTGCGTTCAATGGAGTAAAATGTCAGCAGAGTTTGAAGCTCCTTGCTGGAACATAGAGAAGAGAAATGCACAAAGGAATGGATATATTCTGTCTGAGGTCTGATAATCCAGCGATTAAGAGGTCATCCTTTCCCAGGCTCTAATTTAGAAAAGATTATGCCAGTGCATAAACTACTTTTGTGGTTGCAAACTAGGCTCTTGTGACTGCCCCTGCCCACCCCATTTAGAGCTCTGTTAGGAAACAGCTTTGCCTTTAACCTTGTTGGCAACAGAAGACAGCAACCAGCAGCCAGGAACTAAACTGAAAGTAAAGAACAGTTGCAAAGAAAGCTTTGAAATCGGGTCATTTCTAGTTTTGGAAGAGATGTGGAACAAAATTCTGTGACTTGGTAGAGCTAGAAGGGACCTTGATGAACGTTAAGTCCCATGTCTTCTTCTTCTTCTTCTTCTTCTTCTTCTTCTTCTTCTTCTTCTTCTTCTTCTTCTTGTTCCTCTTCCTCTTCTTCTTCTTCCTCTTCTTCTTCGCAAGGCTATTTGGGGTTAAATGACTTGCTCAAGGTCAGACAGCTAGTTAAGTATCAAATGTCTGAGGTCAGATTTGAACTCAGGTCCTCCTGACTCCAGACCTGGCGCTCTATTCACTGTGCCACAGACCTGCCCCCAGTGCCTTCTTCTTAAAGATAAAAATCAAGCCCAAGAAGGAGAATGACTTGCCCATGATCACAGATTGAATTAGTAAGCGAGGACTATCATCCTAGTCTTCTGACTCTCAGATAAGTGTTGTTTTTGTCCCTCCACAGTGCCTGGTACATAGTGAATACTTAATAAATTCTTGTTTCTTGCTTACTTGATTGACTGATATGCTAAGCATCACTGGGCAGCCAGACTTGGAAATCTGACGTATGACAACCATAGGGGCAGAGAAGTAATCTCTGAACTTTTGAATTAAGCATGCCTATCAGTAAAAAATCTTTTAGTACATACCTCTAATATGTGCTGATGTATAACTTACATAAATGTACTTCTGTACAATGATATATATTCTAAAATTTATCCAAGAATAGAAAATCAGATTTAGATTTAGGAAGAACAAATCCAGCCCCAGATTCTTATTGGTTGTGTGACCCTAGGCAAGTTATTCAGTGTCTCTGGGCCTTGGTTTCCTCATTTGAAAAATGAGTGAGTGGGACTGTCTAGGCTTCAAGTTTCCCTCTAGCTCTAAATCTATGATCCTATGATGAGATAAAGATTAAATCACATTTGACCCTCAAGTCAATAGTGGATCATTGGAATTTATTGACTAGGAAAATATTACCAGACCTATGCTTAGGAAACTCACTTTGGAAATTGTGTGGAGGATTTATTGGAGAGGGGAGATGGTTGGTTGATGGATTGGTTGTTGTCCTTCATTTTTGAAAGGGACCAAAATGACATCACTATGCTAGAGTCAAGTTTCAATGTGTCCAACTGTGACTGATCAGAGCAATACAAGCTCAGAATGTTCTACCACAGGTCAGACCCAAATAGTCTGTGTGAACATTTGATATGGATTCTCCAAATTTGTGCATCCTGCATTTCCTTTGAACTGTCTCAATTCTGCTTTGCTCGTTGATCACAGAACCTTCTCTGATGTGGGCAGGTCATGCGGAGTGGTCCTGTGCCAGTGTCTCCCGTGTCACACAATCAATTCCAAAGTTCTTAAGAGAGACCTTGAAAGTGTCCCTGTATAACTTCTTATGACCACCATGTGAATGCTTGCCCTGTGTGAGTTCTCCATAAAATAGTCTTTTTGGCAAGCATGCATTTTGCATTTGAACGATGTAGCCAGCCCATCAGAGTTGTGCTCTCTGAAGCAGAGTTCAAATGCTTGGCAGTTTAATTTGAGTGAGAACCTAAGTGTCTGCTACTTTGTCCTGCCAGGTGATCTTCAAAATCCTCCTAAGAAAATTCAAATGGAAGCAATAGTTTTCTGGCATGATGCTGATATACTGTCTAGGTTTCACCAGCGTACAACAATGAGGTCATCACAATGGCTTTATAGACCTTCAGTTTGGTAGTCAGTCTAATACCTCTTCTATCCCATACTTTCCTTTGGAGCCTCCCATACACTGATCTGGCTCTCGTAATGTGTGCATCAACCTCATTATCAATGTGTACATCCCTGCAAAGTACACTATTGTTGAATGCTTTCAGTGAGGATGAGCACAGCATCAAAATCTTCTACAGCACTCATGGTAAATTCTTCAACTTGAAAAGACTACAAGCCAAGACCAAAGTGGAGGGAATGATGGTGAATGATTTTCTGTTTGCAGATGATTGTGCACTAAATGCAGCCTCTGAAGCTGAGATGCACGAAAGTATAGATCAGTTCTCCTCTGCTTGTGCTAATTTGGGCCTAACAATTCCCACCAAGAAAACCCAGGTGCTCCATCAGCCACCACCACACCATCCTTATGTGGAACCATTTGCTACAGCAAATGGAGAAGTTTTGAATGTTGTGGGTAAGTTCACTTACCTTGGGAGAGGGGAGGTACTTGAGGCAAGAACAATTACGAGACTATTATAATAATGCAGGCAAGAATCGACACAAGCCTGAACTAGGGAGATAGCTGTGTGAATAGCGAGGAGACAAATGAAAAACATGTGGAGCTAGAAATGACAAGACTTGGCAACTGGCTGCACATGTGAAAATGAGGAGTCAGAGATGTCACCAAGGCGGTGAACCTGGGTTATTGGAAGGATTTTTTCAACAGAAACAGGGAAATTTGTAAGACGAATGGGACTAGGGATGAAAATGACATCTAAAATGTGAATCAGAACCCGCCTGTGCCTGCTTATAAATCAATCAGTCCATAAGCATTGATTATGTACCTACTGTGTACCAGGTACAATGTTAGGTGCTGAAGTCACAAGCATAAAGAGGAAAATAATCTTTATTTATATGAGCATCACTTTGTTTTGTCCAAAAAAATAAAAAGGAATGTGCATGTAGAGCTCTTACTTAAGAGTCACCACCCAAAAATGTCCTCCAAAGGATTGCTACACTCAACAGGTGATCCGAGGGACAGATGGTGGGTATTCTTGGAGAGGGTGTTGTGACAGTGTTTAGTTTACCACCGCCCAGAGGGACTGCTGTCTAGACCAGAAAAAGGGAGATGAGAGCTTCTGAGAAGTGGAGGTGGGAGCTGGAAAGGCTTGGGGGATGAAGCAACATGTGCTTGTGTTGGAAGTCAACTAGAAGTCCTCTAACTGATGATGGCTGGGAGAAGGGATGTCACCCATCTTCTCATTTTTGATTGGCTAATCACATATTCCTTGTAGTCAGACTAGGGCCCTCTTGGGGTCAAGCCATGACTGGCATGCACACACACACACACACGCACACACACACACACACACACACACACACACACACACTTTAGAGACCGTTGGTTCTCTACTGAGATAGGTAGATGACTCAGTATGTATTAGACCTTCCTTCCATAGTCAAAATTAGTGGGCAAAATCTTTGAGGGCAGGAATGATATTATTTTTACTTTTCTATTCCCAAAACTCTGTGTGTGTATGTGTGTATAGATATATGTGTGTAGATATATATGTATGTATATATATGTAGATGTGTGTATATGTATGTGTGCATATATATGCATGTTTGTATTGTATACATGTATATGCAGATAGATATGCGTATATATGTGTCTTGTATATGTATTGTGTGTATGTATGTATATGTATGTGTATACACACATATATATATACATATATATGTATATGTATAAGGGTTGGACTTGTGATTTCATTGGCATAGGGAATTCACCATGAGGAAATTTCTTCCACTAACATAGACTAACAACTACTCTGAAATCTATAGTCACAGAGAATTGCCTGGGGATACCAAAAGTTTCAGTGGCTTACCCAAGGTCATAGAGATAGCATGTGTCATGCACAGAATAAATTTGAATCCAGGGCTCCATGACTCCTAGCCTAACTGTGTCATGCTTTATCTTTTATGTAACAGCACTGAAATTAATTGAATTGCTGAAAATCTAATCTACCTCTCCTCCCCCAATACATACCTCTCTTTTCCAATCTGTCCTACCCCCAGATGGGATGCTCTAGAGGCACTGAATATTTATGTAGGGAACCTTTTAGATATTATCCTTGCTGAAGTAGATACAGCCAGCCCATGTTCATGTTCCAGAGTCGTGTTATAAAATGCAGTATTTTACCAAGACCATTGACCTTGCATAAAGATCCCATTCTGGCTGGAGAGACTCAGAAATGTGAATCTCTTTCCCTGTTTAAATCTGATGGTATTATCATTGCCTATTTTAAGGTTGTTTACAGAACTAGAATAATATTGTACATAGATATATAAAGGTGATTACAGCAGGGGAAATTTGACCTTTGAAAATCCTTGCCTGTATAAACAAAATCAGGAATGTTTTAATAACTGAAAGCTATTCAGTGACTTTTTAAAAAATCATAAAATAAATGTCCATTTTGTTTAAAGTCTACTTAAAATTTCCGTTAGCTCATAAGCATACAAGAAGCAAGCAAAAGGAGGTTATCTCCAGGAATATTCCACCAGTCTTTGAGATTCTTAAGGGGAAGGATTATATTTTATTTATTCTTGTATCTCCCTTTGTGCCGAACATAGTATATTGCACAAGAGTTATTCTTAATAAATGTTTATGGAATGAATGAAAGAAAGAAAGAAAGAATGAATGAATGATGCCTAGATTGATTTGACTGTTGGCTTTAGTATACATCCAGGTCAAACTCATTTGCTGTGATTCCAAGATTCTCCATGGTACAGTGAATGAGTACTGGAAGGAGAATTAGAAGAAAAGAGTTCAAATGCTACCCTGATTCTTTCTGTCTGTGGGAACTTGGGTGAGTCACAACTTCCATGGACCTTGGCTTCTTCATCTAAGATGGGGAGTAGTGGGGGTATAGGGACCACCGAGGTCCCTTCTAGATCTATACTACTTAATCTGGCTTTAAACTTCATTTTTTTTATTTCCCAAGGTGTAGCCTTTGTTTTTTGCTTAGACTAGTTACTTTCCCTTCCCTATCCTTTCTGGGACTTTTGCTAACATTTTTCCCACCACCTCCCATATGCCTCTGTGACCTACCAGTTCTCTGTGACCATACCTCTGTCACTTAAACAAATCACTGAACCAAACGGGGCTTTGGTTTGCTCAACTGTAACAGGAATAAGTAATACTGGAGATCCTTTCCAGCTAGAAATCTATGACCTCATGATCCTCTTCCGGATGAGACTTTCTTCTACTAGTTTGTCCTACACAGAACTCTGCCTTCTCTTAATTCCTGCAGCATAGATAGTCAACCCTATAGGACTGAATTTTTTCTCTATCTTTAAGGGCAGCGAGGTGGGAGGCCTGGAGTCAGGAAGACTCATCTTCCTGAGTTCAAATCTGGTCTCAGATACTTACTATGGCTGTGTGACCCTGGGCAAGTTATTTCACACTGTTTGGCTCAGTTTCCTCATTTGTAAAATGGGCTGGAGAAGGAAATGGCAAATCATTCCAGTATTTTTGCCAACAAAACCCTACATGGGGTCATAGAGAGTCAGACACAACTGAGAAACAAAAGCAACTGTTTTACGTGTATAAGTGTTGAATCACCAACTAGACTATAGACTCCTTTTGGTCAAGGAAGTTGAATTCATTTGAAGTCCCTACAATTACTAACTAGGACAAAGTACTTTTTAAAATTTTTTAAGGTTTAGAAATGAAGGGGTTTCTGTTTTGCATGACTTAATGTGTAATAGGTATCACTTGTTTTTTCAATGAGTGGGGGAGGAGTTGGAAGGAGGGAAAGAATTTGGAACTGAAAACTTTGTAAAATGAATGTTAAGAAACAAGAAGAGAAAGTAAATAAGAAAGATGATATAGAGAAAGGTACTCAATAAATGTTTGTTGATTAATTCTAAATAGATCTCCTCCTTTAAATCTGGAGGCTCTTAAACTGGGATCCACAGAGTCCATGAACCTGAACTGGAAGAAAATCATGTCCTTATTTCACTATGGTTGATTTTCCTCTGTAAACCTATGCATTTTACTTAGTGCATTTAAAAACATTATTCTGAAAAGAAGTTCTTAATCTTTATGAAACTGGCTAAGGAGTCCACATCTCAAAAAAGGTTAAAAATCCCTGCTTTAGTCCCTATGAAAGGTGAAGCAACCTGAGAGTTTTGCCTGGGTAAGGAGCAGAGCATCCAACTAAAATCATTCTTTAATAGGAATTCTTATTACAGGAAAATGTTTCACATCTTTTCCAGAATATACTCAATGGATAAATATAATCTTATGGTAATTCAATTACACTTTTACAGCTTGCTGTAGAAAAGACAATTCCCAAGTATGGAAATAAATTTATTCTCTTAGGATTCCAGCAGCTGTTCTTTTGTTTTGGTTTGGCTTGTCCTCCTGATACCTCCATGTGTACATATGTATGCATATATCATAAGATTCAGAGCTTCAAGAGAATTTAGTGATCATTTATTGGAACTCTGAAATTTTATGAATGAGAAAACTGAAAGTCAGAGTGGCAAAGGGACTTAACTAAGGCCACACAAGCAATAATTTTTACTATGCCCTCATCCATGCCCTATGCATGGGCATATTCTGGAATTCCATTTTCTCTCTACACTTTCTCTCTTGGAGATATCATCAATTTCCATGGGTTCAATTATCATATATTTACAGATGCCCCCTTCTCCCTCCTTTCTCTCTCTCTCTCTCTCTCTCTCTCTCTCTCTCTCTCTCTCTCTCTCTCTCTCTCTTTCTCTCTCTTTTCCCTGTCCTCTTTATCTTACTCTCCTTACGCTCTCCCTTTATGTTTATATATGTATATAGATATATACATATATATAAATGCATACATATATAGACACACATATCTGTATGTACATTTTGTGGTTTTTATCTATAGCTAGCTAGTTAGCCCTCATTTCTCTCCTGAGCTTTTCTCAGCTTTCCTAAACTGCTCCATGATCATCTCTACCTGGAAGACTCATAGGCATTTCAAACTCGACTTGTCCAAAACTGAACTCTTCCCCCCCCCACCTCCATCAGCACCTTTGCTAAATCTTCATATTCCAGTCTAGAGTACTACTATTCTTCTAGTCCCTGAAGTTCACAACCTTAGTTTCATCCTTGACTCCTCCTCATGCATACTCACTCTTCATATCCGTCTGATATTCTAAGTCTAATTGGTTTAATTCCATGGCACCATCTCTTGCATCTGTCTAAGTTCTCTCTACTTATTTGCCTAGTTCATGTCCTCACCACCTCTAACGTGGACTATTGCAGCTTCCTGATGGGTCTTTTTGTTTTAGGTTTCTTCCTACTTCAAAACATCTTCCAACTTAACTGCCAAAATGATATTCCAAAGCACAGGTCAGACTATGTTATTGTCCTTCTCAAGAAGTTCCACTGGCTTCTAGGGTAAAACACAAACTTTTCTCTTTAGCATTAAAAATCATTCATGGTCTGACTCCAACCTATCTTTCTAGACTGATTTTACTTTATTTACCCTCATGCACATTACACTGGCTAAATTGTTCTTGTGCCCAATGTTCCATTGCCCACTTTCATGCTCAAGCTGTCTTCCATCCCCAAAAGACTCTCCCACCACATTTCTGCCTCTCAGAATTTTCAACTACTTTCAAGGCTCAGATCAAATGAAGTATCTTATAGGACACCTTTTCTAATCCCAATTTTTAGTGTCTTTCCCTGCCCCTAAATCACTTTCTGGTCACTTTGCATATACTTCTCTGGATATATGTCATTTCTCTTCAGCAGAATATAAACTTTTTTTCACAGCAGAGACTATTTTTATATCCTCGGTGCTTATCATGGTGCATTATGTGTATGTGTGTTTCTATACACACATATACACATAAATGTATATATATGCATACACACATATGCACACAAATATGTTTCCACCTACGACAAGGCATAATTTTATCAATATAAGCAACTCCCAGTAAGGAAACTCTTTGTAAATAAAGATCAGCAGCTGCTCTGAAAATGAAAATCTTAATAGAAATCTGAAATCTTAGGTGACTTGCCTAGGACCCCACAGTCAACATGTGCCAAAGGTGGCAGACAGATTCTCATTCACCATGTCTTACACCATAGTAGGTATTTGTTGAATGAATGAATTTTGTATACAGGGCTGAGTGAAGCTTTGAACATAGATTTTTTAATTCCAAGTCTGGTGTTTCTTGCAGCAGACCACTTATATATGCATAATGTCTGTGTATATATTTAGTAAATATGTATCCTTGTAATTATCCCTGCAACATAAGGCTGATAGATCCTTTGCTTATCAATGTTAGCATAAATCTCCAAGAGAGCATAGTGCTGGTGAATTTGAGAATTTTAGAATAAATTAGACATTAGTTAAAATAATAACAGCAACATGAGAATCTCAAAATGATCCTTTAGTTGTAAACATATGCTCCTTTCCCATTATCCCCACATCTTGTATGAAAGTCATGAGTCATGATATCCCACAGAGAAGGAGCATGCCAACACCCTTTTCTTCTGTCACTTATCTTGAATGCATACTTTTCCAATTAGGTATGTTCTTAAGGCATTTCCTTAAGAATGACACACAATATATACTCAGGGTGTCCCTTCTTATTGTCCTAAATGCCCTGGGGCTGAGCACTTTCTTCTAGGAAGGAAGAGAAGTCAACAAAAACCAAAGCCTAGTGGAGCTATGTTTTAAATATAGACTTGTTTTAGAATCATAAATCATCATTCGAGAAATAATTTTATGGGAAGAAGTTAGGTGGGGAGGGAAGGAGTGATGGGAATCTTGCAGCTCTAAAGAAGGGCTAGGTTGGGGCCTCTGCTGTCCCTCATGCCAGTACCCTCCCCCCATCTACATCCCATTCTTTCTCCTCAGAAAGAGTAGTCATCTTGGATCTTGAAGCGCTCAGCTCTCACCAAGAAATTCTTTGACACTTACCTGGTTGCTGCTGTCTGCCATGTCTGTAGCACTGCGAGCTCCTATCCTTTGTTGTCAAGCAAAAAGAGACTCTTTTCTCCATTTTTAGTCTTTATCTTCTCTGCTATTGGCTGGGGCCCTCTATATCTGTGCTCTTCCTATTTTGGGGGGACCAGTTACTAGCATCTCCATTGCATTTAACCACTTAAAATGAGAGTTATTTTTTTAAATAAAGGAATATTTACTTCATAGGTAGAGCAAAACCAAATGCAGAAACATTCCCCTACCCCTTTGGGGAACATAATCCCCCTTACCCCCTCTTTAGTCTCTGATGGGAGTGTGTGCAGTTCTTTTATTTTTTTTATTTTTAATTAATCAATTTATTTATTTATTACTGACTTGTTTGTTTACTTTTAGTTTATAAGGTTCACTTCCAGAATCACTTGAGTTTCAGATTTTCTCCCCTTCCTTACCCCCTCCCCCCATGGTGGCATACAAGCTCAATGGAGTGAACTATGGGAAAAAAATAAATCCAAACATGGAGAAGAACAATAGCATGTATTGCTTCAGACTCCATTTAAACTCTGGTCTTTCTAGATCTTTCTCTGAATATAGACATCTTCCATTCTGAGACCTGTAAAGTTGTCTTATAGTCTTGTGTCACTGAGAAGAGTTCTGTTTATCAAGGTTGGTCATCACACATATGATGTATCTGTGACTGTGTACAAATTTTTCCTGGTTCTGCTCTTCTCATTTAGCATCAGTTTGTATAAACCTCTCCAGGTAATTATGAAGTCCATCTCCATCCCATTTCTTACAGCCCAATAGTATTCCATTACATTCATATACCATAATTTGTTCAGCCATTCCCCAATTGATGGACATCCCCTAAATTTCCAGTTTTTTTGCCACCACAAAGAGAGCTGCAATAAATACTTTTGTATATATGGGTCCTTTTCCCACTTCTATGATCGCTTTGGGATATGACCCCAAAAGTGGTATTACTGGGTCAAAGGGTATGCAATTATTTATAG
>CM053593.1:213552081-213568296 GCA_028646575.1 Pseudocheirus occidentalis
AATAACTAGCCTTAAGCTAGGGTAAAGAGTGATCAAGATCAAAGGAGGGTCCTTGTACAGTGTCTGCATTTTTTTCTGATCACATAGATCTTCTGCTGGGGGACACACAAACTTTGTGGGTTCCTTGTAGTTTTGGCTCTGTATGAAATGGCTTTGTAATAAACAGACTATTGATTACATCTCTGTCTCTTTATTTTCACTGGTTGCTAGTCCGCCCAACTGTGCTCGTTGCAGTATCCTTTGACCACTGGAACATCATATTCCAAGCCCTTTGATACCTTAACGTAGAAGTTGCTAGATCCTTTGTTATCCTGATTGTCTTTCCACAATATCCAAATTGTTTCTTCTTGGCTGCTTGTAATATTTTCTCCTTGATCTGGGAACTCCAGAACCTGGCTATAATATTTCTAGTAGTTTTCTTTTGGGGATCTTTTTCAAGAAGTGATGGGTGAATTCTTTCCATTTCTATTCTGCCCTCTGGTTCTAAAATAGCAGGGCAATTTTCCTTGAGAATTTCTTGAAGGATGCTTTCTAAGTTCTTTTTTGATCATGGGTTTCAAGTAGTCCAATTATTTTTAAATGATCTTTCCTGGATCTATTTTCCATGAAATATTTCAAATTGCCTTCTATTTTTCCATTTGTTTGGATCTTTTTAATAGTATCTTGATTTCTCATGAAGCCATTCGCTTCCTTTTGCTCCAGTCTAATTCTGAAGGAATTATTCTCTTCAGCGAGCTTTTGAAATTCTTTTTTCATCTGGAAAATTAGGCTATTTAAGGCATGTTTCTCCTCATTGGCTTTTTGGGCCTCTTTTGCCATTTGATTTAATCTATTTTTAAGGTGTTATTTTCTTCAGTCAGGTTGTTCACTCTCTTTTCATGATTTTCTTGCATCATTCTCATTTCTCTTCTCAATTTTTCCTCCACTTTTCTTACTTGATTTTCAAAATCCTTCTTGAGCTCGTCCATGGCCTGTAACCAATTCATATTTTTCTTGGAGGATTTTGGTGCAGGAGTTCTGACTTTGTTGTCTTCCTCCCTTTCCACGTTTTCATCCTTTTTGTCCCCCAAAAAAGAATCTAATGTTGGATTGCTGTGTTTGGTTTGCTTTCTTTGATTGCTCATGTTTCCAGTCAATTACTTGACTTTTGAGCTCTTTGCCACAGCAGAACTCTGCTTCCAGAGGAGAGAGCTTTGTTCCAAATGGCTGGGGTTTTCTCAGTTGCCACAACTATTAGGAGGGTCCTGTCTCTGTGGCCCCTATAAACTCTGGCTCACTGGTCACACACCTTAGGACCACCACCCAAGGCTGTGATCCAGATCCAGGCAGGTTAAAGCAAGAGGAACTACCCTCCGAATGATGGCTTGGCCCCCCTATGATCTGCAGGCCAGGAGCTCTGAAGCAGCTATGTGGAGGCAGCAGCAGAGCAGGGCCACTGCACCTCTGCCACTTCTAGCTCTGGGGGCAGGGGCCAGACCTGCTCCTTCGTCCCTTCCAGTTCCAACAGCGTTCTACACTGACCTCTCACTTTTTATTTTTTTATTTTTTTGCATTTGATAATTCTGGAAACCAGTTCTGCTGCTGGTCATCCACTCGCCCAAAGTCCACTGCAACTACTGGTTGCGGCACCCTGGGGCTAAAACAACAGGCTCAGGAGGGGCTGGACTTGGCTTCCAGTGAACTGTGATGAACCCTTCCTGTCTGCCTGCCGATCTGCCCTCAGTGGGAGATTTGTTTCTCTCTGTCACTTTGTGAGTTCTATAGCTCTAAAATTTATTTAGAGTCATATTTTATAGGTATTTGAGGTGGTTATGGGGGGAGCCATGGAGTTTTCCTGCTTCTAAGCTGCCATCTTGGCTCTGCCCCCCTCTAAATAATTTTTTATTAGAGAAATGCAAATTAGGACAATTCTGAGGTACTACCTCACACCTATCAAACTGGCTGACCTGACAAAAAGGGAAAATGATAAATGTTTGAGAGGATGTGGGAAAACTGGGACACTAATGCATGTAGAATTGATCCAACTATTCTGGAGCAGAATTTGGAAGTATGCCCAATAGTCAACCAAATTGTGCATATCTTTTGATCCAGTAACACCACTAACTATTGGGTTTTTATCCCAAAGAGATCATACAAAAGGGGAAAGCAACTCCATGTGCAAAAATATTTATAGCAGTTCTTCTTGTGGTGGCAAAATAGTGGAAATTGAGGGGATGCTCATCAATTGAGGAATGGTTGAACAAGCTATGGTATGTGAATGTAATGGAATACTATAGTTAAAAAAGAAATGATAAACAGGCAGATATCAGAAAAAACCTGGAAATACTTGCATAAGCTGATGCAAAGTAAAATAAACAGAACCAGGAAAACTTTGTACACATATCTGCAACATTGTATGATGATCAACTGTGAATAACTCAACTCTTCTTAACAATACAATGATCCATGAGAAATACAAATAACTCACAAAGAGAAAAGCTATCCACATCCGGATAAAGAACTGATAGACTATAAAGGTAGATTGAAGCAGGGTATTTTTTTGTTTACTTTATTCTTTTTTGTGTTTTTTTCTTTTGATCTGTTTTTTCTTTCACATCTGTGACTAACATGGAAATATGTTTTCATGTTTGCATTGCATAACCTATATAAAACTGCCTTTTCAGAAGAGGGGAATAGAGGTGAGGGAGAGAGAAAAAAATGGAATTTGAAACTTTATAAAATGAATGCTAAAATTCTCTTGACATGTAATTGTAAAAAATAAAATATTATTTAAAAATTAAAACCTTCCTCATGATTAAAATATGGAATTTAGAACTGAAGATAATGCTTCAAATTTGTTCTGATTTGGGCAGAATACAGCAGAACTCTAGGACTACAGATAAATCCACAAGGCAAAAATCTATAAGAATCCAAATGAACTCTTCAAAAGAGAACTTGCTTAAATTATTATAATCACAAACACTTGCAAAAGTACACACACACACAGAAGCATGCATACACACACACACACACACACACACATATATATATCTGTATATGCATATTGAAATACATGTATTTCAAGGAGGCTGAATTAGGACTATACAATTATAGATTTAGAGCCAAAAATGACATTAGAGACCATCTAGTACAGCTCCCTTATTTTGCAGATGAAGCAAGAAAACCAGAAAGGGTTTGTCTAAAGTCCTACAGAGAGTGTTGTCATATAGTGGAAAGACACTAAACGAGGCATCTTCTGCCTTCTTCTATGAAGTATCTGTGTATCATGAATCAAATCCTTTCATTTTCCTGGCCCTCAGTTTCTATATCTGGAAAAATAAGGAAACTGATTTGAATGGTCTTAGAGATCTCTTCCAGTTATAACATTCTATGAAAATATCCTGCACCATCTTACAAAAACATTGACCAACATGTTGAATGTTGCCCAGGCTTTCCCCCACTTGGCAGGATTATACTAAAGCCATATTTGACCTTGGTGACTCAAGGAAACATGCCACCAGCATGATAGAGTTATATTTTCCACTTAAAATTCCTACTTATAGACTTACTCAACTTGAATAACATCTCCTTTTCTCAGGACATATACACACAGGGTCTTAAGAAATGCCATTTTTAAGGTTAACAGTAATGTTAAAGAAAAAGAAAAAGGAAAGGGGAGAGAAGGATGAGACAGAAAGAAATTGAGAGAGAAGAAGGTGAGAGAAAGAGAGAGAGACAGAGACAGAGAGACAGAGACAGAGACAAAGGCAGAAACAGAGAGACAGAGACAGAAACCAAGACAAAGAGAGACAGAGAAACAGAGAGAGACAGAGACAGACAGAGACATAGAGACAGAGATACAAAGACAGAGAGACAGAGAGCTCTGGCTATCAAGCACTAGACCTAAAAAAAAAGAAAAACTATCAAATTTTGAACTGACTTGGAAAAGGAACTATTAAAAGAAAATAAGCAGTTTAGTGTATCCCTAGGTGTACCATAGCATTGAACTTGACTCAGTGCAAACAGAACATGCATTGTCTGTTGGATAATAGGACCCATCAATAGCAATACTGTCTGAGGGAAAAGCAGTAGGGGGAAAGTGTCTATTAACAACCAGTTCCTGTTCTTGGATTGGTGTTATCTGATATAATGCCAGCCCAGGGACTCCATTTCAGCTGTCAGCTTGTCAGCATGATGTATTTCTGTGATATGCTGGGGACATGCTTGGTTTTGGTATAGAGGATAGGATGAAGATCCAATTAACTTTAGCTTATGATATATGCATGTATATGTATATGCATGTGCATGGGTGTGTATAGGTGTATATGCTTTGTGTTTGTGTGTGAACACACCCGTGCAGACGAGTGCATGTGGACACACATGCATGCTTACACATATGCACACACATGCACGCAGTGCACACATACGCATGCACACATGAACACACGTGCACAACGCACACACATACGTACGTATGTACATACACGCATACATACATACATACCAAAACTCTGAAAAGGATATAAAAGAAACTTTCACCCCCTACTCCTTTACAGGGGGACAGGGAGGCCAAGTGGGAAAATCATTTAACATTCTGCAAGTAGGATAAAAAGCCAATATTCATTCACCTTGAGGGATTAAGAATAAAAGGGAATTTCCACCTGAAAGGAGCCCTTACAAGCTGAACATAACACTAATTACTGGCATTATAGGAAGGAAAATAGATGGTAAGGAATCCCAAGGTCAGCTGAGACAGTAATTTTCTTTAGTGCATTCCTGTATCTGTTGCATATATACAGGACTGCTTTTGTCTTTTTTTAATAGTCACTCCTAAGGTGGAATGGAGGTATTTGGAAACAAGTTGCAATGAAAAGTGGCTTATGGAAAAAAGATAGCAGATTGCTATTTAAGCTTTCCCTATGGGGCTCTGCCAATTCACCTCCATTCTTTCTCTCATCACCTTTGCTATTCCAGGCTGAAAGCCTTGATACAGTGGTTGGTGATGTGGAAAAATGAGGAACAGCCTCCTTCACTTTTCCTTTATGACCTAATCCGAGATATCCAAAGCCCTACTACATGAAATAAAGACAATGGGACTAGGTGTTAAAAGTCTTAAACTCTGCTTTGGGAAACGTAAGGTAAACCTCACATGGGGACTGTTTACTCGTTTATAAAATGGCATCATAGAAGCCCAGACAAATAAATCTGGGGAAAAAATACGAAGATCATCTGTTTTGTTCCTTTATAGAAGCATATCATAAAATGAACCATCCAATATGATTCCTTTGAGATCATGTCTGTCTCTCTGTCTCTGTGTATTTCTCTCTCTGTTTCTTTGTGTCTCTGTCTGTCTCTGTCTCTCTCTTGTCTCCATAAATCTATTTTTCTCTGTCTCATCTCTGTCTCAGCCTATGTGTCTCTGTTGCTCATCTCTGTCTCCCCTAAGCTCTTTCTCCCCTCTCCCCCTTCTCTATCTCCCCTCCTTTCTCCCTCCCCTCCCAATGGGGAAGGGGGTTCCACAACAAACGCAAAATATTCTGCTGTGTCATTGTTCTAATCATATTTCTTCTTAATTTTTTAACTTTGAGGATCTTGTGTTAAATACTGGAATTATCCATTCAACAAACAGTAAGTGCCTACTATTTGTAGAGTGCTGGGTACTGGAGATACAAAAATGAAAGCTTCTGATTTCCTAAATAGATAAATACAAAGAGAGAGGGGGAAAAACCAGTCCCTGATAGAAAAATATGAAATATGTATAAAATAATGTTTTGGAATACTTAGTAGATTTAGGAATGTAGACAAGTGTTGCATAGGGGTCAGTCTTTGGATGGAACTTTGAAGGAAGTTAGAACAAATATACTAAGAGAGGCGAAGAGATCTCTCAGTGACTAAGGAATGAGATGATTCCCCTTTTTCTTTTTTCTCTTCCTTAGTTGAACAAGTCCCATTCCTTGAAGTTCACCCCATAGGTCATACCTGCCTGAAATAGAATTCTTTTGCTAATTTTCCGTGCCTTTTAAAATACTAAAGAGTGTTGAGTTCCAGTAAAATCACAGGGCTTGACAAACTTGTCTGTGTCATTGTATCCTGCGACTATGACTATATTAAAACAAATTTTAGAACTGGATGATGAAACAGTGCAATGTAACATAAAGAGTACTAGAAGCTCAGTTTTGTTACTTACTATCTCTGTAATCTTGGTAAAGTCACTTGTTCCCTCTGTTCTTTATTTGTAAAATGGGAGCTGGTTGGATTATTAAGGTTAATACCAGCTCTAATAGTTAAGCAATTTGTTATATAATTTATTGGGGAAATCTCACTATTATGTGATATTGTGGAGCAAAAACAGAGATTCAAGGTTCAGTTATCTGGGCAGGTTAGTCTATTTTCCACTTTGCATAAGTAGAGACAGCCATAAAGCACATTGGTATATAGCCTTTATAGCCTATATATATATATATATGTATATAGTCCTTATTCATTTTCAGTCTTTTTAGTTGCGTTCAACTCTTCATGATTCCATTTGGGGTTTTCTTGGCAAAGATACTGTAGTGATTTGCTATTTTCCAACTCATTTTACAGGTGAGGAAATGACGCAAACAAGGTGATGTGATTTGCTTGGGGTCACACAGCTAGAAAGTATCTGAGGCTAGATTTGAACCCAAGTCTTTCAGACTCTAGGTCTGGCACTTTTATCTACTGCACCACCTAACTGTCCCCTTCTTGATTTAGCTTCTTTCAATGAAGTCTGACCAGAATAACAAGAAGACTATTAAGTGGTAATTACTTTCATGGGAGAATTTGAAGTTATTGGTTGGGCATGCAAGATGATAGCCATTTAAGGCGATTCAGTTCTAGGAGTTATCATTTTTATATTTCTTCCATAAGATGATTGGTGGATTCTTACTATTTCTATTTTGCCCCCTCGTAAGAGATCAAGGCAGTTTTTGTTTATGATTTCTTGAAATACGATGTCTAGGTTTTTTTGTTTTTTGTTTGTTCATAGCATTCTGCTTCCTGGACAGATTTGTTTGTTTGTTTGTTTATTTATTTATAATTTTATTTATCTAATTTTTTTCCATGTTTTTAAATTTATTTTCATCTTTCTTATTCTCACACGAGTCAGTATATTCTATTTAGTTCATCCTTTGTAATTTTCAGGGACTTTGTGGCTTAAGTAAGGTTTTGTACCTCTTGTGTCAAGCTGTTGATTCTCTTTCCAATTTTTTCTTACATCCATCTGTCTGTCTATCTATCTATCTATTTTTTCTACACACATACATGCACATACATATGTATTTGTCTTTTCCTTTTTTTCCTCTAGTGCTCTCATTTCCTTTATAAAACTATTTCCACTAAAAAAAAATTTCATCTCTTCCAGGTATTCTTGTTGAATTTGTGCCCTAGCACTGTTTTGCTTTGAGCTCTTGCTTGTATATGTTTTGGAATTATTCTCTTTTTCTAATTTTGTGTCTTCAATATTCCTGGCCCCATAATAGTTCTTTAGGATTCTCCTTTTGTTTCCTCATTCTTCTACCCCATTTCCAGACTTAAGACTTCATATTAGGACTGCAATCTGAATATTTCTGGAGAGAATGTCTGGGATGAGCTTGGGTCTACAAGAGAACGAAAGGGTCCTGCTGCTCCTTTCTTGGGATACCAAGTGTTGTGTTATTGCAGCATCTCAGGAATAGTTCAGGCTGGGGATCTGCAAGCTTGCAGTGCTCCCAAAGCGATCTGATTCAGGGCAAAGAATGATCACTCCCCTCCTTGTCTGAATTCAGCAAGTTCCTGACATAAGTTTGGATTTGCCTAAACACCTATGGGCTTGCCCCTGGTTGGAATTCCAGTGGGTTCCCCACCTGGAAAACTCTGCAGATGCAGAATGATGAGTGGTTTGGGGACTTCCTTTTGTCCTGGCACAGGGCCTTAGCCCTTGGGATAAAATTTCATCTCCTAAGATAAGACCCCATATCTAGTGTATAAAGACCTCTATGTCTGTCTCCCTATGGCAACCTGGGCTAGAAAAATGACTCACTGTAATTTTTTTTTTCTATCAGGAGTCAATCAGATTCATTTTATAAATCTTTGTGGCATTGTAGGAGAGATCTCAGCTATACTTCTTCCTGATACTTGATCACCTTGTCCTCAACCATACCAATAACATTTATGAGTCCTATGTGCCTGCAAAATGTAAGCTCTAACAAGTTCTACCAAAATAGAAAGTCTTTAGATATAAATCCAGCTATCCAACTAGCTGTCTGACTGATACTTTGATTCATTACCTGAATATTGGCTAACAATTGGAAAATTTTTATGATCACACAACCCATGAAACAGGCATATTATATTAATCTTCAGCCCTATTTAGCCCCCTTCTGCTTTTGTAATTACAGCACAGGAGAAGTGAGAAAATTTCTATACTCCAAGTTTTGCCTTAAATGTTGGTGCTCTTTATAAGCTCATTTATAAAGCATTATGATGATGAGATATTTTATGTAGTATCATTTCATCATTTACTGAGGGGAAATGAATTTGAAACGATATAACAATAGCTAGCTAACATTTATATGGAGCAGTTAAGTAGTACAGCAGCTAGAGCCCCGGGCTTGGAGTCAGGAAGATTCATCTTCCTGAATTGAAATTGGCCTCAGACACTTATTAGCTGTGTGACCTTGGATAAGTCACTCAATCCTGTTTGACTCAGTTTCTTCATCTGTAAAAATGAGCTGGAGAAAGAAATGGTGAACCACTCTAGTATCTTTGTCACAAAAACCCCAAATGGGGTCAAAAAGAGTTGGACAGAACAATGATATTTATATATAGAGCCAAGCATTAAGTCCTTTACAATTATTCTCTCATTTGATCCTCACAGCAACACTAGGTAACAGGTGCTATTGTTATCTCCATATTACAGATGAGGAAACTGAGGTAGAGGTTAAGTGTCCAGCTCAGGGTCACACAGCTAGTAAGTGTCTGAAGCCAGATGTGAGCTCAGGAAGATGAGTCAGGAAGGTAGAATCTGGCACTCTAGCCATTGTACCACCAGCTGTTCTTTAATGAAATATATACAGTGAACAAAAGAAAAACAGTTTTACATCTGAACATGATGCTGTAAGTCCCACTAGGTCAGACTTAGAAATCTCCATTTGGGTTGGAAAAGACCCAGAGGACCCAGAACTTGTGGAGTGGGGGACTCTTTTACCTCTTTTACGCAATTTGAATGAAAGGCTTTGTATCTTGTTTTGACTCTTTACAACTGTGTTACACAACTGTGATCTGAGTCATTTCATCTCTTTTGTCTCCTTGGATTTATGGGATTTGTTATTCCCTTCTAAGTCATGTAGACAATTCCTTCAATCTGCCAAGATTGTCTTGGATACTGCCCTTCCAAATTTCTGCCAGCTCCTGCCAACATGGTGGATTATGCCAACTTTATAACACTGTTCTCTACTCCATCAAGTCATTCAATGATTAAAAAGAGAGCATGAACTAAACATGAGTTTTTGTACTATGCTTATATACTTGAGACTGAAAACTTTGGGATTCTACTTGACACTTATTTCCTACTTAAGAATAAACTGTTAATAGTCATCTATTTTTAAAAGAAAAATTATTTTCAATTCCAAATTCTCTCTCTCCAGTTGCTCCTACTAATATTGAGAAAGCAAGAAATATGATACCCATTATACATATGAAACATGCAAAAGATACTTCTGCACTAGCCATGTTTCCCCTCCCCTCAGAAAAATATGCAAAAAAGTGTAAAAAGAATATGTTTCAATCTGCACTCTGAGTCCATTTGGTCTCTGTCTTGAGATAGATAAGAGTTTTACATCATGATTTTGGAGTTGTAGTGGGTCATTATATTAATCAGTTATGATGTATTTCATTGTTGATTACCTTTACAACATCACTATTGTTCAGGTTCTTTTCACCTCTCTTCACACTAATTTATATAAGTATTTCAAGATTTTTCTGAAATCATCCACGTGATAACTTCTTACAACACGACAGTATTCCATCATATTCACATGCTATAAGTTATTCAACCATTCCCCAATTTGTGGGCATCTCCTTATGTGAAAAAAGTGCTAAATCACTAATAATTGGAGAAATACTAATTAAAACAACTCTGAAGTACCAACTCACACCCATCAGAGAAAAGAAAAGAGCTATAGTACATATTTTTGTACATATGGTTCCTTTTCCTTTGGTTTCCTTAGGGTATAGAACTAATAGCAATATTGCCAGATCAAAGTGCATGCACAGAGGCTTTTAAATTTGCATTTAGTGATTTAGAACACTTTTTAATATGGTTATTTACAGTGTTGAGTTCCTCCTCTGAAAACTGACTGTTCATGTCTTTTGACTATTTATCAATTGGGAAATTGATCCTAAATTTGGTTAAGTTCTCTAAATATTTGAGAAATGAGACCTTTATCAGAGAAACTTGTGGTAATTCACCCCTCCTTCAGTTTTATACTTTTCTAATTTTGATTATAGCAGTTTTATTGGTGCAAAAACTTTTTTAATTTTATATAATCAAAATTATTCATTTTACCTCACAAGAACCTCTCTATATACTGTTTGGTCATGGACCCTTCCCTTATCCATAGATCTAATAGACATATTCCCCCCATAATTTGCACGTTATATCACCCTTTATATCTAAATCACATACTCATTTGAACTTATGTTGGCATGTGGTATGATATGCTGGTCTATACCTAGTTTTTGCCAGACTACGTTTTAGTTGTCTCAATAGATTTTGTCAAATGGTGAGTGAGTCCTTGACCCACTAGCTAGAATCTTTGAGTTTATCAAAAAGGAGGCTGCTATACTGTTTTGTTTCCATTCATGGTATACCTAATCTAATCTATTGATCAACCAGTCCATTTCTTATCCAATAAAAATGTTTATAATTATTGCTTTATAATATAGCTTGAGATCTGGTACTACTAGGACTCTTTTTTCCACATTGATTCCCTTGATAGTCCTGATCTGTTGTGCCTCCAGAAGAATGTTATTATTATTTTTTTATAGTTATATAAAGTAATTCTTGGGCAGTTTGATTAGCATGGTACTTAATAAGTGAGTTAATTTAGGTAGTATTTTCATTTTCATTATATTGGCTTAGCCTATGCATGAGCAATTAATATTTCTCCAACTAAATCCATATTTAGTGAATGCTAGTAGTCACTACCTGACTTTCTAAATCATCACACATACCCACTAAATGGTCCATTTTCAATTTTTTTCTAATGATTAAAATCATTTGTCTACAGTTTCTAGAATAATTTTCTTTTTTTTGCCATTTTCAAAAATTGACATAATACTTGCCTCAAGTTTGGGGCTATATAAAGGAAGTCTTACATTGTTACATGTATTCTATTTGTGACAATTAAATTTCCTATTTCTCAGTCTCTCAAACAAAATTCTATTTTTAAGAATGTCAGAATCATGTTAAAATGTGCAAATTCTTTGGCTGAACAATTCCCCTACCATGTTACTATGCCCATACCCACAAAGAGATTAAAGAAAGAAGAAAAGGTTTTATGCATATACAAATACTTAAAGCAGCTCTTTTCATAGCAGTAAAGAACTATAAAATAAGGCAGTGCCCATCAATTAGGGAATGGTTGAACAAATCATTGTATATGAAAGTGGTGGAATACTATTGTCCTGTGAGAAATGGTGAAAGAGACAGCTGAAGAGAAGTCTGAGAAGACTTATATAAGTTGACGCAGTGAAGTGGCAGAATAAGAACAATTTGTACTGTAAGAACATTGCAAAAATGAATAGTTTTGAAAGACTTTAAAACTCTAACCAACACTATGATCAACGATTAGTGATAAATAATGCTACCCACTACCTAAGGAAGAGATGATGGGCTAATATTCAGAAGGTAAACCATGTTTTTTACTATGGCCAATACTATGTTTTATTTATTATTAGGGTTTATTGGGGTGTTTTTATCCCTAGTGGGAAGAAGAAGAAAGGGGGAAAAGACAATCTAAAAAAAATTTAAAACAGAATATAAAAATAATAGAAAGAAAAACTGATGTGCTATTTGCTGTTGCAGTTCAGTCCTTTCAGTCATGTCTGACTCTTTGTGACTGCATTTGGGTTTGGGTTTATTTTTTTTAAGATATTGAAGTGGTTTGCCATTTCCTCTTCAGCTTATTATGCAGATGTTATACACCTATTCAAAGAGAGCTATCAGATTAGCCGATGACTCCTAAGTGTTGAGGTTTGGGTAAAAGAAGCCATTGCAATACTCAGTAATTTACCGAGCAAAGCAAAATAAACCAAGTCAGGGAAATGGGCAACATCAGCTACACAGCGTCATTGGGTCAGAATTCTCAAAACTGGAATATATTGTAGCACATTTTAACAACTAAGACTTAACTACCATGCAGTGGCACAGCCAAGTTACCAAAGATAATTAACCCAATCTACCTTGGAATATTATACAAATAATACATATACTTGCAAAGGTAGACAAGTATAAAATTGTTATCCAAAGTGATTGTTTTCCTCCCCTTAGCAGGCACACAAAGTGTTCAACACAATAGGCCATATCCAGTTCTTGGAAACGTACCCTCTCCACCCTTTATGACACTTCTAGCAATGCTTACTTATATAGGTGAGGTGATTACATGTCAGTGTATTCTACTTTTCATAACTTGGCCTTATTTTAACTCTCTAGACTTTTTAGACATTACTCCCCTCCACACACTCTATGATGCAACCAAAATGATCTTGGTGTTTCTCACACACAAAATGCTAATTCCCATCTCCATTCCTTCTGCAGACAGACTCCTGTGACTAGGAAGCACTCATTCTTTACCTCTACTTAGAATCCCAAGAATCATTGAAGATCCAGCTCAAGGACCATTTTCTTTATGAGGTCTTCCTGCAAACCCCCAGTTGTTAATGCCCCCTTTTCTCCCCATCTAATTCAGTGGTTCTTAACCTTCCTAATGCCATGACTCTTTAATACTCCTATGTGGGCATATCTGCACGTGGGTGGACCCACCTGGAGACAGATAGAGGAGCAGTGTTTTGGTTCCTAAGACCATTGGAAATATGTGTTTTCTGATGCAATTGTGTGTGCATTTTGTATCCCTCATTAGAAAGAAGGTTCCTCAAGGGCAAGGACTATTTCCCTTTTGATTTTGTATCTCCCTCTCCTATCATGGAGCTTGACACATAATTAGCACTTAGTAAGTACTTATTCATTGATTGTCCAGCATCATTAGTACATGTCCTGAAGTTGTACCACTATTTTTGAAGTAAGCCCACCATGATCTCTGATGGTTTCCCATTGCCTACAGAAAAATAATCAAACTTCACCCTGACATTCAAGGCATAATAGGAAACTGGCTACTAAGTTGTATTTCCCATAATTCTTCATTTCCCATAATTCCTCTACACATAATTTCAAGAGACCTGGGTTTAAGTCAAGAGATCTGGATTCTACTACTAACAATCCATGAAACTTTTGCAAGTCAACTAACCCATCTAGACCTCAGTTTTCTCATCTGTAAAATGGGGGTAATAGTAACACCCCCAAGGTTGTTGTGAGAATTAAATGAGATAATAATTCAGTGCTCAGCACAGTACCTGGAACATAATAAGCACTATATAGACATTAGCTATAATAATGTTGTTCAGTCATTCAGTTGCACCTGACTCTACATGACCCAATGGACAAAGGTCATGGAGTTTGCTTGGCAAAGATATTGGAGTTGTTTGTCATTTCTTTCTTCAGTGTGTGGCCATTTTACAGATGAGGAACTAAAGCAAATAAGGATTAAGTGATTGCCCAGGATCACACAGTTAGTAAGTGTCTGGGACCAGATTTGACCTCAGATCTTCCCAGATTTATCCACTGTACCATCTAGTTGTCCAGAGTACTAGTAGCAGTATTACTATTATTACTACTACTAATAATAAACATTTATTTTATGTCCCTTCTAGCTTCCAGGTTCTGATTTTGATTGCACTCATGAAGAGTTCAAGTAAAGTGACTCTCAAAAAGTAGTGTTCAAGTTATGCCAAAATGCAAAACAATAGACCAAACTTTTTATAATAATTTAGTGATAAATGAGCATTTATGATGATTAAGCTACCCTATAAATAATTGGTATTCCAATACTTAAAAATGCCTATATATTATCTAGTCTATGTAGAGTTCAAAGGGCTTTTACTAAAGATTTATGTCTTATTCTTGGCATGACTGGCATTGAAATTCCTTCAGGCGCCAAACATTTAATATTCTTGCCAAACCAAGAGACATGGCAGCCAAGATCAACACCTGTTTAGAATACAAGTTCATTTGCAAAACGTTACAGAGAAGAAGTTAGAGGAGAAAAAAGGAGTGGGGCAGGGTGGGGAACAGGGTGAAAGACTACCACAATATTTTATCACAAAACTTGATCTTACAGAGACTGTGGTTTAAGACTCATTTAAGTCAAGAATATTTGCAAATGAAACCAGGAAGACAACAAAGAGAACCAAAAGGGAACAGCTCTGCCACTGTTTCCATGGTAATCTGTTATCATCATCACAGTGACAGTGGAACACTTCATTTGAATTCTACTAACTTACTACATGTGCTATGTGACAAAATGTTAATGGCATCTAAGTAAATGAAGAAGGGAATAATGACTGCACATAAATAACTACAGGTATAGATAAGAAGTTCTTGCAGGAGACAGCATAATTAAAAATATATTTACGAAATGATTTCAAGATATTCCAAAGAACGGATTTCAAAATACTGAAAAAGTCTTCCAGTGATGCTTTTGCCAAGAGAAAAGGCAACAAGATGATATCACTTATTAACAATGATGCCTTTAAAATCTTTATAAATATTTTCCATGCACACACCAGAAGTATCCTTAATGGATATACCAGAAGAGAAGGGGAAAACTATTCCAGACAAGTCCATCTCTTCATGGTTATATATCTGACTGAGAGACGTAGAGAACATACAAACTCATTATATTGTTTATTTACCACAAAATACAGTTTATTTTGTTGAATAAAACGGTACCTTGAAGTTTCTTCTCAAATGAGGTATCTCCCATGGGCATATTAAAATTATACCAGACTCTTTGACATATGGAGAGAAATGTATTTAATACTCTGCTGAGTACTGGCATGAAGCAAGATGTAATACTGGAAGGTATTTGGATATGTAAGATGTTGCTAGTATTAATGATGTGGCAAAAGTTTCCTTATTAATTAGAAGACTCCCTCTAAGCTCTTAATTGAAGGTAGCTTAATAATAACTATACTGAGCCCTAGAATACTACAAAGTTTCTTCGGTGGAATACAAAATAATGTCATAGAGATTGTCTTAACCATCCACATTGGATAAAATAGGTGAGAAATGTGACACATTGATGATGGGCAACCACTCAAGCTAATCAATTAATGTATAAATATACATATAGATGTATATTTAATTTTTATATTGAATATATAAATATATTTAACATGTATTTATATATGTATATTTAACATTCAAATTTAATTTATTAATAGCACATTGGTATGTATCCATGTAATATTTAACATGCATACATTTAATCTTTTCTCATTTTCCATAATAATTATATTTCATATGTATGTTTTACTAAAGTACTACTCTGATATGTTATCATAGTGTGGATATGACCCTGAGTTCTCAAGGACTATGTCAATGGAGAATGGAATCCTATCAGGCTGGAAGGATTTCAAGTGTAAGCTGCGTATGGGTCTGTGTACAATTGTACCTGTCTTTTGTACTTGTCTGTTCAGTTTAGTATAGAGAATTTCATTACTCTATTTTTGGCCACCAAAAGATAAACTGGGATGGAAGTGAGAGATTCTGTGTTTGATTTGCCTCCTTATAACATTGCAAAGAAAAACAAGTCTTGAAAATCTTTAATTTAAAGATTTATGAATTGGACTCAGAATGGAATAAGAAGAGATCAGACTATACTGCATTTGGGAATCTCTTCCATGGTTCCAGTGATCCCAGGCTAGGTGTCATCACAAAGGTCCATCTTTTCAAATTAAAGGTTTCAGAGATGAATATTGTCCTGGCAATGCTATATGGCTTCAAATCTTGGGGGGGACCCACCAACCTTAGGGAAAAGGAAGAAAGAAGGGAAGGAAGGAAGGAAGGAAGGAAGGAAGGAAGGAAGGAAGGAAGGAAGGAAGGAAGGAAGGAAGGAA
>CM053593.1:213568796-213602202 GCA_028646575.1 Pseudocheirus occidentalis
ATGATTCTCTGTCCTCTGGTGAGCTGGCTGGAAATCTCTCAGGCTGGGTGAGTCTGCTGGATGCCTGGCTGGAACTTTTTCTCTCAGTCTGCTCTTCTCTGCTCTCTGCTCCACGCTGGTGTGGCTTCCTTGAGTTCAGCGTTCTTCTTACCCCAACCTAAGTAGGCACTTTCCTGGGCTGGGAATCCGCCTCGCTCAGTCTCTCCGTGGGTTCTGTGGGTTCTGTCGCTCTTGAATTCGTTCAGATTCACTTTTTAGTCTTTAGCGCTAGAATGGCTATGGCTGCCGCTGCGGCTTCTCCCCACTGCCCTGGGGTCAGGCCGCGTTTGCTGGCCTTGGCTCCAGACCTGCTGTGATGGGTTCCTCCTGCCAAACTGCGTTCAGCAGGGACGTGTTTTCTGCAGTTCAGTGGATTTTGGAGCCGTAAAATTTATTGATTTTATGTGTATTTAAGGTGGCAGTGCAGGAGCTGCTGATCCTTGCTGCTTCTATGCCGCCATCTTGGCTCCTCCCTCTCTGATTTATTCTTGATATCTCATAGAGTCATTAGCTTCCACTTGCCCAATTCTAACTTCAAGGAGTTGTTTTCCTCAATTAGCTTTTGTGCTTTCCTTTTCTTGGTCAATTGTACTCTTTAAGAGTTTTCTTCAGTGGATTTTTGTTTTTCCTTTCCCATTTGGCCAATTCTACTTTTTAAGAAGTTTTCTTTTTCTAAGCTGTTGACTCTTTTTTTATATAATTATCTTACATTGCATCACTTTCATTTCTTGTTCGAATTTTTCTTCTGCCTTTCTTATATGATTTTTAACCTCTTTTTTGAGCTCTTCCCTGAGTTGCTTCTGGGCTTCAGAGCACTTTCTGTTCTTGTTTGGGGTTTTCCCCATAGGTATTTTGACATTGCTATCCTCTTCTGAGTTTGTATCTTGATCTTACCTGTCATGATAACAATTTTCTGTGTTCAGATTCTTTCTTTGTTTTTTTTTTTTGCTCATCTTTTTTGTTCTTTTTCTTTTCTTTTAAATTTGATCTCTGTTCCCAGGGTGAAATGGACACTGTATCAGGCTTCTTGTGCCAGTGGCTGCAGGCCCTGGCTCTTTGACTGGTATTGTACAGATGTTGCCCTGAGGACCATGGAGGAACCTTGCGTCTGTGGCTTCCTGAGGGGGTTGGGTGGAGGCTGGCTGATGCTATTGGAGGCCATAGGCATCTGGCTGTTTACCTGGTGCAGAGCCGAAGTCTTAGTGCATGTGCTGAGGCTGGTGGGGGTATGTTTACATTTCCCAGGATACACTGGAACACACAGAGGTCTGGCTGTTGGAAGTTGCTTCTTTGCCCGCAGCTAGGCTGAAGCACCTGGTGGTTCTCAGAACTGGAGTCTGCCTGTTGCCCTAGCTGTGTTGAGGCATGTGCAGTTCCTAGTGTTGATGTTTGCCTGGAACTCAGGGTCTTCACTGGTTTGCTGAGGTGGGGCTTGGAGTGCTTCCTGTCCTGAACTGTGCTCTCCTTTTACCTGAGTGACACAGACTGTTTCTACCATCCCTTTGAGCTTCTTGGGCTCAAAGAGGATTTCACTCCCTTGTTTTTTCTGGTTCTCTTGTTGCAGGATTTGTTTAAGGCCTCTGATTTATGATTGTTTGGAGGTAAAAATGGGAGAATTGAAGTGATTTACTGCTTACTCTAACATCTTGGCTCCCAAAAGTCCCTGTTTTAAATTATTTATCATTCACTTCAATAAATTATTTAATATTTTCTTTATTCAGAGTACCGTGCTAAGCACTGGGGGAAGTCACAAATTTTAGGCAAGATATGCACCTGTGTCTTGTGGAGCTTACCCTCCATTATGCCTTTTTTGTGCCATATCCCTCTTTGGCAGTATGGTGGATCTTATGGACCCCTTCTCAGAATAGTGGAGTGTATATGTGTTTATGTGTATGTACACATGCACACACATACGGTCACACATGCATATATACATACATATATACATGTATCTTTTGCAAGTATATGCATATAAACATATAATGTGTATTCAGTAATGTGCATATATATGTGCCTTTATATGTGTGTTTATATGTATGTATATATATGTATACACACACATACATGCACACACACACATACATTTCCTTTAGCTAGGTATCTAATCATATCACTAGCTGGAACTTTTAGTTCAGGTAACTAAATGATCAGTGACTGAGAATTTCTAGCTTAACTTAAACTGAGATATCAAATATAACCCTAGTCCTATCTGGTTAGCTCTTGCTACATCTATTTACAAAATCCCAGCTTGAGATATCAAATTTAGCTCCAATGCTTATTGATCAATTTATTTATTTTTTGGATGGGGGAAGGCAGGGCAATTGGGGTTAATTGACTTGCTCAAGGTCACACAGCTAATAAATGTTAAGTGTATGAAACTGGATTTGAACTCAGGTCCTCCTGACTCCAGGGCCAGTGCTCTTTTCACTGAACTAACTAGCTGCCCCAATCAGTTTATTATTTTACCTGATGCTGATCTTCCCCTTCTAATATAAGTTATTTGATGTTCAAATCTTTACCTTCTTCATTTTCTCTCTGTAAAAATTCCAATTATATCCATCCTGCCATGATCTATATAAGATTTTTGAAATCTTGAGATCAACTGGTTTTTGTGTATCATGAGCCTATGCTGAGTATATAATAAACTGACTATTAAAAATGTCTATACATGTTAATAAGTATGATTGACTGTGGTGACTATCAATAAAACCTTGAATATTTTTATATGAGAAACTTATATTTGTATGCATGTGCACATATATAAATACATACAAATATATACACACATTAATATGTATATATACATATGCATACTGTATGTACTATGTATGTCTACATGTGTGTATATGTATTTGTGTATGTGCGTGGATAGATACATAGACCTCCATCCCAACGAATGTCCTGGTCAGATCTAGATGAAAATGGAGTCACTTCCACCAAAAGATAGTTTGTGTTTATAGGAGATGTGTCAAACATGCATGAAGCTTGCACCAATAAGTGTAACTAGAGCCAGATTAAAATAGAATTGGGAAGTAATGATAGAGAAAAATAAAATTCAGGGAAGATAAGATTACATGTTAAAACTAAGTCATTATGCAGCCTTCAGGGCTCCGTATGTACCTGTTAGTAGCCATGTTTCTATTGGATGCCACTGGTTTAAAGAAGCTAAAGAAAATGTGCTCTGGGGAATCCTAAACCCACAAGTGCTTGTGCTTAAGATTCAGCCAAACAGTGCACATGTTTATCTCATCAAGCGGGATAAATTACTGGCCCTTCCTCTGCCGTGTCCCAGAAGTCTCTTTACCTTGAAAGTCCTCTCTTGTCCTGGAATTCACACGTTGCTCCTGTCCTCTAGTCCTGCGGCCTCAGTGGGGTGCCCAGGCCAGACTGATTCTTTCCTCTATGGCCAGATTTTTTCTATCATCCTACTCCCACTTCCATCTCCCTACTCCTTCCTTTTCAACTTCCTTTTAGGAGTTGATTCCTCAATTAGAATATAAACTCCTTGAGAGCAAGGACCGTCTTTCTTCAGGTTTGTATTTGTATTTCCATCTGAGAGAAATAATTATTTCTCTACTATATTAATAGCTAATTATTGAATGAAGACTAAGGTTCTTCCCCTTTACTGATTCTTCATTCAGAAATCAATCCCTCTAGGGCAGCCTTTGATTTCAGGGCTGATAAAGAGAGTGAAAACTCAGATCTGTTTAAAAGGTAAAGAAATTTTAGTTTAGGTAAATTGATGGATTCTGGCTGGATTCTGGCTGGCTGGATGTTTTACTCAGGTTTTGGGAAAAGTGAATTCTCCTTTTAGTCTAGATTACTCAGAATTGGGTGATATGGGCATAGATATGTCCCTTTGACCAAGACAGAGTGTCCAGAGTCAAGTCTCCCCCCTCCTCATTAGAATAGGTCCACCTCTCATTAAAATATCTCTTCTTTTCATTCACTGTTAACTAGAATCCATTGCCACCCTCAGGATCATCTACTCTTTTTTTTTTTTTTTACATTTTGGAGGGGGAAAGGCAGGGCAATTACAGTTAAGTGACCTGCCCAAGGTCACAGGGCTAGTAAGGGTTAAGTGTCTGAGGTCCTCCTCCAGGGCAGGTGCTGTATTCACTGTGCCACCTAGCTGTCCCAGGAATATCCACTCTTCTATGGGCATGAAAGTGTTGAGTGGGTTGCATGAGGGGTCCTTGGCATCTGAGAGTGTCACTTACCCCTTTATTAATTATATGCCGGCATGTTCATGAAATGATTAATTACCCAGAAACTATGTCTCTTGTACTTTTTATATATCACACGGTATTTAGCACAATGACAACACATAGTAAGCTATTAATAAATGTTTGCTGACTAACTGACTGATGAGAATAGAAATAAGCCCACAAGGAGCTTTGTGACTTGCACAAAGTCAAAAAAGGTAGTAAATGACATTGATCAAAGGAGGAGACTGAATATCAGGAAAAAGAGTTTTCCTTAATGGGCAATGAGGAGTACATACAGGCATGGGGAGTGGTGTTTGGGAAAGCATGAGTGGAAAACAGCTCAGGTAAAAGAGCCCTTTTTTATAAAAAAAAAACTGAACTGAAGGTTTAGTAAGAGTCAACGTGATGGAATCCAAAGAGCAAGCAGATGAACCCTCCCTTCCCCCTCCATTTGCCCTTAGGTTATATTAATAGAAAGAAGAACTAGGATTAGAGAAGTTATATTACCCTGGTCAGACAAGGCAGTGGTGCCTTCAGTTCTGTGTCACATATTAGGAAGGATGTCAACAAGTTGGAATGTGTCCAGAGGCAGGTAATCACCGTGTTGAGGGGACTTAAAACCATGCCATACAAGGATTGGTTGACTGCACTAGTAATGCTTTTAGGCTCTGGAAGAGTAGACTTAAGAGGAGGGTGATGACATGATAGTTATTTCAAATACTGGGCTAGTCATGTGGAAGAGGGATTAAACTCGATTTGCTTGGTTGCAAAAGAAACAATTAGGACTGACATGTGGAAATTCCAGGGAGGCAGTTTTCAGTTTAGTAGAGAAAGCTTGACAGTGAATCCTGGTCAAAAGTCCAGGCTTTTGGGCTGCATTGGAAGGTCAGAATTCTCAAATGTTGGAAGTTTTCATGTAGAGGATGGAGGACCCCCTTTTGCAAAAGGGATTCACATTCCAGGGGTGGATAGTGCTAAGATTGACTCTGGGGCCTCTAAGAAGGCATGGGGCAATGGGAGGAACTAGGTAACCTCTGAAGCTTCTTCTAACTCTGTTATACTAAGATTTTATGGGAAAATTAGTCTGAGTTCCCAATAACTAATATACAGACTTTTGCAGGGGCAAAGTAAAAATGCTAGAATGAGAAGAATCATTTTTGCCAAGTTAACCTAATATATTTTCTCCACAACAACCATGAAAACACACCAAACCAAATTCTGAATATGAAAGCCAAGAAAAAAAAATCGCAATGAGTCATTTTTCTAGACCAGGGCAGCTTAGGGGGATAGAGAGGCGGGAGGGGGGGGAGAGAGAGGGGAGGGGAGAGAGAGAGACAGAGACAGAGACAGAGAGAGAGAGAGAGACAGAGAGAGAGAGACAGACAGACAGACAGACAGACAGAGAGCGAGCGAGTGAGCTATGTACATTGGGCTGAGAAACGGCCAAGAGCAGTGGCTGCAGCAATCAGATTAGGAGTAGTCTGGTACACAGGGATGGAAAGGGAACCAAGATAGAGGGAAGCATTGGAGTACAAAGAAGTCCAAGGGAAACCCTGAACTAGAACAATGAGCAGGATATTGGTGCTATTTGGCAACTCTGACACTTACTACTCTGTTCCAGATCAGAGATCCAGGGCAGAAAGAAGCATTCCTGGGACCCTAGCTGAGTACTGAGAACAAAGCTTTACAAAAACCTATTAATACACTGAGCATCACCCAGACAGGTGATCTGTGACAATGTGAGATGATTCAAAACACAACTTTGCCACTTACCAATGGTATTACCTTGGGCAAGTCATTTAACTTCACTGGATCTCAGTTTCCTCCTTTGAAAAAAAAATGAGGGAGTTAGCTTAGATGTACTCTAAGGTCCCTTCCGCATTAATCTCTTTGAACCTATGACCAAACATTTTCTAGCATGGTGGAGCCAGGTGCACAGATTTCTTATTTTGACCTTATACCAGGTGGTCATTGTAACTTTCTTGAAATTTAAAGCATTTCTATTGGCTTCTTTGAAAATGTCAGCTTTATACAATAGAGTAAGCTAAAGGGTGGAATTTAAGTACCATCAAAAGATTTACTTCTTCAAACCATATCCCCCACCAGCCCTACCCCAGTGCCAGGATTCTCATTGCCTCTCCTTTGAGTTAAGTCATAGAAGATCCTTGGTAAAATGTAGATATTATATGAGAGATGTTAGTTGTGGGGAGAAGAGGTCTTGGGTAGGGTGCATCTTATCTGATTTATCTTTCCCCTTGTAAACAGATACAAAACTGATGTTTCCCAGGGTGCCTTAATTCTCCTACTAAGCACACAGTTTTCACAGGATCTGATTTTTCGGGTGCCTTAGGCAGACTGATAGAACAAAGAACACTTTTAGTTGAGAGGTCTGGTTCAACTCCCAGTCCTGACACTAACTGTACAACCCTGAATAAATCCCTTTACCTTATGAACCTCAGTTTCCTAAAGCTCATTCTATCCCAAGTAATAATACAATCTCAAAGAAATGCCTTATATAAAGAATTATTTAAACTTTTAAGTTCTGGACATCATCAAACTTTATAAAACACCTACTGTGTGCAGGACTTGATGCTAACAGGTATTCATGCCCTATTTATTTCTTTTTAAACTCAAATAAATTTCATTTAAGCCCCTACTATGTGCCAAGCACTGCACTAGGCACTGGGCATGTCTGGGGAGTGGAAATTTCTCAGAATGTGTCTTAGAATTTGACCGTCGGATTCCTCCTTCCTCCTTCCTCCTTCATTGCTGCTGTCAATCAATGGCTAGTTGGAGTCAGGAACAGTAGGAGCTTACTCCCACCCCCCAACCAATGAGAGTGAGGGACAATGGGGGAAATATGACCCTGCTGTATTAGGGTTTAAAAACTCTGTTCCACCCATATTGCGCACCACCTCTCCCTGATCTGTCATGGAGAGCCCTCTTCTCTGGGGAAAGAGAATAAAAATTTCCTGTTTTTATCCTGAGAAATCTCTGTGCCCCTGATTAAATTTTGAATGCGGTTTTTCATCACACACAGGCATAAAGTATAACAATAAAAAATCTCTTTCCTTAAGGAACTTACATTATACTTGAAGGGGAAAACAGCATATACACAGAGAAGTAAATATAATATTTATACAAAACATTATTATTTTTCACCTTCGGTCTGTCACCAGGCATTTATTCAACATTTAGTAGGCACTATGATAAGTACTGGGATACAAAGAAATTCGAGTAACAGTCCCTGCCCTCAAGGAGCATATATTCCAATGGAAGGAGACAACATGTGAATAACTAGATGCTGCTTTTCCATGGTGACCTGTTTATTGTAATTCAGTAATTTTCAGTCGTTTCTGACTCTTCATGATCCCATTGGGGTTTTCTTGGCAAAGTTACTGTAGTGGTTTGCCATTTCCCATTCAGACTCATTTTACACATGAGGAAACTGAGGCAAACAGGGTAAAGTTACTTACTCAAGGTCATATAGTTAGTAAGTGTCTGATGCCAGATTTGATCTTCCTGAATCCAGATCTGCTATTCTATCCACTGCACTACCTGGTTGCCCTTAGAAACCTACTTAGGACTACTCACTGAGGAGAACATTGACCAAATCAAGCCCTCACTCTATGGCTTATTCCCTGTTAAATTTGGGTGGGTCCCTTCTTCTCCTAGGGCTTTAGCCCTGAGGAATCAAGGTGTTAGAAGAAGGGATTACTTTCCAAGTCAGAGCTTTAAATAACAATTCTGACATGTTCCATAAAATGTACCCAGGGATTGGAAAATTGAAAGGCTCCTTGGAAGTCAGGAGGCCATTGCTGGGGAGCCTGCCATGAGAGAAAAAACATGGTTGTTGAGAAATGCTCCTGGAGTGAATCTTCTGGGGAGAGAAAATATGCCATTTGTTTATTTCCTATTTTAGCTATTTTTTTTCCCTAACTAGGTGATAAGCTGAGGTTCTGAAAGAACTGAAATATTGTAAAGGTCCTTTAAATATTGGCACCCACTTCAAAATTCCAGTTGCCCCAACCTGGGTTCTACATTCCATGATTCTATTGCACATTTATTTGGAAAAGAAATAGGAAAACACTGGGTACCTTGGGGTGTCCAAAGGAAGAAAGAAGCAGAGATGTCAAAGATAAATCATACCACAATTTTACCCAGGCAAAATAATCAAATGACATTGTGGCATTATTATTATTATTATTATTATTATTATTCAGGTATAATGAAAATATAAGGGAAGGTAAAGGAATAAGCATGTATGTGGTACCTATTATATTCCAGGCAATGTGCTAAGCCCTTTACAAATATTATCTCATTTGATGTCGCACATAAAATTCTAAGTAAGACATAAACCCAGTCTCATTTTATATTCCATATTGACTGATATAATCCTGCCATCCTATCACTTTCCCCACTATCTAAATTAAATGAATGAAATGAAGGAACAAATGAAAAATGTTTATACAGTATGTTCTATGCTATGTAACAGGCTTTCTGCTTAGCACTCAGATAACTAGGTGGCACAGTGGATAGAGCCCTGGGTTTAGAACTAGGAAGACTCAGCTTCATGAGTTCAAATCCAGTCTCCAACACTAAACAGTTGTGTGACCCTGGGCAAGTCACTTAACCCTGTTTGCCTCAGTTTCTCACCTATAAAGTGAACTGCAGAAGGAAATGGCAAACCATTCTAGTATCTTTGTCAAGGAAACCCCAAAACGGTGTCGCAAAGAGCCTGAAGTGACTCAACAACAACAAAATGCTGAACACATAAATTGCAAAACAGTCTCTGGCCTCAAGGAAATTATTTTCCGCTGGGGGAAGACAGCATATATAGGGACTGTGGAGTAGTGCAATAGGGCAATTTACTGGCAGTTTACATTTTACCTAAACCTTAAGGTTGGAGAAATGATGACAAGAAAACATTGATTTTATAACTCTGCAACTTTTCTTTTTCACTTATACATATGAAATTATAATTATGGTATACTATTATAAATAATAATGCCAAGATAAATCCTGATCTGCATATTTGATGATTTAAATATTATCTCCGGGTTTCATCAACTACATTGTCTTGACAAGCACACAGAGGCATTTTCAAACAAACAGAAGTCCTAAGTCAAAACATAGTGAATAAAGAAAAGTTACCATAAAAACCCCACTTTCTTTAGTGGGATTCCCCCTTCCGGATTCCTCTTCATTCTAGTATCTGCCCCCTCCCCTACAACCCCATCTCCCCAGTTATTTTTACTATATCCTCTATATAGGTTTCTTGAACATAATTTTTTATATGTTTTCTTCCCATTAGACCATGAGATCCTGGAGAACAGGAATTATCTTTTACCTTTCTTTGTATCCCTTGCCCTTACCCCAGTGCCTGGTATATCTAGTCACTTAATAAGTGTTTATTGACCAACTGACTGACAGACATCTAACCTTTGTGACTATAAGGGGCAGCAGATAGAGCACGAGACCCGGAGTCCATAAATCCCGAGTTCAAATTATACTTCAGATACTTGCTAGCTTTGTGACCCCAAGCAAGTTACTTAACCTCTGACTTCCTTAATTTCTGTCTCTTATTCTGTATTTAGCAGTTACTAGTTTGATTTAAATTATATCAGAAACACACACAGCAATTTTAAAATTCAGGTGAAAATAACTGACTTTTTCAGATCTCAGAACTATCATGAATCAAATAGTTATCCTTGAGATTGTGAGGGATTAAATGATTTATTCCATCTCAGGCAGAAAGTAACAGATTATTTTATTATTAAGTTGTTTCAGTCGTGTTCGATTCTTTGTGAGCCCATTTGAGGTTTTCATGGCAAAGATACTAGAGTGGTTTGTCATTTCCTTCTCCAGGTCATTTTACAGATATGGAAACTGAGGCAAATAAAATTAAGTTACTTACCTAAAGTCACACAGCTAGTAAGAGTCAGGCTGTATTTGAACACAGGAACATGTGTCTTCCTGATTTCAGGCCTGGAATGCTATCCTAATCTAGAGCTATCTAGTTGTCTTCAGAGAGTAACATAGCTACTATTTTGTAACTCAAAATTTAAAGGTCTATATACCGCAATATACTACCTTGCCTTCTTCTACCAGAAAAAACATTTTTTTCAAAGTTACTATTATGTTTCCTTTCTCTTCACTCTAGCAATGCGTGCATTTTGATGTGACAGAATATTCCCTTGTTACATCCTTCTGCCCAGTCCCCTCCCTGTCACCATGAAGGAGACAGCGATTAGCTTAGCTGCTGGGTGGCTGCTGCTCTTGTATGGCATTTTCTGACACTTAACTGAACAGCTCTGACACACTCCAGACACTCAGACACAGCTATACGAGATCTAAAGCCAGCAACTGTTACTTTCATCCTGGCGTGTTGAATGTGGTACACTCGTGAAGGTTGACAAGAGCTATTTTGGGCACCGTGTGCATTAAGAGGTGAGAAAGAGAGGATGGCAGACAGGTCGTTTTCAGGTACCATCTGAACAGCAGTACAGATGTGTCATGACAAAGTAAAGAGGGAGGAAAAGATGTGGAGGAAATGCAATTAAATGGTTTTTTGTTTGTGTTTTCCTTTGTTTTTGTAGTCAACAAGCAATAAACAGAGAGATCTTGTCTTTACTGTACGGTCATCTGTAGTCAGTCAATTGTAGGGAAGTTAAAGAGGCAGCCTCCTGTAGAATATTGCTTGACAAAACCCACCTGGTCCCTTTGATGCCATTAATCAAGGATGCTCTCCATGTCTATGTAGATTATTTGCATGAAAATGTTCTGTTCATGTTGTTGTATGGTTATAAGTCATGGAACACTGGTTTCCAAAGAAATGAAAATTAATATCATACCTGATTGCAATGGAATATTACCACACCATAAGAAACAATGGATATGAAAAATACAGACAAGTAGAGGGAAGACATGTAGATTGATGCAAAGAGAATTAAGCAGAGCCCAGGAGACAATAAGTCCAGAGGCTACAACAATGGGAATATAATGAACTAGAAAACAATGGAAAATGAATGCTACAAGATTGTGATCTAAATTATCTTTAAAGAAGAGACACTTCTAACTTCTTTGCAGATATCAGAGACTATTGGCATGGAACACTGTACATATTGTCAGACTTTTTTTTGACATATTTGTTCATTTTCTTCATATTTTTGTTTTTTATTCTAAACTTAACAAACACCAAATAAAATGGGCATTTACATAAACAAAGAACAGAAAAAGTATGATTGCTTGTGAAATTGCACATTTCTATTATGTACTTATGTTGATTAGTTTTGATGAACTGGTTTCTGCCTTTCCCCACCTCCCCCCCTTTTTTAAAGGAAAAACTCCCTGGGAGGAGGATCGAGGACACATTAGCTAATATAGGTGATACAGAAACAAAAGATATCAATAAAATGTGTTAAAATAAAAAGATAATGAATGTCCCCAGAGGGCAGAGTACAGCAAATAAGGATTTGTCAAGGAGAATCACAGGAGTACAGATCATAGGGTGATAAATTTAGAGCTGGAAGGGACTTTAAAGGCCTTCTCATCCAAGCCTCTCATTTTACAGATGAGGAAGCATATTCTGAGAACAGTGGTTAAGTGACTTGATCAAGGTCACACAGATAGTAAATAATAGAGTAACTATTGCTCTTTCTACTTCAACAGAAATATTTTGGGGGCAAAAAAGAAAATGAGATGGTTAAGTGGGGAGAGCATGGGCTAATATATGTGGGCAGTCCATATGTCTTATTGATGTGGAGGAAAGCTCCTGACCCATTGAACAAACTCTTGTGCTAAACCTGACAATCATAAAGCATGTGTTATGGTAGCTAGGTGTCTCAGTGGATACAGCATGGGGCTTAGTATCAGGAAGACCTGACCTCAGATACTTATTGGCTATGTGACCCTGGACAAGTCACTTCACTCTATTTGCATCAGTTTCCTCATCTGTAAAATGAGCAGAAGAAAAATATGGCAAACCACTCCAATATTTTTGTCAAGAAAACCACATGGACAGTACTGGCATGCTGTGGTCCACATGATGGTGAAGAGTTGAACAGAATTGAGCAGCAACAACAACAACATGCCATCTTTGAACAAGACTCTGGGGACAAAACAGGCATAATCCCTATTTTCAAAGAGCTTACAATTCTACTGAGAGGGAAATGATGCATGTGCAGATGGCAGTAGAGAATGTATTCAAAGTAACTATAAAGTAGTTTTTTGTTTCCTTTTTTGGAATAGAAAGGAAGTACTATAATAACCTCTGTGTGGGATGTGAAGAAAGTCCTCTTGAAACTCAACTAGAATTGACCAGAATGAGCAGACACAGATGAGCTGTGACCTGTACGAATGAAGGGAAAGCCACGCTGATGATAAGCTCATGGACCCATTTACAGCAGTGTGGCACAATTAAAAGAGGGATGGATTGGTAAATTGTTGGGGTTTTTTTCCCCCCAACTAACTTCTTTCCTGAAGATTGTAATAAGGGGAACAGCCTCAGACTAAGAGTGTGCTAGAGCCAATCAAATGGAGTAGAATCTATTGTTTCACTGAAGGCATTTATACTTTGGAAATCAGTGAATGCTACAAACTAGCGCTTGATTTTTTTGACTTGTTGGTCATCTAGATCAGAGGTGTCAAATGGCCTAGCCCAAACCAGATTAAAATGAAATTAGGAAATATTTAATCAAATAAATACAAATATAATAAAACATAGATTATGCTACATTTTAAAATTAAGTCAATATGTAACCAGCATGGATCCTTATATATGGATTAGTAGTCTTTGTTTTTATTTGAGTTTGGCACCACTGGTCTAGACTTAAGAAAGAAATGGAGAAAATGTATATTAGTAATGTATATTAAATATATTGATTATATAGTAAACTTAAAAGTGTCATTATACCTATGTGTTCGTCCAGGGAGTCAGTTGTTAAACATTTCTGAATATGCTGCTGCCTTGGACCCTCCCCTTCCAAGGGCAGCCAGCTCTGAGCTTATTTTTGCCTCTTTTAGGTGAAGGACCCTGGCACTGGTTATGACCTTGTGGATTCCATGCCGGAATTTGCTGGAGGCCAGATGGTGTGTATCAGAGTCCTCAGTGACTTGCCAGGTCCCAGTCCAACAGTGGCAGAGATGCAGACTGATCCAACCCTCCACCATGGAGCTTTGGGGGTGTGAATTAGTGAATTATTTGGAAGTGAATGTTGCATTGAAAAGGGAGGGTCTGAACCCACTCTCCCTAGGAAGATGGGTGATATAACAGAGAGTGCGTCATGTAGTTGTTGGGGGAGAAATGTTTGTAATTTTGTTATTGTTACATCTTGAAATTCAGATAACCTTTGATTTTATTTGTTCGTTTCAAAAGCACAGAATGAATAGGTACGTTAGTGTAGTATGTGAGGGATAGAGTGAAGAGCAGTTTGGTTGGATTACTGGGTACAGGAGACAGTGATGGAGACTGGAAAGAAAGCTTGGGACAAAGTTATATGGAACTTTAAATGTAAACAGGAGAGTTTATATTTTGTGTTAGAGGCAATGGGGAGTCACTGGGGCTCATTGGGTAAGAGAGACCTGATTCATCTGTGCTTAAGGAAAATAATTTTGGGAACAGTGTGGAGAATTTACTGAAAAGGCAAGTCATTTGAGGCATGGAGGCAAATTAGAATGCTGTTGCAGTAATCTAGGTGAGAGGTGATAGGGGCCTGAATTAAGTTGATACCAATTATGTAAAGGGGTGGGACATGAGATGTTGAGGTAGAGATCAGAGTCACATTGAATAATGGTGATATCTTTGACAGAAATAGGGAAATTAAAAAAGAGCAGTGCTTCTAGAGGTTGGAATAATGAGTTCTGTTTTGGACCTGATGTTTCTGGGGACACTCTGAAATGTCCAATAGGCAGTTGTTCATATGGGATTGAAGTTGAAGGGAGAAATGTTTGCTGAATATGTATATCTGGGGACAGCTAGGTGGCACAGTGAATAGAACACCGTCCCTGGAGTCAAAAGGACCTGGGTTCAAATCCGGCCTCAGACATTTGACACACTTACTAGCTGTGTGACCTTGGAAAAGTCACTTAACCCCAATTGCCCTGCCCTTCCCCCCTTCCAAAAAATAAAATAAAATAAAAAAGAATATGAATATCTGGCAATCTTCAGCTTAGAGATGATAATTAAGCAATAAGGTTACCAAGAGAAAGAATATATATAGAGAGAAGAGTAGGGATCCTAGGACATTCACAGTTAAGGGAGTGTGATCAGGGTGATGAACCTACAAAGGAGGCTGAGAAGAAGTTAGACAAGTAAGAGAATCAGGAAAAGGTATAGAGTAAGCAAGGATAGACTATACAAGATGTGAAAGTGACCATCATTGCCAAACATAGCACATAAGGTTGAGAAGGATTAGGACTGAGAAAATGCCGTCACATACGGTCACTTAAAGACCAGCACCAGTTTTGGAGATAGCAGTTACAATTGAGTGATGAAGTCAAAAGATAGACTACAAAGGAATGAGAGGAGAGGAAATCCAATGAAGCAAGTTCAGATAGCTTCTAGGAGTTTGGATTTAAAAGGGAGAAGAGATACAGTATGACAGCTTGAGTGGGAAAACACATGTGACTTCAAGGTCTCAGGTTCCCCACCCCTAGTTAGCATTTTGAGGTGCTTTTTGAGGGTGTGGTATACTTGGGCATGTTTGAAGGCAGTAGGGAATGAGCCCGTACATAGAGGCTGAAGATTAGTGAGGAACAGAGGAAAATAGTGGGGGCAATCAGCTCCAGAAGATGAGAAGTGATAGAATCATAGAGGAGTTCACGTTAGCAAGGAGAAGGGCCACCTCATTGCCAATGATCATGGAAAATGAAGAAAGAATGGGAATTATGTCAAGGAGTTTTAAGATAAAGAGAAGGGGGAAAGAGGGAATTTACTTTGAATGACCTCAATTTTCTCAGTGAAGTAGGAGGCAAGGTCCTTAAGTTGAGATAAGGCTATGGGATGTAGATTTTATTCCAGTCTTAAGGACAGAAGAAGAGGTTTGTGAAAGCCTTTGGTTTGGGGGCAGGGGGAGGTAGGAAAGGGAACCAGTTAAAGAAGAATAAAAGAACTAAAAAGAATACAAGATGACCCCTGAGGTCCCTCCTAGCTTTAAATCTATGACTCTATGAGTATTTGAGCCACCATAAATTTGAGAAATAGTGCTGTGTGGTTATATTGAAAATATATCTGGGTGACCAACAATACAGAGGATTAAACATTTTCTCTGAACTCCATGACCTCTCAGACCTCTCCAAAATAAGACTCCTGTGCAAGAGATAAAGCAACATCAGCTGTCTCCACATTCTGAGACACTTGTATCTCCAATTAAGTAAAACATAGCACACTCACTCAGTAACCTCCTCCAACAGCAGCCATCACCAAACACGGCACAGCCTGCACCAGCTGGCCTGTGATAGACTTGCAGAACAACTCAATGCTTAGCACAATGCCTGGCACATAGTAGGCACTTTAAAATGTTTACTGATTGATTGAATGTGAGTCTTCCTCCCATCATTTTCCCTCCCCTTCAGGAAAATAAAAGGCAAAGAAGAATTCTCTGGCTGGCACTACCTCATGCCAGGATTTGCACTACAATAGTACTCAGGGAAGTGAGAGATTTAGGGAAGTAGAGACAGGGCACCAGAATGAATACATCTACCAGGCCTGATGCAAAAAAGGCTAGCGTCTAGCTAGAGTCAGTTCTATCCCATCAAAAGTCTCTTGGGGCAGAAACTCAAGTGCATTGCTCAGTGTGGGAGGAGGTTGTAGTAGCTTTGAGGACTGGAAAGGAAAGTGCCATCAGAGGGGAAAGAGTTTGAAAAAAAGAGCTATCTGAATGGCAGTGTAAGGGGAGAAAAGTCTGAAATTCCAAAAGATCAAAGATGAAGAGAACTCAGTTCAAGACCTTGAGCACAAGCAAATAAACCAACAGAGAAGATATTATTAACTGAAGAGAATATGGTTTCTAGATCAGGTAAAAGAGTCCAGACATTTATAAATTAATATTGGAAGACAAAGGAAAACGAACCAACACTGATGAGGCTGTGGACCCTGTGGATTCTCAAGAGTACACAAAATCACAAAAAGGATGTTTCTAAAGGGTTTAAGAAAGAATTATTAAATCAGAATTTGTGACCAGAACAATAGAAATAATCAAAAGAATAGAAAAACCTGAATCTACTGTGGTCAATCTCACCAAAGAAACAAAAGAGAAAACAATGTATTGGAAATGCAAATACATAGAAAGGAAGAATAATCTAGGAAAAGAGGAGCAAAATCCAATAACATTAAAAGAAAGCATGATCTCTAGATAAACAAAATCTATTAATCTTGAAAACAACAGGACAGAAACAGGATGGTAGAGAGGAAACCAACATTTTTGCCTAACTCCCTCTACACTCCCTCTACAACAACCTAGCCAAATTCAGTCCTTATAGAGAAAGTCAAGAAAAAGTCACAGTGAGTAATTTTTCCAGCCTGAATCACCTTAGGAAGACAGAGAAGTCTATAAGCCCTAGGGTGGTGACCGTCCAGGAGCACAATGGAGCAGCAGCAGCAGAGTCACAAGAAACAAAAGTGGCAGTTATGCTAATGGCAGCAATAAAGAGAAGCAGCCTAGTGCTCAAATGAGAATAAGGAGACTGAACACCTGGGTAGAAAGATATGTATAGTTTAACAATTTGGTACTTATACAAAGAGGGTATCCCAAAATCTTAGTGCAGTTTTAAGTTAGTAAAGCTTAACTCAGTGTGGGATGAGTACAAATGAGGTATATGGAGTGACTCTGTGCCCTTGAGAATCCATAGGGTCTTCAGCCTCATCGGATGACACTCATGTATCAACCAGGGTAACTGGTATGGTGGTGTCACCCTTAGCAGTAATACATAAGTTTTTAAGAGGATAAAGTCTGAGAGGTAAAGATATGAGTTCTATATTGAACATGGTTAGTTTGAGATGTGTATGGGACATCCAGATTGATATGTCCAATAGGAAGATTGCAAGATGTGAGAGTAGAATTTAAGGCTAGATAAAAAGATCTGAGAATCATCTCTATAAAGATGGTAAGTGAATCATTGAGAGTTGATGAAATCACCTTGTGAAATAGCAGAGAGGTATAGGAAAAGAAGGTCCAGGAGTGAGCTTTGAAGAGCATCACAGAACTGGGTATGACCTGGGTGAACATGAGAAGGAGCAGTCAAATCAACAGACAATTCAGAGGAGTAGCAGGAGAAAACATTGTCAGGAAAAATCTAGAGAAAATAGTTTCCAGGAGGAGGGAGATCTACAATGCCCAAGGTTGGAGATGTCAAGAAGATCGAGTATTGAGAAAAGGCTTCAGATTTGGCAACTGAGAAATCACTGTTAATTTCAGAGAGAGCAATTGCCACTGAATGATGAAGTCAAAAGCCATACTGTAGAGAAATCAGAAGGGAATGAAAGAATAAAAAGTGGAGACACCCATCATATATCACCTTCTCAAAGGGTTTAGCCATGAAAAGAGGGAGATGGAATATCCTTGTTTAACAGCAAATCTCTAGGGAAACAGGGTCCCGGAGAAACTTCTGCCTACAATCAATCACTTTCCCTACTCTGAAAAAAAATGAAAACACAAATTAAATCTAAAATTTTCCAAGATCCATTTTCAGTTCCATTCAGACTCTTACTTGGCTTAGCAGGATTTAACATGAAATAGCATATACCAAAATACATTTTACTCATAGAAGGAGCCACTTTATAGATAGTGATCAGTCTATTTCAGCCTCTTTTCTCCTCATCCAGTTCATTCATTAATGGATATATGATACTGATTTCTAACCTAAGAAATATGAATTTTCACACATGAATTAACAACTAATTCAAATCTTTGGAGGATTATTCTGAAATTTGAGATGTTTTGGAATATACTGTTTCCTAAAATGAAAACAATCACTTCCTCCTCTGAAGCCCTTTCTTAGAGCACATATTCTGTTTTGTTCTATATTTAGTGGTGTTCTTGCCTTATTTCTTGCACTAGATTATAAGAAGCCTGAGAGCAGACAGTGTGACCTGCCTTTGCATTGCCTGTAGTGCTTAGCACAGTTCTTTGTACACCACAGGTACTCAATAAATATCTATTGACAAAATTATAGAAATGTATTATGAATTACTTCAAGACTTTGCATTTAATTGTTCCATTAGTCAAATGTCAATATTTAAATGTTATTATCATGAGACAATGCAGTGAAAAGGAGACATAAGAAAGGGCCTTTTGAACCCTCAGAAAGCCTGAGTTCCTCACAAATTAATTAATCGATAATCATTTATCAAATGCCAACTTTATGCTTTGTGATATCTTCTAGACTTGGAGTCAAGAGATCTAGGTCTGCGTCCTATCTCTTGCTGTGTGACATTGAATGAATCATTTAACCTCTTTTGTTGCTCAGTCTTTTCAGTGTCTTACTCTTCATGCCCCTATTGTGGCAAAGAAAGAGGAGTGGTTTGCCATTTCCTTCTCTAGCTCATTTTAAAGATGAGAAAACTGAAGCAAACAGGGTGAAGTGATTTGCCCAGGATCTCACAGCTATTAAGTGTCTGAGGCCGGATTTGAACTCAGGAAGATGAGTCTGGTTCTCCAATGCGCCATCTAATTGGCCCAGGCTATCTTGTTGTCGTTCAGCTTTCATTCTGCAAGAGGACCAATGACATCATGATGTCTTGACTTGCTTGTGAATTGGATTTAAGTGAGGCAGAGCTGCACAAAGTCCTCAGCCTCACTCTCTCCTCCACAGTGCTCAGAGTCTAGTGGCAGGACAGATTTCAAGAGCACTGGCGCTGGCGCAGGATACAGTCATTGACCTTGGCTTTTCTAAATGAAGGTCTTTCCCAGGTCTCAGTTTGTCTGAGGCAATGCCCACTCAGTGACTAAGGGATAGGTAAGAATTGAGACAAAAGATGCCCTGGTTTAAGGGGGAGACCCTCAGAGTTTCTTTCCGGTCAGAACACAAAACAATTGCTATTTACACTTTTTCTGAGCCATCAAAACCCAAGCTATGAGCAAACAGAAGCTTGGGCTGAGGCCTGTTATTGGGTATTCAATGGAAGCCAGAACTTTTGGGTTTAAAGACATAGTCAAGTATTTGAATTAAAATGAAATGCAGTGGAGAGGGTCTGGGACTTGGGTTCTAATCCTGATTCTGGTACTAAGTAGTTATGTGACAGGCCTCCATTTGTTCATTTGTGGAGTTAAGGGACTAGACTAGTCTATTTTTCTAAAGTCTCTTCCAGCTTTCAAAATTCCATATTTCTATTACTGTATATGAAAACAGGAATAACATTGAGGTCTTTTTGTCATAGAATCATAGAAATTAATAGCTAGAAGGCCCTTGGAGATCATCTCATCCAGCCCCCTCATTGTTTTGTTAACAGCGAGGAATACATTATGGAAATATGTACTATGAATTGCTTGAAGGCATTGAATTTGTTTTATTGTGCCATTAGCCAAATGCCAATATATAAACTTTATTATCATGAGACAATGCAGTAAGAATGTGAAAAAGAGACAAAAGGGGGCCTTTTTAGCCCTCAGAAAGAATAGACCATTAGTTAAAAAAATATTAATCTGCTAATACAGTTGCTTATACGAGGCCTGTATTCTTGTCGTAAAATGCAGCCTTCACTTTTAGTGTTTACAGCGTTTTCCTAAATCAGGGTCAATGATATCCTCTTCTTTTATGCATAGCCTGTGTTTGTCAAATGTCATCCTAACGCAGTTTTTTTCTGTGTCTTCAGTAACTTCTTTTCCAACACAGAAAAACCTGGAGGCATCATAAAGGGGGAGGAGCTCTGGGGGGGGCCGGGGACACAAGTCTGTGTCTGTTACTTATTCTTTTTGCCAGCTTGTGTATGGTATTTAATATTTCTTGGAGTCAGTTTCCTCATAGATAAAATTAATTCCATTGGTTAGAACCAAGTCCCTTCTCTTGCAGCAGACATTTCTTGATATCTTCCCCATTATTGTGATTGCTACTACTCGAAAATTACTCTCTATTTACTTTATTTGCTTTAAAACATTTTTTCTGAAGCTTTTTCTAAAAAGGATTTTTACTCATTCTTTTCATTAATTCTCTTCTCTTCCCATGTATTCTAGACTTATTATTATTTGATTCATGATCCTTCTACTTATTTATTCCTTTTTTAGTCTGTGTATTCCTCATGGAATTAAAGCTTCTGAGAAACCTATTTTTGACTTCCCTCTTTTAAAGTTTCTATGTTATTGTTGATGAGTCAGCCAGGTGACTCAGTGCACCAGATCAGGAGTCTGGAAGACTTGAGTTCAAATCAGTCCTCAAACACTTACAGGCTGGCTGATCCTGGGCCAAGTCACTTCTCCCCCTCCCCTTTTTTGCTTCAGTCTTTTCAACTGTAAAATGTGGTTAGTAATACCTTCTTCTAGAGGTTATTGTAACAATCCAATAGGATAATGTTGTCAAACAAACAAGCAAAGAACTTAGTTTTTGGTACATAGTAGGAACTACATAAATCTCGACTGTTTATCTTACTGTCTTGTAGATATTCCCCCCCCCCCTTTTTTTTGGTTGTTGTGCATCACTTTAGAAGAATCGATACTTAGGGGAGACAGAGCAGAGAGTATAGAAGAGAACTAATGAAGAGAAGGCAGAGCAGGGGAGCTGCACTAGGGCCTAAAGAAAAGGGGGCTGGCTTTTAGCTGGGGACAGTTTTGTCCCATCTCCAATCCCCTAGAAGTTACTTGGGATAGTGATGACTTAAGTCAGTGAAAAGTGAATTCCTCAGATTAGAAGAAGGCTGAAACAACTTTGAGGTCTAGCCCTTCTTTGGAATCTGCCATCAAAGGGGAAGGAAAGTGAGTGAAAGTAGAATATAAGGAAAAAAGACAGAAATTACTAAAGATTCAAGAGGAAGAAAACTCAGAACACAAGCAGTCCCATGTTATAGATTTTCTTGGGTCCTTGATTGTACTACCTTTGTACTTTACTACCTTTTCCCCATGATAATTTTTTCTCTCCATTTGCCATGGAATCTCATGGAATCTCCCACTCTTCTAAATGATTGTTGCCCCCAGGAGCACTGATTCACCTTCTCAGGAAAGCTGCTATCCAGAGGGGCATAATATTCTCCCAGAGGAAATGATCTCTCCAAATAACAAATTCCTGCAGATTTCACTCATTGTCCACATATCCCATTATAGAATCCTCCCATGGGAGTGTTCTTCAGTGTAATTGCTTCCCTCTACTGAATCAGGATTTTCTCTTTTCTTTCCACCTATTTCAATCCCTCCCTTTGCCACTTCACCCATTCTCCGGTAGGGACTATAAAAGTTATTTTCCAATCATTTTCCCCATTGACTTGATTAGGGTATACTCCACCTTGCATTTTTCTTCTTCTCCTCTCTCCTTTTATATTTCCTCCCATTCTTCAGGTCCCTCAAAATCCAAACCACTGATTCATTGAGATTATGAGATTTAATCCATGCTGTTTCAAGCCTGAAACTTCCACCATTATTTCTTCAGCATTGTTTCCTTATGCACTTTCAGAAAGAAATGGTTTAATAATTCCTCTGGTTTTATTTTTGTTTTTTATTCCATAGATAGCTTTTTCTTTCTTGTTCTCCCCCTTTTCTTTTTTTTCTGAGTTATTTTCTTTCATCATTTGTGCCTTAGTTGCTGTGTTTGTTTACCTTTCTTGTGTTTCTGTTGTCTGGAGTATTTGCAAAGTGAAGAGTCTGTTCACATATGGTTTTCTTTGTAGGAATGTTTCAAATGATTCTCTTATTGAATGCCTATTGTTTATCATTGATGCTTAGGCTATGGTTTGCAGAGCATTGTAACCTTAAGTTACATCTTAAACTACTTTGTTCTTTGGAAGATTTTGTTCTGTTTCCTTCAGCAGTTTCTGGTGGGTGTAGACTAGTCTTCTGTTATCATTATTTCCATTTCCTTTCCTTTATATCTCTACTTCTTTCTCTTGTTCGCTTACAGAATGTGGGGTGGTTTTTGTTGCTGTTGTTGGCTTTTTTGTCATCGCAGTAGTTAGCTTTAACCACTATGTGTCTAAGTTTGATGCATAGAGGGTTTTTTGTTTGTTTGGTTTAGTTTTTTTCTGAAGGCAATCTGCAGATTATTTTCATTGACATCTTTTTTTCTGTATTCAGAAGTTCTGAGTAGTTTTCTGTTGTGCTATTTTTTTACATTTTGCCATTCAGGTTTTTTGACTTGTCATGTTCTTCTGGAAGACCTATGACCTGTGGTTTGTTCTTATGCATAGTGTTCTCAAGGTCAATATATTTTGCTTGTATAGAGTTCATATTTTGTTTTAACATTATTGCCTTTTGCTTCTCTTCTTCCAGATGGATCTCCTAGAAAAACTTCTGTACATTTGTATTCATAATTCCTTGTTTGCTCTCTGATTTCTTTGGTGAGTTTTGCCCTCTGGTTTCTTTGGTGAGGTTTACCCCTGAAGATTTGAGTTTTTCTATTCTGTTGGTTGTTTTTGCTATGGTCATAAATTCTGATTTCATAATTCTTACTTTTTTCTTAAACCAGTCAAGAATATCTTGCTGTGGTTCTATGAGCTCTTGAGAATCTACAGGGTCCTTTATCTCATTAAGAATTGCTTCATTTTCCTTTCTTTTGCAATATAGATTCAGAGATATTTGGAGTTATTTAGATGTCCTGGAGGGTATCTTCTCTTATAAATATATTTCATGCTTGTTTATCTGCTTATTCTTTGAATTTTCTTTCTCATGGATCTTTAGCAGTTTCTGTCCTTATACTTTCACTCACTTTTACCCTAAGTGCTAAACCTCAAAGCTGTTTCAGCCTCCTCCTAATCTGGAGAATTCACTTTTCATTGGCCTCAGTCTCTGCCTCAAGTAACTTCCAGGGGGAAGTAGAGATGAACAAAAGTGACCTCAGGAAAATTCCAGTCTCCTTTCTTTCAGACCTGCTGGAGTACTCCTTAACCCAGTCCCAGCAGTAGTACCCTCCCCCAGTTCCCTTTCTTCATTAGTTCTCTGGTTCATCATTGCTATAGAACAGCATGCTATCTGGCTGCCACCCTGAGCAGAGTGAATCACCCATCTTCCTATACCTCTACTTCTTCCATACAAGATGTGGTGGAGAGCAGAGTTGAATTCTGTTGCTTATTGCCTCAGAATGGCAAAGTGAGGGCAAAGTTAAAAGTGTAATGGTAAAGACTACAGCAGCAGCAAAGGGATTGCTGAGTAGTTCCCAGAGCACAGCTAATTAGATCATGTCATGCAGTCCTGCTAGAATATGAGGGGTAGTGTTGAAAGTATTGTTGAGTTAGTTTGTTCAGGATGTGGGATTAGCCTTTTCTGCAGTTAGTTGAACAGGTTGTTGCTTCATTAGGAATCTTGGTGTTTTAGACTTAGGAGAAAACTCTAACTGCTTTGCCAGTTGCGAATAATTCGTATTTTGGAGAAGTCTGGGAGATCATGAGGACTGGAGAAAGTTGTATTGGTCACATGTCCCAGAAGCCTCTATTTCCTCTTTATATATTGTATATAAACTTATCTAGGTACATTTTCTTTTTCCCCAGCAGAGTGCAAACTACTTGAAGTCAGAGAATCTTTTGTTTTTGTCCCAGTTTTCCTCTACTTCTTTGCCCTGCTCCCCCCAAAGTGCCAGTACACATCAGGTGCTTAATAATGCTCATTAAATTGAATTCGACGATCTAAAGTAGAGGTCCTTAACCTGATGTCCATAGAACCCTAAGGGATTCATAAATAGATTTCAGGGGGGGTCTGTGAACTTGGGTTGGGAAAAAATTACATCTTTATTTTCACTAACCTCTAACAGAAATTTATCAGTTACTTAAATTATATATATATAGGAAATAAATTATTATTCTGAAAAGTTTGTAGATTTTACCTAATTGCCAAAAGGGTCTGAGATACAAGAAAGGTTAAGAATCCCTGATGTAGAAGATCCCTTCCATTTCTAAATCCTAGGAATCTCCTTTAGGGTGGATTAAATGCTAACAATCTCTGTGTCTCTGTCTCTGTCTCTTTCTGTCTCTGTGTCTCTGTCTCTGTCTCTTCTCACTCTCTCTGTGTCTCTATCTCTGTGTCTCTCTGTCTGTCTGACTGTCTCTCTCTCCTTTATTTTATACCTTGAAACCCATCCCCAGCCAATTTCACCTTTTTCTGTAACACGCAATTCTTCAGAGTTCCGTCATTGCCTCTCAGTCATGATTTTGTCTCAATCATCTTATCTGTCTGTCATAAACAGTCGCAGGCTCTGTATGCCTCTCTATCACTTCCCTTCTCAAGCCTTTGCCTTTTTTCTCAACTAATATTCAACTACTTCTCTTCACCACTACCTGTCCTCCATCCAGACCTTTGTTACCAATCAAAAGCCATCAGTCTCTCTCCCCACTCTCATTTGTTACCATTCAAGCCATAGTCCTATCCTTTCTGTGACAGTGACAACCAGGCTAAAGTCGGTCGATCTTTTCTTCATCTTTTGCAGGGACAACAGAAAGATTGAGGGTCTCCGAGAGGGGAAAGGAGTATGGGGAGGGGTATTTGGGGCGGGGTGCTGGATGCACCAGCATGTTGGAGGTGTGGTACTGGGGGTGGATTGGAAGTTGTAGGCTGGGGGAGTGTGGGGAGAAATAAAAGTAAAGGTATTAGAGGTGGGGAGACCGAAAGGAGAGCTGAACCCTGAAGCTTTGAATTTCCTCCGGTATGATTGGAGGCGCTGACTTGATGAGTTGGAGCCCATCGCGACTCCTCTGTGTCCTGCTGTGCCCCTCCCTGGAACAGCTTTGTCCCGGGTGACAGCAGTGGAGGTTGGGGCGGGGGGTGGGGGAGACAAGGGAGGGAGAAAGAAGAGAGAGGGAGGGAGGGAGGAGGGAGAGCTAGGAAGAGAGCTAGGCAGCCTTTCAGTTGCTGCGGACCAAGGAGGCAGGTTGGGCGCTGTGGACACTCTTGAAACACACCTCCGCACCACCGGCACTCACACCCGTTTGCACACTTCCACACACGCGGACACATATCAGCAGGGGCAGGTGAGGAAGACCCTGCAACCAGTCCTGAGGAGTCCGACACCCACCATCCATTTCACTGCGTTCGGGGCAACTGCATATTGCCCTGCCCTGCTCAGTCCAACTAAGGCGAGCCACCCTCCGGACCCCGACCAGCTGCCCTCCTAGGAGGCATTTCGGACACTCAGCAGGTCAGTTACGTAACAGCGCGAGTCCCTGAATCACCCCACCTAACACATGCGCCTGACCGGCGGCGGGGACGGTGGGGGAGAGCGTTCTGTCCGCCCTGGTCCCATAAGGTTGGGGGGTGGTTAGGTCTGGGAGTGAGCGCCTTCCCAGCTTTTTGAGGGGAGAGAGGGTAAATGGGGGAGAGGTTCATTGTGTATGTTGGGGCGGGAAGGAGGGACGGGGGTGCTTTATGTTTAGTCGGGCAGTGGGCAGCAGTTGTACTGGGGGCTATCTCCCTTTTTTTCTCCCCCTCCTCCGTCACTCTAACTGAGGCGTTTCCGCAAGGATGCGGTGGGCTGCATCTCCTTGGCGGTGAGAGTTCCAATGAGCCCAGTCCCACGAATTCCGCTTTACTGAAAAATGGGTTTTGCATTAAGTAGCTGAGGTCAAGCAGTAGCAGCAGGTGGATAAGTGTTATAGAGGAAGAAAAATAATGCACCCGAAAGTGGGAACTGCGAAGGGGATTTGGGGCCGGGGAACCTAGAAGAAAGAAATTTGGAGAACCCCTCTCCAGGCCCAGGGGTAGGAGGATGTGTGTTGTTGGGGAAGGGGGCGACTTGTTGCCTGGTGGCTGAGCTAGCTGGGAAATTGCCTTGAAGGGAATTAGCTCGCTTGGGTCATCTAAAAATAACTTCACGTTTGTAAAGTGAAAGAACTAGACTGTTCTGTGTCTGCTTGGCCCAGGATTGTGGGATGCTTCGCTTTAGAAGTCACAGGAGGGAACAGGAAAATCTCAACTTGCCCGAGAGATACCATCACTTTCTTACATCGCTTTGGTTTCCAGGGCAGCTCTGTTGGACTTTAGAGTTAATGATTCATTTTCCAAGGCATGCAGTTTCTTTTCTTCATCCGCTAAAGAATAAAGTCAGAGCTCATGAAGCCTGCTGGTTTGGACCTTTTCTGATGTGTTGCATTGGGCAGTGTAAGCATCAGCTGTAGTGCCAATGGGGGGTGGTGGTGGTAAAGAAGGGGTTAAACATGCATTTTATGATTTTTTTAGCAAGGATTTTTTTTAAAGCTTTCCTGTTATTTTAGTTTACTGAAGGGGGAAAAAAAATGTCTCCTGGTATCTACTCAAAACATAAAGCATAAAAACAGTATCTCATTCCTGTGGTACTGGAAGACTCAAAGAGATCATAGGATTTAGACCTGGAAAGGACTTTAAAGATCATCAAGCCCAAATAATTCTTTTTACAGATGAGGAAATTGATGCTGAGAGAGGTTTAGTGACTTGCCTAAGGACCCCCAGCTAATAGATAAAGGTTTTGGAAGACACCTGGTCCAAACCTCTACATCTGTAGACAGGGCTTTACTTAAATGGACATAGCAGAGGGTTAAACACCATTTAGGAAAAAAAGTAGGATGTTGTTAGCAACATCATAATCCAACAATTTCATCCTCTTCTTTTATATCCAATCTAAAATTATGGAACAACAACAACAACAACAACAAAAAAGGCAGAAGATACTTCGTGCTGACTTGCTAAACAGCCCCAGCTTGAGGGCATTGTGAAGTTAGAAATACACAGGACTTGGAAATATGCTTGAGGAAGAAGTACATTGAGGATGGCTCTCCAGTGGTGGTGGATACTTGGCAGAATTTCAGACCCTATTTATTGACCATCTTTATCTCAAAGCCATTGTATCAAGCACTGCCAATCACTGGGCCCTGTTAGCTTATGTTTTGTGCAGTATATGAGTTTCATATTGAAAACAATTCAAATCAAGATATATTTACCAGGAGCCCATTGTGTGCAAAGTACTATTTGGGTATCTGGGGGCTATTTGAGACACACATTTCCAGTATCAGACAGGGTTGTTGTAGGTGGCCTTTCTGAGCGTTTGCTCCATTGGTTCTTTCAGAACTTAATTCCCTGACTTAGATTATGGGAGAATTTACTGATTTATCTTTGAATAAAATTTGACTAACATAAATGATGCCTTGGGAGCACTGTCATTTACAAGTACTCATCCCACTCCTTTTAAAAACACCTGCCTAATCAGGGGAAGAGATTCGTATGCATTGCAAATCTATCTGTTCTCATTATTTAGGCCAATTTTTGCTTTCCTTAAAGTTGTCATTTTTTTATTCTTCTCTTTTCTCTGTTTCTCTACTCTACTCCCCCCTCCCCCAACAAGCACATTTCTTGGGGCTTGGCACTCCTGAGCACTATTTTATCTTCCAATGGGAAAGGATTTGTCTGAACACCGAAGTGTTCCTGAACACTAAAATGTATATCCCACCTGGTCTCTTAAGTCAGTCTACCTTTAAAGATTCATTCCTTTGTGTTACCATAAAGTCTTCATGTTTCACTTTAAAAATACAAATTCAGGGGAGGAACCATCTATGAAGCTGTTGCCAGTCTTAGACAACTTAGTGTGATTTAGTTTTTTACATATATTTTTCAAGGGTGTTGGTGGTGGTGGTCCTTGGTTCTCTAAGATGACTGAATAAATGAAAGAGGTTCAGACAATGACTGTATTGAGGGAGGAGGAGATAGGGGTGATTTTGGAGGTCTGGGTGCTGATTAGGGAAAGTGGGTCTCAGTAGTGCCCTACAGTAAGGAATTTGGGGCAGTCAAATGAGCAAGAAGTATTTAACCTATGGAGAGAAAGCTATAGAAATAAGATTTTTGGAAGGAACTAATATTCCTTTCAAGTACTGCCAAGGACCATCACAGCTGTTAAAACCAAAGTTGTGTTGATGTAGCAGGCACCATGATGCTTTGGAAAGAAAACTCAATTTAGACTTCAGTTCTGCCTCCAACCATGTACTTAACCTTGGACAAATGACTTAAGTACTCTGTGTCTCAATTTCCCCATATGTAAACAAAAAGATTGGACTAGAAGACCTCTACAAGCCCTAGATCCGTTATCTCAGCACCCTAACAAGAGCACCAGAATTTGAAGTCACAAGACCCGAGTTTTCCAATCCCTGCCTCTGCCCTTTATTAACCTTGAGCAAGTCACTTTAATCTGTTTTAATCAGTTTCGCTGTCTGTTAAATGGAGAGATATTAAAACTTGCACTGTCTCTTTCTCAGGATTGTTTTAAGGGTGCAACAAGGGAATGCATTTTGAAAGTGCTATATAAATATGAGCTATCATATGGACTACCGGATAGTCAATGCACTCTGTGTGTGTATGTATACATACACACATATGCCTTGAATCCTTTTAGTTTAGTTTATTAATTGGTCAAGAACACAGTAAAGGAACAATATTGTCTAAAGTCAGTGATTTTAATTGGGTTCATCCTTATAGAAGATGGTATAAAATATTGGATTTTTATTGGTTTTTTTCCTCTTTGTTTCCTCCCCCCCTTTCTGATACATTTTATATCTTTAGGAACTGTCTTTTTTAATACTTGTCAAATTTTAACTATTTTAACTTATTTTACTGACCATCAGTTGTCCCCTGGCATGATCTGAATGACCTAGATGGGTCATTTTTGTTTTTACACATGGAAACTGAACAGAAGCTATTTTTCAGTGTCTTAAAAAATAACTAAAGTGAGTAACTGTGAAGGGCACTCTCTGGAGGTTAAAAAAGTTGGGGGGGGTGGGTAGGGCATTTCCCAAAATAGCCTAAGCTTAACTTCCCAAACTTCAAAATGTCCACAGAAAATCTCTCTCCCCATCAATAAAAGGAGTTATGCCACAAAGCATTCATTTATTAGGCACTTCATGAGTAATCCCTATTTCTATAGTCTTTGTACATTTACAAGGTATCTTTTTTCATAACAACCCTGTGAGATAGTAATAACAATATGAATAGGTAACCTTACTAGAACTCTTTAGAGTTCATAAGCAACTTCATTTTATGTACAAACTGTCCCCAAAGTCTTAGTTCACAAAGACTTTTGGAACTTTCTTCGTATTATCTGTTTGGAACATAATAACCCTGTAAGATAAAAACCATAGGGAGTCTTGTTCCCCCAATGTACAGATGAGGAAACTGAGTTTCAGAGAAGTTAAATGATGTGTGTGAATCAGAGATCACAGATATCTTAGACCTTGAAAAGACCTTGGTCTAGTCCAGGGGTGGAGAACTTTGGCCTCAAGGTCACATGTGGCTTTCTAAGTTCTTGAGTACAACCTTTTGACTAAGTTCAAGTATTACAGAACAAATCTTTTTATTAAGGGGATTTGTTCTGTGGGGTTTAGGTTCAGTCAAAGGGCTTCACTTGAGGAATTAGAGGGCCACATGTGACCTTGAGGCCACAGGTTCCCCACCCCTGGTCTAGTCTAACACTCTCATTTTGTCGATCAAGGTCACACAGGTAGAATTTGGAATTTGGACACAGGTTCCAAGATTCTAAATCCATTATGAAACCATTCAACTGATTGTTGTTAGAATCAGGATTGGATTCAGATCTATTTTTTTTCCACTTGTACCCTCCTCACCCACACTACTCAATAGATTTTAATGGTTCCCTCTTATCTCCAGGATCAGATGCAAAAACTTATTTGGTGCTCAAAGACTTTTATAATCTATCCACCTCCCACTCCCTCCAACCTTTCTACTCTTCTTATCCCTTCATTTTTGGTATCTATTCTTTGATCCAGTGGTACTGACCTCCTGGCTGTTCCATGAACAAGACTCTCCATCTCTCCACTCCAGGCATTATCTTGGGTTGCTCCCATGCCTGGAAGGGTCTCCCTCCTCATTTCCATCTCCTGGCTTCCTTGGTTTCCTTTAAGTCTTATCTAAAATCCGATATTCTACAAGAAGCCTATCACAATTCCTGTTCATTCTAGGACCTTCCCCTCTTGTTTTCTGTTTATCCTGTATATGGCTTGTTTGTACTTATTTATTTGCTTGTCTCCGCTATTAGATTATGAACTCCCCGAGGGCAGGGATTGTCTTTTGCCTCTTTTTTAAAATTCCTAGCACTTTGCACAGTGCCTGGCATATAGTCATGTCTGATTCTCCATGGCCCCATTTAGGGATTTCTTGGCAAAGATATTGGAGTGATTTGCTGTTCTCCAGATCATTTTGCAGATGAGAAAACAAACTGAGAAAAACAGGGGTAAGTGACTTGCCCAGGGTCACACAGTTAGTAAGTGTCTGAGACCAGATTTGAACTCAGGAAGATGAGTCTTCCTGATTCCAAGCCCAGTGCTGTAACTGGTTTGCCGGCTAGCTGCCTCTGGGATACAGGAGGCATTTAATAACTGATTGATTGATGGACTGACTAAATAGTACTTCTCTTCATTTTCCTCACATGTAAGAAAAGACTATATCACTACGCTCCAGTTGGGAAGTGTTTGACTAGAAGGCCCCGCATTAAAAATAAGATCAGAGCAGTGGATGTGGTGAACAGCATGGACATATTGGCAACAAACAGGTCATAACATAAGGGGTTAATTAGTGAGTAGAGAAAAATGGGATGTGAGCTGGATTTTGCTGATGTTTAACAATAGGATCTCTGGAAAACAAAAAGATAAATAAAAAGGGAATTTGTAAGTCTAATCTGCATTATTAACATTATTTTGCAGATTTCTGAAGTGTACATGATCACACTAAAAAAATGACTCTTGTTGGCCCCAGAATTGGATGTGAGGGCATTGTGAATTCAGAGGCCTAAACAGGTCAGGTCATCATATTAGACCAAACTGGAGGAAACAAGTAAAATTTGGGGGTCTAAGTGGGCAAACTTAGATCAGTGTTCAAAGATCCAGACCAGAAGGGAAAACACAGGGAGAAGAAAAGTATACAGAGAGGCAGGTTAAATCAGGGAGAGAATCAGATCTGATCATTACGATTCAACCAACTCTGAGTTGGTTGAATGGAGTCCACATCACAGCTTTCCTGGGACAGAGGTGACCCTAATTCTTCCCTGGTTCTGAAACTCCTCATTGATGTGGGCATATATTGGAACTGGTATATATTGCTAATTTGAGTAAACAACAGCTCCGTAGGTGTCCCTAGCAGGTGACGTAAAGCCAGGCAGAAAGCAAGGACCTTTGAAGGTTTCCCCGAGTTCTAGAATGTCTGAATTGAGACATAGTGATTACAGTTGGTGTCGTTCAGTTGTGTCCCATTTGCCATGACCCCATGGACCGGGCAGTTATTGCCTAATGATTTTATTACTGAATTCCAGAGCACATTAATATTACAGTGTCTATGCAGAAGCCTGAAGATTGTCCAACAAGCAGTTAGCAAATGGCCAGAGCAGATCTGCCCAAAATCACAGAGCCAGTTAAGTACACTTGAACTATTAGGGCCATTAGCTCTGATTTGAGATAGGAAGAATAAGGTCCTGCCTAAGTGGGAATGCATGAATGAAATGAATGGAAAAAATAAGCTCCCATTATTTGCCTGGCACTGTGTTATAAATCTGGTAACAGAAATGCAAAGATGAGACAATCCCTGCCTTTGAGAAGGTTGTATTCTAATAGGATGAGACAACACATAGTGAGAGGAATGGAAATCAGGGAAAGGTCTTTTGGTTTCAGAAGTCCAAGGAATAGTGAACAGAGCCATGTGACAGTCAAATGTTGCACCCTTTTGTAATGCCAAGCAAAGGCAGCTTCCAAGGTTTGCGTTATCAGCACAGCAAACCCCATTTATTCAGGGAACATTCACAGAGCAGGGAAAATCAAAATACAGTATAACTTATTCATTTCACAAGTAAGTTCTTAATTCAGTCCAGGTACTACTCTGCCCCTAGACGGTACATGCTTTTACTCAAAGTCTCTTCCCAAATGGAGAGAGTTCTTCTCAAATGGAGATCAGTTTCCAATCATCACAAAAAGGCTCAAGGTTTCCCACCCCTGGACTCAAAGTAATTACAATACCATCCATTAACACCAAGCACTTTCTCTAAAGGGAGCATGAGAGCACAAAAGACCATCTACCCTTAAACCATAACAAGGTCAAGATAATATATCAGAGGAGAGGCCAAGATGTCAGCATAGAAGCAGCAAGGCCCCACAGCTCCTACACCGCCACCCTAAACACCCATAAAATATGAGCCCAGACAGAGACAAGGACTCTCAGACTCACAAAAATACAGAAAACACATCTCTCGCTGAAGGCAGCTCAGCAGCAAGGGTTCATCGCAGCGGCTGGGAGCGTGATCTAGCCTAGCCTGAAACCAAGACCGTGGCCAGGCCCTGGGCGGTAGGAAGGAGCTGAGCTGAGCCGAGTTGAGCTGCACAGCAGCCAGTCTTCAGAGGAGAGGATCTACAGACTCCAGCACCTCCACATCTGCCAAGGTGTGAGGAACGGGATGGGAGAGGGGCAGCTCTCTCCAGAGCAGAGACCAGCCCAGCCCAAAACCGCAGCCACGGCCAGGACGAGCCAAGCCTCCTAAAATTCAGCTTGAGTCTACTTCAGAGAAGATCTAATGCACCAGAGGGAATCTTCACATCCACCAAACCAGGATTAGATGGTCAGTGAAAGTGAAAGTGATACTTTGAAAATTAATTTGGGGAAGGAAAAGCAGTTCGGCCAATATGCCCCTGGGGCAAGGAAGTAGTGGGGGAAAGGAACTGCTGGATCTGCCAGCGGCCCCCACTAGGCTGCTTCAGAGCCCCTGACCTGCAGAATCTGCAGAGGGGCTGAATCAATTGATCATGGCCAAGTGCTCTTGCGTTGAGCAGCCTGGTTCCAGATCGTGGTCTTGGGTGGTGGTCCTGGGGTGCACTTTCAGCAAGCCAAAGCTGGGGGAACTTGCAACACCCCCATAATAGCTCCAGCAGCTGGGAAAACCCCAGCGATTTGGAACATAGCTTTCCCCCTTGGAAGCAGTTTCACAGAGCTAAAAAACAAACAAACAAACAAACAACAAATTAACTGACTGGCCAATATGAGGAAAAGGAAGCAAAATAAAAACAGCAATAAAACTCTAGAATC
>CM053593.1:213602702-213680020 GCA_028646575.1 Pseudocheirus occidentalis
CTGGGCTTGAGCCTTCCTTTCCATTCATGGCTCCTCTCAGGTCAGTCCCCTCTCTTCACGTCAACAAGTCCATCCCACAAGTGGGACTCACAAGCTCTGGGCCTTAACACTCAACCCAAAAGCCAAGTCAATTCAGGGGCATCTCCAAATTCCATTACCATTACACCTCTCCAGAAACATCAGTCCTGTTGATTTCCTAATTGTTCCCAGAGCTGGAGATGGAACTCACCCTCAAGGCTTGAGGGCAGGACAGGTGGCAAGATGTTCTGGGTGGATGATTGTGTGGGCATTAGTTCTACCTTTTTCATCGTTTCAGATCCATCAAAGCAAACTAATTCTTGTGCTAGATTTGAAGTTAGAGAACCTGAATTTGAATCCTAATCCTTTTACTGGTCATGACTCTAGGCCAGCCAGTTACCTTTTCTGTGTCTCAGTGTTTTCATTTGTAAAATGAGGGGGTTGGAGGTTCCTCCCAGCTCTAACTCATTCCTCCTGTGAAAGTTTGAGTATTTCTTAAGCATTCTGCCTGCCCACCCCCACCCCCCATGGGGTCACTCTTTTATTTATTCTATTACCAGTCTAACTCAAAATTTGTAATACTTGGTTCTGACTGACTGTAATTGGTTCTGCACAGCTGCACAGGGCTTCTGATATTATCATACTAAGAGAATTTCCTCTATCTTCAAATGGACATAAGATCAAAGCATTTATTTTCCTTATTTTTATTCTGTATATGCTTATTATATATGTCACAGTTGTCCCTCCCATGAGAATATGAACTCCATTTAAGTAGAGACTGTTTCATTTGCTCTGTTTGTATCTCTAGCACCCTAGCTATGTGCCTGGTAAGTAGCAGACATTTCATAAATGCTTGCTAATTAATTGAAAGGGATTTAGTCCAACCCCCTAATTTTACAGAGGAGAGAACTGAGGACCAGAGAAATAACATAATTTGCCTGAAGTCACACAAGTAAATAGGAGAGCTAAGCTTTAAACCATTCCCTGTAACTCTAAATTGAGTGATCCTTCTTTTTGGATATATTGCTCTTCTGCAAATAATGCTGTTTCTAACACATACTAAATCATCTCAGTTAAAGTGTTACTTTATTGTTCAATCTATGACTTTCTGAGAATCATTATGGTGGAAACTATGTTGAGTAAACTGAAGGTTACTTTTGTGATAACTGCTTTATTTTTTTGGCGGGGAGAGTAACCTTCTACTATAAGGCTACCAGATAGACCATTCCTATTAAATTGACTTGTCAATTCATACACCCCCCACCTTTTTTGAATGTTAATTTATTCTACACTGAACCAGCTAGCTGTGAAATTAAATTAATTGACTCAATCAGCTGTTTTGATGTATTGTGAATGTTAAATAAAATGAAAACTTAAGTTTTATTTTTCTCCTTCTTTCTATCACTTCCCTCCCACCTCAGTACCTACCACAGTGCCAGGAACATCATTCGTGCTTAACATGCTTGTTGATTGGTTGATTGAAACCAATGAACAAACATTATCTGGTTAGTGTCTGCAGTAGTGTCTGAAGTAGTGTCATAATCCTGGGATTTCTGATGGAGAGTCTAGACCCTAACCCAACATACCCTAGGAGAACAAATGCCTTGGAAAGTTCTGCCAGAGAACCTGGGCTTCACTGACCTTGTGCCAAGGATTCATCACAACAAAATTTCTTTGCTGTTCTCCATGCCCAGGACCTCAGCTGGCTTGGCAGCTTGGTATGGTCCACAAGATCCTCCAAGGGAACACCCACATTAAGGCACAAACACATTCATAGTCGCAAAGAGAAAGACAGTCAAAGACACAAAGGAAAACACACTCAGGGACAGACATCCAGCCTTATTATTCCTGTTTACATTTCCATTTAGGATAAGGATTAAGAAAATTTAGTTGACTGATTACAGGATTTATTGATCTTTGAAAAAGAAAATAGAAACATCTACATGTATGAGTTCAAAAACATCTTCATTTACTGGAGAGAACTAATAACTAGAACAAATAATCTTTTTGCCTTGACAAGGTAAGTGCAAACAGGGCCACATTTCATGAATATGCTAAATGTGTCTCCTGCAGAAGACACTAATAGTATTCAGGCTTTCACAGTGACAAAGTCACAACCTTAGGCAGACTATTTACATTTTAGCCAGGAATGATATTCAGTAGCACTCTTTTCTCTACCTGGTCTATTTTTCAATATTTAATTTTGTTCAATGGCCAAAGCTGTTGTTTGTAGTTAAATGCTGTGGTTTGACAAGGTGACATTAAGGCGGTGGCCTGGACTAATGGAAGTAGGGCAGGACTTGGGGTAATGAAGATCTGGGTTCAAATTGTACATTAAACACTAGTTATGTCACTTATACTTTCTGAGCCTCAGGTTCCCCATCTGTAAAATAGGAATAATAGCATCTAATTCATAAGATTTTTGTGAGACTGAAATGATATTCTGGCCATAAAATAATTTGCAAACCTTAAAGCTCTTTATATATGTAAGCTGTTATAATGTCAGTTTTTAACTTTGGTAAACAAGTCAACAAGCATTTACTGAGCACTTATTGTGTGTCATACAGCGTACTAAGCTCTGGAGATACAAATATAAGCAAAAAGAAGAGCAGTTACTGCCCTCTAGGAGGTTACTTTCTAATGGGGTCTGGAAAATGAGGGACAGGGATATACCCACTAGGGTATGGGGGTTAAATCTGGAGAATGGAGAGCTGCTCTGCAGCCTTCCTTAAAATACAGGTTCCAGGAGGAACTCAGTGGTGGGGGCAGAGAGAACAGTGGGAGCAGGCAGCCACAGTATGGTAGCAAAGTTTGGAGGACGTAGGTGAACTACCCAAGGCATGTCTGCTTGTTGGCACTTTGGTAACCCACAGAACTGCTTTGGATTCCTTGTCAGGACTCTAGAACTTGGTTCAGTTTTATTTCTCCTGGGAGGTACAAGTGTCAAGGTCTCATTTTGGTTTGGAGTCATTATGGGATGTTCCCTTCTAGTTCTGGGATGATCAAAGTCTCTGAACACTGATGTTGAGATCTAACTTGGCCATATTGACCATAGGGGATGAGAGGAGACTGAGCCAGATTTTTTGACGTATCTTGCTTTCTTGGTCCAAATCAGCATCCCCAGAACTGCTCTGAAATTAGGACAGGTACAGGTTAGGAAAACCTAGAAGTTCAACATGTGCCCAGAGTGAGGTATAGTGTATTTAATTTATGCAGATATAGATTATAGTCTCCCCCTTGTGTATGGCCCTGGGCAAGTCACTTCATTTCTGGGCTTTGGTTTCATCTGCCAAATGTGGAACTTGGACAAGATTATCATTAAGACTCCTTTCACCTCTAAAATGCAGTGGTTCTGTAATATATTCAAGTCATCCTTGTTTTTGGCTTTGCCTTAGAAATAGATGCAAGCCCCCTAGGCTGACTACCGTAGTCACGTTCTACCTGTACGTTTAGAGACACCTTTTACATGAACTGTTTTGAAAATGTTTGATCCACAAGCAGTCTGGGGATCACATCCCAGCCTGTGCTAGTTTTACATTTTGCAAAGATGATGAGAGGGGAGCAGACTTAGAATTATATTGATTTGAGGAACTCCCTTTAAAGACATTCTCTCTTCCATGCAGATCAACACTTTACAACTTGTGGCCCTAGAGAATTATCTGAACCATGGAGAAGTTAAGTGTCTAGAGCAAGTATATAGAGAATTGGACCCAAGCCTTCTTGATGCTCAGGCTGATTTTTTTTTCTCCTTTATACCAAATGGTGGCTCAGTTTGGGATTTACTCAATTCCTTGACAATTCTTATCCAATAGAACAATGGCCTGGAACCAGGCAGGAGAGTGAATGAGTTCTTGGTCACTGGAGAGCTTCAGATAAGTCTTTGTTGGAGAAATTGTTGAGGATTCAGTCTTTGGGTAGGGCAAGGTGATGTCTCTGGTCTTTTCCATCTTGAATTTTGTAATTAAAAGTTTAAACAACCATGAGGTGATGTGATTTCAGCAACCCTTCAGTCTCCCCACTTCTCCAATCTCTTTTTCACTGATCTTTCTAGAAATTTCTATATGAGTCATTCAATTAGAATGTGAGATTCTTGTGTTTGGGGACTGTATCTCCAGTTTAGTACAGTATCTGGAACATAGAAAGCAGTTTTAAAATCCTGGTTGATTGACCTACTGACTTTCAGTTTAAATAAGCTTACTTTCCATCCACTCTCTTTGTATCTTGTATGTACATACTTAATCATAGGAGGGCTTTTCATTAGAATAGAAGTTTCTTGAAGGCAAGTACTGGTTTTGCTTTTCTTTGTACCTCTAAGAATTAGCACAGTATAATATACACTGTAAATGCCTAATGGCTGCTCATTACTGATTGGTGGTTAAAATTCTTGTGTGTGTAAAGACTTTGAGCAAAGCTTAGTCTCTTTTTTAACCTTGGTTAGTTTTTTTTTGGGGGGGGGAGATTCCAGCTCCTCTTTGAAAATGACCTGGTGTGTGTGTGTGTGTGTGTGTGTGTGTGTGTGTGTATGTGAAAAGGGGAAGTGGTTAACTCCCTGGGCTTTCTCCTTACTAACGATACTAAACTTTGTTCATTTCTAAACCGCAATTTGAGGCACTGTGCTCCCTGATTCTTTTACTCCTTAAGTCTACTTGACTGCCTGACTTCAAGAGATATGTGGCACTGGAATCTTAATCACTTTTCCTTTTTCAGCTGCCTTCACAGTGGTTACATGTCTGAGTTTAAACATCTGCTTTTTCTTTCCTTTTTGTCCTTGTCTGTTGAACACTCCAGATGGCAAGAGAATGTACCAATCTAGAAAAAAAATGTAAGTAATTGGGAAAGTATATAGGAGAAGACCACTCAGTCCCAAACTAGGTGGTAGCTAAACTTTTAAACCCTGTTGAACTTAATTTTCCTAAGGTCAACTCAGCTTTCACAATTCTTTTTAGATCAAGAGCCAGTCCAGAGCAGATTGTCCTGTCCAATTCCTGATCTCCTGGACATTGGTGGCTACTTCCTCAGCATGCCCTCAGGCCAATTGTAGATTCACCCAATGGACTTCTGGATCAAATTTATTCATTGTTTCTCTAATCTCAGGCTTACTTGAGCCAACCTAGAAGAATTCCAATTTCATAGAGGATTTGGGGAATATTCCACTCATACTCCTGTGGGATATCTTTTGTTTTATTTTGCTTAGTAATAGAAATCTGAATTAATTGATTTTAATTCATAAGGTATAAACAGTTTTTCAGCCATCTCCTCATTTCTCTTCCCTTCTGATTCTTTGGTATATTTATTCATTCTCCTTCAAAGTTCCTCTTATATGGTCATCATTATTTTTAGTTCTACTTTTTCTTCACATTATTTCATAAAGGTCTTTCTGGCTTTCTTTTTATTCCTTAACACTCATCAATCTTAATCATATTATAGTATTCTAGCACATTAATGCACCACAATTCAATGAACTATTTTTCCCTTGATGACAATAGATTGCTTCCAGCATTTTGAATACTGCTGTGAACATCTCTGAACAGGGGGATTTTTAAAAATAATAGTTTTTTGATAATACTTTCAGGGTTTATTTCCAACAATGGAATAATTGGGTCAAACTCTATGATAATTTTTACTTTGATTTATTTTTAGTTTTTTTTTTCAATTATCAGGAATTTGTTTTCTTTCAAATATCAAGCACTTATTTATTTTCTCTCTTCTACTGCCTGGGGCAAGGGAACGGGAGGAAGTAGTGGGGAGTAATGGGTTAGAGAAATCCTGGAACAAGTATAGCAAAGCAAAACTATTTCCCATATTGACCATGTCCAAAGTGTGTGTCTCATTCTCCTTCTTAGTCCATCACTGCTCCATAGGATGAAGCTTGTAAAATCTGCTGCACACTTTTAGAACTAGAAAATGAATAACTCTACCTGCTTGTTCTTTTTGTTGTTGTTTTGTTTTTTTGGAGGGGGGAAGGCAGAGCAATTGGGGTTAAGGGACTTGCCCAAGGTCACATGGCTGGTAAGTGTTAAGTGTCTGAGGCTGGATTTGAACTTAGGTCCTCCTGACTCCAGGGCTGGTGCTCTATTCACTGTGCCACCTAGCCTCCCCCACTACCTTTTTTTTCCACAACATAGCCAGAAGTAGAGCTGGTCACTTTTATTTATTTTTTAAATAAATCATCTGTAGAACAGTGGAATGACTACAGGATTTTTGATTTGGAGAAGCTTGGCATTTGAATCTTGCTTTGTTTCTTACTACCTGTGTGAACCTGGGCAAATCACTTGACCTTTCTGAGTTTCAGTTTCCTCATCTGTAAAATGAGAAGGTTGGACTTGATGAAGACTCAAGTTCTAAACGTCTTATCCTAAACTAACTTTCCCTTCCCTTCAACAAAGGGAAAGAGAACTACAATACAGTAAAGTCAATGTTCCCATTGCTTCAGATACCAGAATAATTCAACTGTACATTGCAGTTTGGGGCAGCTAATCAGCACAATAGATAGAGTGCCTCTTGAGAGTCAGGAAGATTCAACTTCCTGAGTTTAAATTTGGCCTCGGACACTTACTGGCTGTGTGACCTTGGCCAAGTCACTTCACCCTGTTTGCCTCAGTTCCCTCATTTGTAAAATGAACTGGAAAAGGAAATGGTAAACCACTCTAGTATCTGCTGAGAAAACCCCAAATGGGCTTGTAGAGTCAGACATGACTGAAATGAGTGAATAAGAACAAGCACTGAGGGAAGGGGCCATAAGGCAAAAATTTTTTCTTGGGGAGAAAAGAAAGAAGCAGATATAGAGTAGAGTGGAATTTTTTAAAAAAAAAAGGTAGAGGAATGCCTTAAAACAGGAGGTCTTGCTCAATGTACTAGCCACTTTTGTTTTCAAGCTTCAATAGATTTCTCCATGAAAGACTGAACCTATTAGGATTCAGTGCAATAACATGAATTACAGCATTCATGCCTCTTGTCTATCATTAAAGAGAATGACCACTGTTGAAGTTACATCTCTCTGACTATAGGACTATTCTTAGCCAAGAGGTCAGGGAAATTTTGCTTTCATCATCTCTAATGATAGTGGCATTCGGCTCCTAAATCCCTCCCATGGCACTTAGCCTTTCAAGTGTGTCACTGGAAAAAGGCTTGAACAGAAAGTCCAGTGTCAGAATTATCAGGATTCTAGATCTTCCCATACACTTAGAGTTTGTCACTCTAGGGTGGAAATCGCAGTTGCTGATAGTTTTCCTGAGCATGGTCAACAAGGAAAGCATTTTCATCAGCCAACAGGCACTTACACCCACCCCAATCTTTAACTGACTTAGTGGAATGATGCCCAGGAATGACTTCAGAGTCATGATTAATATTGTCAGGCACTTTCTATTTCACTGAAATTCTGGGTTGTTTTCTTTGAAAACAATTTTTTTAAAGCCATGGAACCTATGAAAGTACTATAGATAATAATTTTCATAAATTTTACACAAAGTGGACACATGTGGAAAGTTCATCAATAACTTTGTCCCCTTTCTATCCATCAGTGTGCCTTTTACATGGTAGGTATTCAACAAAGAATTTTTTAAATTGAAAAACTAAGGATTTTAGTGGACATCAAACCCAAAAAATACCACAGGATAACATGGCAGCCAAAAATACTCAATTTAATCTCAGAACACTCGGTTAGTTTTAAATGCCTGCTTTCTTGTCTCTCTAAAATCTTTATGATCATGGTCCAGGGTATTGTTGATGAAAAAATGAGTAGGGAGCAGGCAGGCTTTGCAGGGGATCCTATGCAAAGAGTCGGTCACATCTTTAGGGACACAAATTGACAAAAAATTACAAAGGATAGAAGATCCTCTGTGTTTACTGTTTATTGTTTATCAAAACGTGTCTGACTTGGTAGGCAAAAATGAAGCCTCTGAGATTCTCCTTAGATAAAATATTTCTCATGTCTGTATCAAAATTATATAACCTATAGTAGACAAGAGAATGGCGATTACTTTGTTCGGTAAGCTACTGAATATTGATTGACATCAAGGGAGGCCTTAAGCAAGCAAATATATTAGTAGCTTCCTTCAAGGCACAGTTCAGGTACCACATCTCCCAGAAGGTTTTTTTTATTAATTCTTCAGTGTTCTTTCTCTCCTTAATTACTTTGAATATAATTTTGATTTACTTACTTGTAGACATGGCCTGTCTTCTCTAAAGAATGTAAGACTCTTGAGGTCAGGAACTGTTTGTCTTTTTTTCCCCTTTTTCTTTCTCTTTTTTTCTTTTTGCATCCCAAGCACCTAGTGCAAAGCTTTGCATATAGTAGGAGTTCAATGAATATTTACTTTCTCAAAGGGTAGTACAGGGGTTAAAGTGAGGGAGAGAATTTGTAACTGAAAATAAAATTTTAAAAAGTTTATTAAAGTGAATTGAGAATTTAATAGTACATAAAGCTAAACCAAAAAAGGCTTTTTAAAATGAAATTCTCTGAACGCTCATTTGAACAGAAGAAATTCTGCTATTGCTACTATTATGGCTACTATTGCTGCTACTACCGCTGCTTCTGCAGCTAACTAGCATTTATATAGTATTTCACAAATATATTCTTCTTTTTTTATCCTCATGATAATCCTAGGAGGTAGGTTCTATTATTATTCTCATTTTACAGATGAGGAAACTCAGGTAGACAGAAGTTAAGCGATTTGACCAGGGATATACAAATGATTTCTCTAGATTCTAAGTCCAGTGCCATCTCACTGCCTATTGTAGATTCCTAATTGGAATATATCACAGAATTAGGTTTTTTTAAGCAAAATCCGCACACATAGTGTGGAGATTGACCAAACTAAGGAAAACTAAGGTAAATGGAAAACAGATATTAACCAGATTATGACATGTAACTGGATTAAGTAATGTGTCAAATTATAGCCACTTTGAAGAAACAATGAATGGGCCTAGGTTAAAGGAGAGGAAGGAGGACATTTGTATAGGCTTAAGCCTGAGAAATTGTACAAGGCTTTTAATGGCCCCAAACCATCTGTCACTGATGCAATATTGCTCTTGGGGATACAGCATGACTGTAAATAATGGAATCAACAATAATAGAACTGAAAATGCCACTTTGGGGTATGTGACTAGAACTATGGGATCTAGGAGAAGGGAGGTGATGCTCCTGTGCTGCTTGTTCTTGGTCAGGCTCCATTTGGAATATACTGTGCAGTTTGGGTAGCGTGGTTAGGTGTCACCCATATAGTCCTGGGTGTCAAGAGGGAATAGGGACAAACTTGTGCAGCATAGAACAGAGATTCTTTCATCTTGTTTGTGTTATAGACCTTTTTGGTTTTAGTGAAGCTTATGGACCCCTTCTCAGAGAAACATGGAGAATTACAAAGTAACCCATTTATACTGAAATACAATTGCAAAGGGAGAAGCTAGGTGGCTCAGGGGTAAGAGTCCTGGGCCTGAAGTTAGGAAGAATTCAAATCTGGCCTCAGACACTTACTTGCTGTGTGACCTTGGCCAAGTTGTTTAACCCTATTTGTCTCGGTTTCCTCATCTGTAAAATGAAATGGAGAAAGAAACCGCAAACACTCCAGTATCTTTGCCAAGAAAACCTCAAATGGGTTCCTGAATAACCAGACATGACTGAAACAGTTCATGGACTCTAGGTTAAGAATTCCTGGCCTAGAAGGAGAGTAGAAAAGTGAAAGAGTCTGAAAAATATTCCATTTGAAAACTGACTTAAGGAAATTTGAATTTTACTTATAAAAGGGAAACCTTAGGAACACCAAGATACTGTCTTCAGCTATTTAAATGGTTGTCATTTAAAGTCCAAACCACTAAGGGACCTCAGTATGGCACTACTGCCACACGATACAGTCCAAAATCTGATCAGACACTGTTGAACAGTATGAAGAAACTTGTTCATTCCTCCAGTTATCAGAAGTTTCCTCCACTAGCAGCTAGTCATGCTTTAAAAACTGGAATTATTCACAAAGGCAGGCCAGTGCACGGCCTACTTTAGGTCAATTAATCAACAAAAATCTATGAAGTGAGCTACTCTGGATAGAAAGGCAGAACTGAATAGTCTCTCCCCTTGAAGGGATTTGGTCTCTTCCCTAGTGATGAGAGCAACATTCCATTGCTTTAGAGACCTTCCCCAACTACTTGGCCTAGATCAGTCTTCTAGGAGAAAACCACTATCCATTCTGCAGTTGGACAGGAAGCTCAGCTTCTATTCCATAGTGACTGAGTAGCCCTTTCTTCATTCTATGGTGAAATTAAAACTTCTAATTAGAAGATATAGTGAAACAATTCTGTAGTACTTTTTATGCAACTGGGTAGCACAGTATATAGAATTCATCCTGGGGTCAGGAAGACTGAAGTCTACATATGGTCTCAGGACTGACTATCTGACTTTGGGCAAGTCACTTACTTAACTTGCCCATCTCTTAAATGGGGATAATAATAATAGTACCTGGGGGTGACTAGGTGGCTCAGTGAATAGAGCATCAGCCCTGGAGTCAGTCAGGAGGACCTGAGTTCAAATCCAGGCTGAGACACTTAACAATCACTAGCTGTGTGACCTTGGGCAAGTCACTTAATCCCAATTGCCCTGCTTTCCCCCCTCCAAAAAGCCAAAAAAAGTAGTACCCAGAGTTGTTGTGAGGATAAAATTAGACAGTAATTATTTATAACAACTTATATATGAAATATATCATACAGAAATATAATTTATAAATATATAATTATAACATTCTGGAATACTTATGTACAGATATAATTCTAATATTTATAATAATTTATAAAGTATTTAACATAGTGCCTGGCACTTAGTTGGCACTCCATAAATGCTAATTATTATTATTAAACTAAACTTGTTGAGAGGTAATGACAAATTGAACTATTCTGGCAAATAATTTGGAAATATATCTAAAAAGTCACTAAACTATAGATACCCTTTAACCCAGTAAGACTGCTGCAAGGCATGTACCTAATAGTAGGTCAGAGGGAAAGGACCCATATGTGGAAGAATATTTATAGCAACACTTTTTGTTGTAGCAAAGAATTGGAAACAAAATAGGTGTCCAACAGTTGGAGAATGATAGAACGAACTGTGGTATGCTAATGTAATGGAAGTTTATTATTTCATAAGCAATGGGGTATATGACAGATTCAGAGAAATATGGAGACACTTGAATGACACCAATACAGTGAGATTAGCAGCTCACTGGGGATGACCACAACAAAAATGTGCAGGGTTACAATTCTGAAAGAACTTTGAACTCTGCTCAGAGCCGTAGCCAATCATGAATTTAAAATACCTATGATGAAACAAATCTTCCCCTCCTTGGCAGAGAGGCGAGAGACTAGAGATAGAGGATCAAACGTGCAGTCTCAGACATGACTAGGGCATTGATTTGTCCTGCTTGACTGTACATATTTGTTATTTTAAGAAAATGCTTCCAGTGGCTAGAGAGAGTGAGAAAGAGGAGGTGGGTTATTTGGGAAGAATGTTGTTGTTCTTCAGTCATGTTTGAATCTTTGTGACCCCATTTGGGATTGTTTTGGCAGAGATACTGGAGTAGTTTGCCATTTCCTTCTCCAGATCATTTTATAGATGAGGAAACTGAGGCAAACAGGGTGAAGTGACTTGTGCAGGGTCACACAACTGCTAAGTGTCAGAGGCCAGTTTTGAACTCAGGAGATGAATCTTCCTGACTCCAGACCCTGTACTTTATTCACTGAGCCACATAGCTGCTTCAAAATACATATGGAGAATTTTTTTGGTTAAGATTTTTATTTGTTGAAATGAATTTAAGTGTAAATGACTTAAATAAATGTAACTTATTATTAACTTTGGTGGTGTTGTCATTTATATATATATTACAATGTATTAATATTCAATATTGTTTTTATTAAAATATTGATGTTTAAAAGAAAGATTGTAATAAAGGACACATGTAAAATGAATTTACCCTTTCAAATCTCCTATAGTTGATGTCAAAACCTGACTGAGATGGAAGTAGCTCAACAGCGATAAATGCACCTTCTTATTAGGGCCTTCTTTAAAATTTCCAAATATTTAAAAATTTTGAACCAAAAGAGAAAAAAAAACTATCATATTTTACCTTGACATACTGGAAATCTCTGTTTAGACATCTGTGCTAGTCTTATCTAAGAGAAAAGCTAAGAAACCATTTCAAATACAAGGTGTGAAAAGTTTTAAGTATAAAAATATTAAGCATAAAAGGACACTTTAAATAATATTAAGCAGGAATTGAACAAATATTATTTAATAGTTAACAGATAGACACTAAAGATTTCTGAGTAGATCTAAAATATAATAATAACAACAGTAGAATAATAATAATAATAATAATAATGAAGAAGACCTAGGAAGTAATGAAAAGTAGAATCAGAAGGGGGAGACTGGAGGGAAGATTTGTTAAAAGGCTTCCAAAATAGGTTAGGTGAGTGCTGATAAGGGACTTAATTATACTGGTAACAATGAGAGGATCCCTACTCTACTCCCAGACCAATACTTACAAGGAACTCCTTCCTTATCTATTCTTATGGAAATCATTGTCTTTAAGGAGCACTTTGTACTTGAATTGATGCAAGTATTCAATAGCTGGAGGAATATTAAGTGCTCATGGCTGGGCCATGTCAATATTATAAAAATGACAATACTACCAAAGTTAATTTATAGCAATAATGCTATGCCAATCAAAGTATTCTGCTTTTGGGAAAATATCCTATAGAATTTGTGAATAAATTGATTCTTCTTCTTTACAGTTTGACTGATGTTTAGTGTGAAGGTATTTGTAGAATGTATATCATATTGCATGCTGCCATGGAGGGAGAGGGAAAAGAGAGAGGAGTAGAAGATTTGGAACTCAAAGGATTTTGGAACTGAATTTTATAAACTGAAAGTAAATATTTTTTAATTTAAAAATTAAATTAAATTTTAAAAAGTTGTGGATAAGAAGAAAGGCCTCACATGAGAATATTTATAACAGTACTTTTTGTAGTAGCAAAGAATTAGAAACAAAGTAAATGCCCATAAGAATAGGAAATGGCTGAACACATTGTGGTAAAAAGATTGTAATGGGATATTAACTCTGCTATAAGAAAGGAAGGTTATAGAGAAGCACAGGAAGATTTACACAAAGTGATGCAGAATAAAGTAAACAGAGCCAAGAATATAGTATACACAATGACTGCAATGATGTATATAGAAAGAGCAACCAAATACACATGCAGGAAAAAATCCAAAATGAATGCTGCAAAATTACAAAAAAAAAAAAAAGCAAGAATAAATCGATGGGATATAAGAAGACATTCCCACCCCTTTGCAGAAGTAAGAAATCCATAAGTGTTGCACATTGCACAAGATTTCAAGCTTTTGTTTTGATCAGTTATACTGAATTTTTCCTTTTCTTTTTCATTTTGTCTTTTTAAAAAATGCTATCTAGTATATGGGATATCCCTTTGGAAGGAGGAGTAAGAGGAAAACTGAAAAAAATTTTCATAACAAAAAAACCCAAAATAGATCAATAAAAACTTTTTTTAAAAAAAAAAGAAAGTATATGTTGCAGAATTCCAAAGATTCAGACCCAAAGAAAATATATAAGAAGACACATCCCACTCTTTTGCAAAGGTGTTGAGTCCATATATTTGATTGATTGATTGAATTTGATTGATTGGTTGATCATATATGTTTTCAGGTTTTTCAATATATTGGGTATTTTTTTTTTACCAATTTTTCCCTTTTATTTATCTTTTATTTTCCTTTAAAAATATCCTTTGTTATATAGGATAGCTCTTTAGAAAAGAGAAGGGATACTGAGAGAAATGTAGATGACGTAAAAAACAAAAATATCAATAAAAATGTATTTTTGAAGATTATAATCTCTTTGAAGTTAAGAACCATGTAATGATTCACGTTTATATCCCCATCATTTAGCACACTGTTATGCATGCAGAAGATCCTTAGTAAACTTTTTTCTTAATTGTTGTTGAGTAGGCAGGTAAAGAGAAACTGAGAAGCAAAATCTGTAGCACTTGAGAATTGATTAGCAAAAGGAAGTACAGGAAGAGGTAAGAGAAGAGTCTAAGATTAATAAGATTAAAAGGTAGATGTTAGGGGCAGCTAGGTGGAGCAACAAATAGATTACCTGCCCTGGAGTCAGGAGGAACTGAGTTCAAATGCGGCCTCAGACACTTAACACAAAAAACTAGCTATGTGACCTTGGGCAAGTCACTTAACCCCAGTTGCCCTCCAAAAAAAAAAAAGGTAGATGTTAGGAGGTAATGATTTTGCGGGGTATGAATTCATTTTGGGATGTGCTGAATTCAAGTTGATGCCAGAAAGAGATATCCAGCAGAGAATTGTAACAGTGGGGATGGAGCTTTGGTGGAAGCCTTCATGGTTCTGAAAATTGTAATCATCTTCAACAGTATTAAATTTGTGGTTTCTTGTATTTTATGTTTTTTTTAATTTCATTTTTTATTCCTACCACATTTTGATCTCTGATCTGAGAGTCAATCAGTTTTCCCAAATATCTTTCAACCACTGGAAAAATTCTCTATTAGTTTCCTTCATTTTTTTTTACTCCGTGGTTAAAAACATACACATCTTTCCAAATTCGTGGATTTTTTAAAGCAGATTTTTGCACATTGCAATATTCATCAAATTTCTGAGACCAGTTCATTATTAAAGCATTTTAACTGAGTTACAATCTGAGGAACATCTCATTCTACAAGGCTAGGAAATAATAGATTGTAACTCCAAGGGGTCTTGGAGGCAATCTACTCCAGCTGCTCTATTTTACAGATGAGGAAACTAAAGCACAGGGTGATTAAGTGATTTGCCCAAGGGCACAGAAGTAGTAAGCATCAGGGACAATATTTGAACCCGTTGTTCAAAATAGAATTATAGAACCACTCTTCTTTCATACTTCACCATGATGCTTCATCATCTCTCCACTCTAGGGAGATTTAAGAAAAAAAATTTTTTTTCTTTCTCTTTTTATTCCCGTGTTGCCTAAAAGTCATAGTTCAAGACAGTCCAAAATTAATCTTCCACTGCTGGTGCCACATGTTGTTTACAAGAGAAAGAAAGGACTGACCTAGATTCTAAATTTTTAAAAACACTAAAACTTTTAATTACAACAAGGTGGTTGCTAGGATTGAAATCCACAATTCTTTGGGATCAAATCTCCATATACACCTACCTCTCTTTCAAATTCTTAGGGAAGTGTCAGAGGGCACTTATAACTATGGGAGGGAGATTGGCTTTTCTCCATGGTGCTGAATTTAGAGAGTACCAGATTTCAAGAATACTGACAAAACTTAATACCTAGTTAATGACAATAACTAATTAAAACTATCAGATTTTATCTTATAAAATTATGATATGTCATATAGGCATTGAATAAGATAATATATATACATTATATGCATATGTATGTATGCAAAACACATATCTATATCCCCATTTTATGTTGCAAATGTTGTAATTATTCATATTATCTCTGTTTTACAGATGAGGCTCAGGGCGGGTCAAGGGCCTTGTCCATGGCTGCAGAATTAATAAATGCTAGAAATAAGAATCAGACCCAGTTTTTTATAACTCCAAATCCAGAGTTCTTTGTGACATTATGCTTTTATAATGACCTCTGAGTGGACAAATGTCCTTCTTAGGCTAATCTTAAATCTGTTCTAACAAATCCAATATTACAAATAATGATTAAGAATCCTGTACTACAGTGGGCACAGACCTTCAATGTTACCCACTAATCTGATAGCCACACTATAAACTCCCACAATAGAGTACTAGATAGAGGGTAGCCTCAGCCATTTATATATACCTTTAATGGTGTTCATCATAGATAAAGTCAAGTATTCTGAGTCAAAACTAACTTCAGGTTTTTATCTGGTAATTGTCATATGAACAACTAAGACCTTTAAAGAGGATATTTTTTTTGAGTGTACCGAGTACTATTCTAGTATGTGGTGATCAAAAAGACTGCTTCTGTGGGTTTCATTCTTCAAGAATATTCTTGAGGGGCAGCCAGGTGGTACAGTGAATAGAGCACCTACCCTGGAGCCAGGAGGACCTGAGTTCAAATATGACCTTAGACACTTAACACTTAATAGCCATGTAACATTAGGCAAGTGTCTTAACCCCAATTTCCCTGCCTTCCTGCCTCCAAAAAGCAAATATATATATATACATATATATATATATATATATATATATACTCGCACACATATGCATGCATATATGTACACATATATAGATGCATATCTATCTATCTATCTATCTATCTATCTATCTATCTCTTCCTGACATTTTGACATTGTTGGCAGCTAGATGGCATAATGGATTAGATGCCTGGTCCTATAGTTAGGACAGATTGAGCTCAAATCCAAACTCAGAGGCAAACTAGCTGTGTGACAAGTCATTAACTTCTGTCTGCTGAGTTTTCTCACCTGTAAAATGGGGATAATAATAGCACCTACCTCCCACAGTTGCTGCGAGGATCAAATGAAATTTTGTTTGTAAAGTACTGTATATAATTGACATAATGTCTCATGAAGAGAATGAGGAAGATAGAGTTATTTAAGAAGATAACATAGAAAAAATAATGGCAAGTCTCACTTAAAACCTTCAGATATGTACCATGTTAATAAGCCTATTCTCTCCCTCCTCACCATTCTGTAGTCTTCTCTGCTTCCTGTTTAACCCAGTTGTTGATCACCAGTCTCATTACTTCAGTCCCCACAGAGCTTTCCCAGACCAGCTCTTTTGTACACTCACAGGGATTTTCAGTCTCTTTTTAACAGATTTCCTACCCCGTGTGTACCCTTTCTAATCTACTTCCTAGGTCATTTTCCTGGTGCATTGTTTTGATTATGTTTCCGTTCTACTGAGAAGTCTTCAGTGTCTATCTACTGCCAATCAATAAATCAACCAACCAATCAGAAAGCATTTATTAATCACCTACTATATGCTGGAAACTATGTTGAACACTGGAGATAAAAACAGAAAGAATGGAACAGTTCCTAACCTCAAGGAGTTTACATTCTAATACCAGATAGAATCACATTCTAATTCTTTATCTTACTTTAGAGGCTCTCCCTCATCTGGTTTCAATCTACCTTTTTTTCAGTCTTATTTTACATAATTCCCCTACATATACATTATCTTCTGTGCCAAAATGAACAATTTATCTTCTCCTTTTCATGCCTCACCTTCTCCTATTTCCATGTCTTTGTTCGTGTTGTCCCCTATGTTTGGCACAGACTCTCCACAATCTGTGCCTTTTGAAGTCCTTCTTTGCCATCAAGGCCTACATCAGAGGCTACCATCTCCAGGAAGTCTTCCCAGATGGAAGTGATCACTCACTCTTCAAATTGTTCATCCACTTCTTCTGGATCTCTCCTTTGCATTTCATCATATTCTACCTGGTATTCTTATCACTCACAAGGGCAGCTAGGTGGCACAGTAAGAGAGTATCAGGCCTAGAGTCATGAAGATCTGAGTTCAAATGTAGCCTCAGACACTTACTACCTGTGTGACTCTGGGCAAGTCATTTAACCCCATATACCTCAGTTTCCTCCTCTGTAAAATGAGCTGGGGAAGGAAATGGTAAACTATTCCAGTGTCTTTTCTCCAAATGGAGTCACAAAGAGTTGGATATTACAATTCTAATTTCTCACATACATGTTTTATGATTTTGTCTCCCCTGCCTATTAGACTTTAATTGCATGCTTTAATTGCAGGTTCTGTCTCATCTCATTCTTGTATTCTCCTTATACACAGTAGGGTCTTAATGCATGTTTTCTGAATTCAATGAAGGGTTTTAGTACAAAGTTTAAGTGAAGGAAACAAAACTGTGAGAAAGGATATAGTCTTCAGGGGGTGGGTGTGGAGGGCCTACGTTAGCATCTGGACTTTACCTTCTCTTTCTTTCTCATAAACACCACACATTCAGGAAACACAGAATGTGCCAGCTCTTACAGGCAACAACAAAAATGCCCAACCATATGGAGGAAGATGTTAAAATTTCACTAAGCTTACTCATTTTGCCAACTGTTGTAAATAACAACATATGTATGATCTGGACAAAGCATAAAGGAGAAGTGCGAACCTCTCCACACACACACACACACACACACACACACACAGAGAGAGAGAGAGAGAGAGAGAGAGAGAGAGAGAGAGAGAGAGAGAGAGAGAATTCTTCACTGGGGCCTCAAATGAAGCTCTTCCAGAGAAGACTGGAACATTACATTAGAAGCCAAGTCACATCTCTGTTGGATGCTGTGGCTCAGACTCATTGAGATGCCAGCATTTGTGAAACAACCTCAGAAATATCACCTGGCTATGGTGCATTGGAAAGAATGGTGGCTTTCATGTGAGGGGACCTGGTTTCAAATCCTAATTCTTTTTGTTTATTCCCTCTTTAACCGTAGGTAATTTACTGTCTCTCTGGGTCTCAGTTCTACAAAATGAAAAGAGACTACTTGACCTCTGTGGTCTCTTCCAACTCTAAATCTATTATTCTAATTTTATTTAATCCACTTGGAACATAATAGTCAACAAATCCTTTTTCATTCGATATAGAAATAAGCTTATTGCAGCAAAAGAATGCATAAACAGAATGGTCAAGCTAACAAACAAAAAAATTGGGTACAGCACTCCATATGTACAGGTCTCAGGAGAATGGAGCTCTGTTTTCATACATAAACAAAAAACAGTTTGTCTGGAACTGTGATTTCACTAGCATGGGGAACTCCTGCTATGGAGACTCCCTCCACTGAACATCAAGAGGAGAGTTGCCTGGGGCACTTGGTTGTTAAGTGACCTGCCCAGGATAACAGAATTAGTACTTGGTCAGCCCTCTAGGCCCTACTCTATGGGGCTTAGCAAGGACAAATAAAACTTGGTTTAAAAAAGAAATAGTCCTCTTACTGAGGAATGGGAATGTAGCTAGAGAGGACTTAAAACCACCACAATATAGTAAGCTACAGTAACACAGAGTACTTTAAAGTTTAAAAAGTATTTAAGAGACATTTTAGAGGTAACTAAGTAGTATGGTGAAAGAAACAATGACCTGGAATCAGGGGGACCTGAGCTCAAATGGAGCTTCTGATTGTATGTGTGTATGTGTGTGTGTGTGTGTGTGTGTGTGTGTGTGTGTGTGTGTGTGTGTGTGTGTGTATGTGTGTGTGTTTACAGATACAAAATATCGGTATATATGCAGCTATATAAACAGAAACAAGATATGAATTGGTACAAAGTGTCTTAAAGACCTATAATTTCAGTATATATTATCTATAATAACTATTAATATATTTTATATAATACAGATAGATGACTAGACTATATTACAATGTATATACTACAGATAGATGACTAGATGTCTAATACAGATAGATAACTAGATGAAATGATGGTGATAGAAAGCTGGCTGGATAGATGATAGATAGATAGATAGATAGATAGATAGATAGATAGATAGATAGATAGATAGATAGATAGATACAGACAGACAGACAGACAGACAGACAGACGGACAGACAGACAAGAAATATTTAGATCACTGGAGAAAGACTACATTACATGGGAGCAAAAGTTATAGAGCTTATCCGCCATCAAAGGCTGTTTGTGTGATGTAGGGGAAAGATTCTTAGATTTGGAAGCATAAGGTCTGGGTTTGAATCTTGCCTCTTTTGCTTACTGCCTGTGTGACCTTATGCAAGTAAACTAACTGTTGGGGGCTTTCTTTTCTTATCTGTAAAATGACAAGCTGAACTAGATGAACACTCAAGTACTTTCCATGCTGGGATTTACCAGAATTCATTTTGATTCATTTTGTCATTCATTAAAATAAAACAAATCCACAGGAATACATTTTAAAATAGACACTTAAAATGCCATATATGTGTGTGTAGAAATATACATATCTATATGTATGTATATATGTATATATGTACACACACACATATATATCATTAGAAAAATTTAAGAGAACCCATATACATTACTTCCCTCATTCTTTTATTTTATCAGACTTAGATTTGAAGCTGTGACTACTAGATGGAAAGTGGGGCTCTCCTGATAATTTTATCTTGATTTTTGTTACAAGGTTATCTATTTGGAGCTGAAAGGACCTTGAAGGTCCTCTGGACCAATCCTCAGTTTGTAAGCAAAAAATAACTGGGGCTCCAGAGAGGGTGAATGATTTGCCTAAGGTTACACTTGAGCGTAGGTCATAAAGGCAGAATTTGAATATAGGCTATTTAACTCCAAATCTAGCATTTTTTTTTTGCTTCATTGTCAAAGCTAGAAATTAAGGGATCATATTATAAATTGCTTTCTGGTGTTCCTTTCAATTAGAGTTTTAGCTTTAAAATATGATCTCAGATCTTACTAGCTCTATGACTCTGGGCAAGTCACTTAACCTTGTTTGCCTCAATTTGTTCACCTGTCAAATGAGCTGAAGAAGAAAATGGCAAACCACTCCAGTATCTGTGCCAAGAAAACCCCAAATGGGGTCACAGAGAGATGAACACGATTGAAGAATGACTAAACAATTAGATTAAACCACTTAGGGAGGTCATCAGTTTCTTTGGCTCTTTTTGGGAGTATCATAAAGATTTCTTGGTCAATAATGCAAAAATCTGCTTTGCTCAACTGTAATGAGGATTTTGTTTTGCTTGCTTACTTATATGAATGGGAGGAGGCAAAGAAAGAAGGCAGGTTTTCATTTGAAACAATATAATTTAGTTAAAAAATATTTCTGGGCCAGATATGGGTTGGCCTAGGTAGCCTCAGACCTCTTCTAGCTGTATGACTCTGAGATCTAACTAGGCGGCATAGTGAATGAAATGCAGTACTTATAATCAGAAAGACCTGAATTCAAATCTGCCTCAGTCACATCCCAGCTGTATGATGCCAAGCAAGTCACTCAGCCCCAATTTCTTTACCTAAAAACTGTGGATAATAATGGCACTTACCTGACAGGATTGTGGTGAGGATCAAATGAGATCACATGTAAACCTTAAGGGCCATATAAATGTTAACTTTGTTCATCTTCAAATCTATATAAATGGTAACTGTGTAAAACAAAATCTGTATAAATGTTCATTGTTATCACCATTCTATGATTTCCTAGGATTGAGGTAGACTAGTCTAACTACTTATTTTTACAGGTAAGGAAACTGAGTTCATCAAAGGGAAAGTAACTTCCCCGAGTTCGGAGAGACAACGAAAAGAGCTTGAATTTAAATCTGAGTCTTCTGATTTAGAATCAGATGTGCTTTCCACAGTGTCACCTTAGTTTTTCATACTTTTTTTCTAAAGGGAGAGACATAGGGAACTTGATCTTTAAGAAGAAAAAGTTGACTGAAGTGAGCTAAATATATGTGACTAATAAATGTAAATGTGACTGATTACAACAAAATTTTCAGTCTGGTTTTGTTTAAGCTAGAGGGGTAGAGTTCCTTTGATCTCATAATAGACACTGGGGAGATATAGGTACTGGCAGACTACAACTCCACTGCTGGGAAAGGGAGTTGGAATGGCTGAGGGGAAGGGAAGAAACAGAATGTGGATCTCAACAGAGAATACAGGAAAGCCTTGCTTTGGGATATTAATTATGCACCCACTCTCCCCATAGTTCTTTTTTGGCCAGCAACTCTGAGGGTCTTCCCCTCCTACTTTAATTTATTCATCCTTTCTTCCTTCCTCCCTTCCTCCCTCCCTCCTTCCCTTCTTCTTCCTTCCTTCTTTCTTTCTTCCTTCCTTCTTTCTTTCTTTCTTTCTTTCTTTTTCTTTTTGATCAAAGGGGCCATTGTTTGACTCACTTCTTGAAGAAGCCTATTCACTGAATGGTTGTTACCTTACTCTAAGTGAAAACCTGAAAAGGCCTTAGCCCAAAAGGTCCAGGGTCTCCCATTGCATCCTGGGTCATCTCCAGTCATCCTGATGACTATCTGACCACTGGACCCAGATGGCTCAGGAAGAGAAAGTGAAGCTTGTGACTTTGCACAGGCCTCCCTCACTCAAATCCAAGTCAACTGCAAGTCATCTCATCATCTCCCTGATGTCATGGTCCTCTTGGAGAATGAAGGACAAACACAACTCTTCCCACATGTTGTCATGTTAACTTAGTTCCCTGACTGAAAATAGAGCTGTTGTATACATTGTCACATAAGCTTGCTTCTCCCCAGTCCTTCAAGTCTATAGTAGGAGTTTCTGGCTAGTTCATCTTCCTCCACTGCCACCACCCCACCTCTTTTGCTTTTCTCTTTTCTTCCTGGAGGATGAGACAGCTTTAGCCAGGCTTCCGATTACCCTTTTTCTTCATGGTTCAAAATGTACTACTCTGCCCACCTCCCCCACTTCTTCCATCCCCAGGATAAGGTTGTTGTTGTTCAGTCATGTCTGACTCTTTGTGACCCCCTTTGGGGGTTTTCTTGGCTAAGATAATGGAGTGGCTTATCATTTCCTTCTCTGACTCATTTAACAGATGAGAAAACTGAGGCAAACAGGGTTAAGTGACCAGGGTCACACAGCTAGTAAGTGTTTGAAGTCAGATTTAAACTCAGGGAGATGAGCTTTCCACATTCCAGGCCAAGCACTCTACCCACTGAGCCACCTTGCTGTTCTCTAAGATAAAGCAGTTGCCCACTGACAAGAGGAGAAAGTCCACTTTTGTTACCAGAGCAACTATCTTAACTTTGGAATTTCTTTTCTGGTATTAAAGTCATTTTGCATGTAGTCGCTAGAAGTTGCCTAGGAAGTTTGAGGAAGGAGGAAATAAGCATTCATTAAGTGCCTACTATGTGCTAGGCACTAAACATTTTATAATCATTACCTTATTTAATCATCATGATAACTTGAGAGGTAGATCTTATTATTAACCCCATTTTACCATTGAGGAAAGTGAGGCAGAAGTTAAGTGACATGCCCAGGATCACACAACTAGTATCTGAAATGGGATTTGAACTCAGAATTCAACAACACTGTCCACTGTATTACCCAACTGCCCTTTCGGTACCTCGGTATTTAAAATTTCATTTTAAAATAATTGTTGCCCTTTTCCCCTTCAGAAGTTTATATTATTTATAAAATGTCTAATGAGTAGATTGGGGAGAGGGAATGTGCATTAGAGAAAGCTGGCTAACCTAGGTCCACATCTGGCTGGCACAGATGCTTATACTCTGTGAGCCTGGGTTAAGGACTTGCTCCTTCTGAGCCTCAGTCTCCTTATGTATAAAATGTGGGTAATAGTCTTGCAATACTTATCTCACAGTGCTGTTGTGAAGGTCAAAAAAGATAATATAAGTGAAGTATTATATAAATATCAGCTCCTCCCTGAGGTTCCTTTCTCTTTATTACTGACTCTTCTCAACTACTATATCCAGAAGAGCTCCAGGGATGCTTCACCTTCCTCATGCCTCAGTTCACTCTGCGGATGTGTTCTTTTCCTTACCAGCTACCTTGTTTCCACCCAGATACATCTCTCCCCACACACACCTTTCTAGCCCTCCTTTTTGCATCATTTTTAAAACTTCAAAGAATTATAATAGCTAGCATTTATATGATATTTTATAAATATTGTAACATTTTATCCTCAGAACAATCCTGGAAAGAAAGGTGTTATTATTATTCTCACTTTTCAGAAGATGAAAGTGGGACATGCAGATGTTAAATTACTTTCCCAGGGTCACACAATTAATGTGTCCAAACTCATAAGTGTCTGAGGCAGGATTTTAACTTATAACCTGGGTGTCATCCTTGTCTTTCTGACTCTGGCTCTAGTATTTTTTCCACTGTGCCCCTCTAGCTGCTTGTGAGTCAGGACTATTTTTTGTTTGTTTTCTTCTCTCTAGAACATGGAACATTGCCTGGTACATAGAATAGTAAAGCACTTAATAATCCTCACTCTGTCTATCTGTCCATCTATCCACCCATCCATCCATCCATCCACCCATCCATCGATCCATCCATCCAGTCAATCTGTCAATCTGTCCATCCATCTGTACATTTATCTATCTGTCTATCTGTCTGTCTATCTATCTATCTATCTATCTATCTATCTATCTATCTATCTATCTATCTATCATCTATCTACCTGTTCATCTATCTATCCATCCATCCATTTGTCTACCTACCTATCCATCTATCTACCAAATTACCTATCCATTCAGTCATCCATCCATCCATCCATCCATCCATCCATCCATTCATCCATTCATCTATCTTTCTATATCTCTGTTTCTCTACCTCCATATTCATCTCACTAACCTTGGCCTTAGAAAGCCTATCCTGCCTGTCAAATGATTCTTTCTTAAACTAGGCCAAAAGCTAGAATATCCTGTACCATACACAGCACCATTTCTTTCTCTTTCAGTCCTTTGTCCCTGGGAAAAAATACTGTCAGTGTTGGTGAATCAGAGACTGCAGTATACAAGCCCTAGTTAGAATTGTCATCTTAAAAATGATTCAATGTTGGTTCTTCATTAAAAAAAATATCTCTAGTAGGAATGTAAGGTGGTATCTAATTAGCGCAATCAAGAGGTCAACTACTACAATTAAGTTGTTCAGTATTTTTAAGGACTCACCAACTTTTACCTGAAACAAAGGTCCATCTTTTCAAACAATATTCTTCTAGCAATACTAAATGTAGTATGAAACAATATGATCTGTGAAGAACTAAATTGAAGGTCACCTGAAGAACAATGCAGAAACACATGAGGCTGATGTGTAAGTAGCAATGCATTACAAATTGAGGACAGGAAAAACTATAGAAATCACATTATCCAGGAGGTGTGTAACTAAAATGAAGATGGACTGGTCACATAACAAGGATGGGGAATGAGTCATGGGTAGTTTCATGGGCTCCATTGTTTTCATAGGCTATGTGGAGTTCTAGAGGAAGGCCTCCAGAATGATGGGCAAACCATAGCGGGTTTATAGGATGATGCAGACAAGAATTTCACATGATGGGTAGACAATAACGTGTTCCAGTCTGATTCAACGAAGGGCATACTCACATCACTGAAATAGGCAATCTATTGAACTATGGAAGTCTCAAGTTGTTGATAACTTTTCTTCCCTTTATATGAGGTTTTGGACTACTAGAATAGATACTTCTTGAAGGCAAGGACTATTTTTGTTTTTGCTTGTATTTGCATTCCCAGTAACAGTGCCTGGCACATTTAATAAATACTTTACCTGGTTTCATAAATACTCAGATCCTTCTATTCAGTTTTTACAAAACTTTCTGATCCCAAAGCTTCCCAATAAACTGAGTTTCATTTCATGGCACCTAAGGAAGTGACAGCATTAGGGTGAATGGTGATCCAGACATTTATACCTCACTGCTGTTACCCTTCTTTTCTAACCCCCCACCTCCAAGTGGGAATCCTAGCTATATGACCTTGGGGCAGATCCTTTCAGCTCTCTAGGCCCCATTTTCCTCATTTACAAAATGATGAGTTTGTATTAGATGATCAGTAAGGTCATTTCCAGTTTTCATGGTCTGAATCTATCAATGTGAAAGGACTTCCCCATAGTTAAAAGTAAATCTTTCTTATATAAACACATATTCTCATGTCTTTTAGGATTTTAAAAATTCACCAACAGACATTTATCCAGCATCTACTTTGTATCAGCCACTGTGCTGAAGTGGTGGAGGTAAGCAAAACATAGCCCCTTCCCTCATGGAGTTCACAGTCAAAGGGGGGAGAGAGATAACATGCAAACAACTCAATAAATTGGAAATAAACAACAGAGGAAAGCTCTAGCTTTATAGGGAATGGCTTCCTTTAGATGGTGAGATTTTTGCTGGGACTTGAAGGCAGCCAAGCGATTCTCCCAGAGGAATGGGCAGATGAGAACAATTTGTTCCAACAGAAATGAAGGAGGCTGAAGCAGGTGCTGTGGGTCACTGAGAGCTTGGTCAGACACAGAAGATACCAAGGTCATCCACTGCATCCTGGGCCATTGCCAGTCTTCTTGACTTTTGTCCAACCACCAGACTTTGATGATTCTGGAAGAGAGAGGGGGACAACTCTGTGCAACTGCTGTCTCACTTAAATCCGATTCACATGCAAGTCAAGATATCACCCATGATATCACTGGTCTTTGAAAATAAAAGATGAGCAATAACAACAAAGCAGAGAAGAGCATTCCAGGCATGGGGTGGGGGGAGAGAAAGTCAGTGCAAATACGCTGAGGTGGGACATGGAGAGTCTGTTGCAGAAATAGAAAGGCTGTCTCTGCTAAGCCTGGGGAGGCTCCTCACCAAGGTACCCTCAACAAAAACACTTTCACCTAGAGAGACTAGGAGTCGGGAAGGTCTTCAGTAGAAAAAGGGGCTATTTTACATAGCCCAAGAAGCTAAGGACAAAAGGAAAATCACTAGATAACACAATGCCTTGAGAGGAAGAAGGGAAGTGTAAGAAAATGAAAAAGTAGGATGGAGACAAGGTTATCAAGACCCTTGGATGCTAAATGGAAGATTCTATATTTTGTCATGGAGATCATAGGGAGCTATTTATTGAACTGGGATTGGGGGGTGGGTAGAGAGTGACCTGGTCAAACCTGCCCTTAAACGTTAGTTTGACAGCTGAAGATGGACTGGAGTAGGGAGAAATTTGAATCAGGGAGATCAGTTTTGTGGCTATTGCTATAGTGTGTGAAGCGATGAGGGCCTGCACTGGGGTAGTTGCAGAATCAGAGGAGTATATTTAAGATATGTTACAAAGGTGAATAATACTTTTTGGCAACAGATTTAATATGGAAAGTGTGAGAGTAGGGAATCAAGGGTGACACCTAGGCTGTGAGCCTGGGCAAGTGGTATGATGGTGGGGCCTTAGACAGTAATCAGAAAGTTGGGAGGTGAAGAGAATTTCAGGAAAAGATAAGGAGTTCAATTTTGGACATAGTGAGTTTAAGATGTCTACAGAAATCCAGTTCAAGATGGTCAATAGGCAATTGGAGATGTGAGTCTGGAAGTTAGAAGAGAGGTTAAAGGTGAGTAAGTACACTAAAGAATTGTCAACACAAAGATGGCGGGTGGAAAAAAACATCCTGCTTTGCACTAAATCCCTCCTCTAATGATTCCCTGAAGGGACATAACACTAGAGTTACTTGGATAATTGGCTTTGAAAGCTGCAAGTCATTGACTCTTTTAAGACCAGGTAGAAATGACCTTGGGTTTTCTGAGACTAGGCAGTTTAGCAAAAGCTAAAGTCTTCCTGCCCTGCAGTTCTAGAATCACAAACCACACTTACATCAACTGCCCTTTTTCCAGGATGGGGCATATCAATTTACTTCCCTAAAGCCTACTCACTATCCCTCTAACTTTCTAAAACAAATTACTTCTCCCTGGCTACCCTTTCCCTATTAGAATATAAGTTCCTTGAGGGCAAGGATTTTCCTTGCTTTTTGAGTTGCATCCCCAGTGGTTGGCATATTTTAAGCGCTTAATAAATACCCATCAATTATTTCATTCACTCATTCACTCACTCACTCATTCATTCATTCATTCTCTGCCCATTTCTACCCAGGTGGAAAGGCTATAAATGACAGGCTGTCTCTGCTAAGCCTGACGAGGCTCCTCACCAAGGTACCGTCAACAAAAACACTTTCACCTGGAGAGACTAGGAGTCAGGGAAGGTCCTCAGTAGAAACAGGGGCTATTTTACATAGCCTGAGAAGCTAATGAAAAGTATAAGGCTGAACTAAGATTCCCTGGTATCCAGCTTGCTAGAGAGGTAACAACAGTAAGGAGGAACAGAGGCAAGAATGGAAAGTGAAAGTCTGGTTCTATCCTTAGATTTGCTTCTAATTGACTGCCTGAGCTTTCAGAAGTCCCTTTCTCCTCCCTTGGTCTAGGTTCTTTCATCATTCTTGGAAGACAAAATGGCGCACTCAACACAACTGGATTTGATAGCAGAAGTAGATTTAATTTTGAATCCCAGCTCTGTCATTTCCTACCTGTGCCACCTTGCCAAGTCCCAGAACCTCTCTAGCCTGAAGTTTTTTCGTCTAGAAAATTATGAGGTTGCACCAGATGGCTAGAGGTCAGAAGTTCCTTCCAACTTTAAACTGGTGATCCTGTGACTAAATGAGGGTATGTAGGTGACTCAGTGGAGGTCTATAGTCAGGAAGAGTCATCTTCCTGAGTTTGAATCTGGCCTCAGATACTTACTATCCGTGTGACCCTGGGCAAGTCACCTAACCCTATTTGCCTCAGTTTCCTTATGTGTAAAATGAACTGGAGAAGAAAATGGCAAACCATTCCAGTGTCTTTGCCAGGAAAACCCCAAATGGGTTCATAAAATGTCATGTATGATTGAAATGACTGAACAACTACCTGAATAAATGACTTTTAACTTCCCCATTCCTATGCCTTTCAGATAATATTGGCATGCTATGTTCTTGTGAGATCCTTTTCCATTTGATTATCAAAACTAAAATATACAGTATTGTGACTTGTATGGTTTAGGGCCTTGCCACTGTTAAAAAAAATAAGTTGGCAAGGAAAAGGGGGAAAAATTGAAACAAATTGTTAAGTTATCCCCTTCAGCTACAGGTGTTTGGGAATGGATGCTTCCTTAGGTATTGCATTGAGTTCATTTTAATTGAATGTTTGCCTTGTGGGAAGCTCAAGATGAACAGTAGCTTGTGAAATTGCTCCCGAGGGACATAAGACTAAGGCAACTTGGATAATTGGCTTTGAAAACTGCAAGTCATTGACTCTTTTAAGACCAGTCCAGAATGATAACAAGTGTAGCATGAGGTTCACACAGCTCAGCAGGTGTGAGAATTCTGTCACTGAATTAAGTAAGGACTGTTACATTGCAGAAAGAGCTCAAATGGGTCTCCATAGAACACTGTCTAAGAATATCTCATCTCTCTTTTGTAGCTACTGATACAAAAGGTTATTATGACAACTGCACTGTCTGACTATAAGCTGTTTCCCTAAGGAAATACTGAATTGAAAGGGAAACTACAGGCCCAACAAGAAGGTGTTTGTTTGTTCATGAGCCTTCAAAGCTTGGTGACTGTTTAAGAGGAATTTAAATCATAGGGTAATCTTGGGAAGGTGTCTACCCAAAATGACATCTCTGTCATTTCTTGTTTCTCTGATGGCGGTCCCAAATTCAGTTCCCTTCTAGGGGGAAAAGATGAGTTACTTGAGTGTTTCGTTTTTTCTGTATCTCTTCATGGGCTCCTTTGAGGCCACTGAGTCTTATGCATTATCCACGTGGGTAAAATAAAGTCTGTCCCTACTCTACACTCAATTGGACAACAAAAACAGATACAAAAGATATTTCTTTGTTGTTCAGTCATGTCTGACTCTTTGTGACCCTATTTCAGATTTTCTTGGCAAAGATACTAGAGTGCTTTGTCATTTTCTTCTCCAGCCCATTTTATAGATGAGGAAACTGAGGCAGACAGTTAAGTGACTTGCCTAGAATCACATCCTCACATCATTGGTCCTTTTCAAAAAAGAAGGATGAACATCAACAATAGCTAGTAAGTGTCTGAGGCCAGATTCGAGCTCAGGTTCCCTGGTTCCAGGCCTAGGACTCTATTCACTGTGCCATCTAGCTGCCTGTTTAAAGATGAAAACTACTAGATTATTTCATCTTCCCAGTCCAGCCAACAGACTTGGCATATGGACCAGAATTCATATCCTTTTCAACTTTGGAACTTTTGTGATAGGGCTCCTCTGTTCTGTTTGGTTACTGCCCCACCTGGCCCATTAATTCCATCATGATTTACTTCAATCTTTACTCCTGAGCTATGGTTGCTATAATTTTATCAGCAACCTTGCTGATCCTTCCTTGCTACTCCTTTCCTTTCACCCCCTATAGCTCTTGAACTATGGTAAAGTATACTCTCCCATTGTTGGTGGGAGGAGTGTTAACTTATAGCCCCACTCGTTATTCCAGTTACTTTCCTAAACAAACTGACCCTCTCTGCCCACCTCATTTTTATCTGGGTTGTCACCATCTATTAAAATGTGAGGTCCTTGAGATCAGGGACTATTTTTGCTTTTGTATTTGTTTCCCCAGTGTCTGCACACACTTTTTCATTAATTAATTCATCCCTAAAGCCTCTTGTAGGGGCAAATTTTATGAATTTACAAGTGTACAGATGAGTCATTTTCACTTGCCTTCTTCCCTAGCCAACTCTACTTCAAGGTTATACTCTCATTCTCTTGCAAAGTTTGGAAACCCCATTACTCAGTGATATCTGGCACCCTTAATTTTTCATTCCACAACAATGACCTTGATAGAGCACCCTCTGGGATCATTTATCTGCAAGTAGAAAATGAAACCCAAACCTGAAAACCAAGAACTGAACTTCTAGGGATAAAAATTCCTGACGATCTGCCACTGCAGAGGCAGTATGATTCGGGAGTGAGAATCTGGGTTCCAATTCGCCTCTTATCATTGCTTGCGTGTATGACTGTGGGTAAGTCATTCAAAATTTCTAGAACCTAGTTTTCTGATCTGTGAGATGAGGGGGTTGGACTAGATGAGTCTGAGCTCTAGACCTCTAAACTTTGATCTTCCCACCTATTGGTAGAAGTTCTTTTAGCACTATCTAATACTATGCTGCTATCTAGTAGTGGAAAGGATTTGCTATAGAATTTAATTTGGTGGGTGTCTGATCTGTATTGTACTTTATCCTAAGGGGATTATTTGTTGAGTGATAAAAGGACCTTATTAAAAGAACTAAGTAGTCTCTCATCTAAAGGTGTTCCACAAAATGAACAGTGTTGTTGTAGGTTATAATGGTTTAGATTGCTTTGTTTTTTCTTCTTAGACCTGTCATTTCATTGCTATAGGGAAAGCCCAGTGAGAAAAATCCTTCTACAAAATGCAAATCAGCAAACTCTTCTAGTTTTCAAGAGTAACCTAGGGACGCTGAGAAGTTTGACTTGCCCGGGGTCACATGACCAGTAACTATCAGGAGGAAGACTCAAACCCAGGTTGTCCTGGTTTTGGGTTCACTACCTACTGCCCAAAACTGCCTCTCCGCTTTAAGTTTGTTGCTGTTCAGTCCTTCCTGTTATGTCTGACGCTTCATGTCCCCATTTGGGATTTTCTTGGCAGAGATACTGGAGTGGTTTGCCATATCCTTCTCCAGCTCATTTTACAGATGAGGAAACTGAGGCAAACAAAATTAAGAGACTTGCCCAAGGTCACACAGCTGGTACCTTACAGAACATGTTATAGGGTCACAGATCTAGAGTTGTGACCTCATTATTTTACAGTGAGGAAGCTGAGGTCCATGGAGACCAAATGATATCCTACGGATAGTATCAGAAGCAAGATTTGAACTTGGATCCTCTTATTGGGGTACTGATTCTGGAGTCAGGAAGACCAGAATTCAGATCTGATTTCTGGGACCCTGATCAAGTCACTGAACCTCTGTTTGCCTCAGTTCCTTCATCTGGAAAATGGAGAGAATAATAACTTCCAAGGCTGTTGTGAGGACCAAATGAGATAATAAATGTAAAGTGCTTAACAGCGTCTGACACTTAGTAAATGCTGTATATAGCTCCATGCTTTGTTGTTGTTCAGTTGTGTCTGACTGTGACCCCATTTGGGGGTTTTCTTGGCCAAGATACTGGAATGGTTTGCCATTTACTTCTCCAGCTCATTTTATGAATGAAGACACTGAAGCAAATACGGTTAAGTGGCTTGCCCAAGGTCACACAGCTAGGAAGTATCTGAAACTGGATCTGAACTCGAAGTCCAGTGCTCCAGCCACTGCCCCACCTAGATGCCACTCAGCTTTGAGCTACTTTCAAAGAACAACACAATCCCCTAAACTCCTGACAAGTAAGTCTGTAAAATAGGGCAGAGAGGGTTGAGTTCTCAGTAAGTGGAGGTATTCAGATAGGTCTTCTTGGACAGGTTGTACAGCAATTCATGCTTTGGGTAGAGTCTGTGATTAAACTGCTAGGTCGCTACTAGGAGATGTCATCTGAGGAGCCCTCCTGGAGAGCCAAGCTACCTCAATGTCATTGTAATTATTGCTATTTCCATAACACTATTTTCCATCCATTTCAAAGGCTTTTCCTAATGCCACCACAGGATCATAAAATGTTAAAGCTTTAAATTACCTTAGAGATGTTATCAGCCAACTGCTGTATTTCACAGATTCAACCCTCAAGTTTTATAATTAAATGTCCTTACAGAATATACAAATTTTAAAATTTCAGATGTTTTTCATTTATTCCTTATAGTACTCCTTCACTCCAGGGCCAGAGCCTCGTATGGACAGTGTCAGGAATATTTAAGTTCAGAGTGAGCTGAAGTTGGAAAGAAAAATTAAATACAGCAAAAATGTTGGTTTTGTTTCTTTTTTTATTTTGATTTTTAATGTCTTGGAAGGAAGAAGAGTATTATACAAGGGGCAAGACTACTAATCAGAGGACAGAACACACTTCTTACATTGCTTCTGTTTTCCTTGCCAAGGAGAATGACCATTAGACTAAAAAAGGCCATAATAAAAATGACTAATGTGGAGTCCATATCACTGGAATCAAATGACCCAGATTTGTGTTTCCACTGCTTTCTTCTTTTGGGCACTAGGTGGCACCATAGAGCACAGAGCGCTGGACCTCAAGTCAGGGAATCTCATTTTCTTGAGTTCAAATGTGACCTCAGACTCTAACCCTGGGCAAGTCACTTAACCCAATTTGCCTCAGTTTCCTCGTCTGTAAAATGAGCTGGAGAAGGAAATGTCAAACCACTCCAGTATCTCTGCTGAGAAAATGTTAAATGGGGTGGCAAAAAGTCGGATAGGACTGAATAACAACAACTTCCTTCTTGCAAGACCAGGCTCTTCTGTTCTGCATGACCTCAAGTGGACAAGTCAGTTAACCTTTGTGAGTCTCCATTTTCTCATCAGCAAAGTGAATGGGGAAGGGGAAACGGTTGGGTTCTACATCTAAAAAATTCCTTCAAGCTCTAAATATGATATTGATGATCATATAAGGTAGAGAGGGATCACCTAACTGTCCTTCATTACTTCAAATCCCCTGTCCAGGCAATCAGTGAAAAAATATTTATTAAGGTTGAATTAAGACCTAGGGCAGCTAGGTGGCACAGTGGATAGTGTTCTGGGTCTGGTGTAAGGAAGACTTGAGTTCAAATCTAGCTGCAGAACTTACTAGCTGTGTGACCCTGGACTTAACCCTGTTTTCCTCAGTTTCTTCATCTGTAAAATGAGCTGCAGAAGGACATGGCAAATCATTCGTAGTATCTTTGCCAAGAAAAATGTCAAATGGGGACTCGGAGAATTGGATATGACTGAACAATAACTAATCATTTTGGGATGCTGAAAGAACTGCTGTGATTGTTTAGTTTCTTTTTTCTTTCTTTCTTCCATCCTTCCTTTCTTCCTTCCTTCTCTCCTCTCTTTCTCTTCCTTCCTTCCATCCTCCCATCCTTCTTTCTTTCTTTTTTCTTTCTTTCCCTCCCTCCCTCCCTCCTTTCCTTCCTTCCTTCCTTCCTTCCTTCCTTCCTTCTTTCTTCCTTGAACCCAGCTGTTCACTCTGAGGCTCATAGATTGGACCACAATAGGTTCCTGCCCAAGCTCCACTTAATGCTGTATTTTGGGCCCTTCTGGCTTTGAGTGAATGTCAATGGTAACTGTTTCTCTTTGGAACAGCAACCCTGAAAGTCTTCCAACCTGATTTGATTTTTTTTCTAATTAAAGGGGGTCATCCCTTGACTCACTTCTTAAAGAGGCCTATTCACTGAATGGGTGTTACCTCTCTCTGAGTATCTGAAAAGGCCTTAGCCTAAAAGGTCCAGGGTCTCCCATTGCATCCCGGGACATCTCCAGTCCTCCTGATGACTATTTGGTCACTGGATCCAGATGGCTCTGGAGAAGAAAGTGAGGCTGGTGACCTTGCACGGCCCTCCCTCACTTAAATCAAAGTCAACTGCAAGTCAGGTTATCATTTCCCTGGTGCCATGGTCCTCTTTGAAAACAAAGAACAACCGAACAACAGAACACTGTCCTTAATATTTGAAAGATCATGGGGCAGTACCCTAGGATTAGACAAGGACATGTGGTCTTCTGATTCCCCAAAAGAGAGGAGAAAATGTCCAAGAGTAGTGGTACTTCTGCACGAGGATTCTTTGGAGCCATGTCTTCTGGTATTTCTTAGGTTTAAAAAACAGTTGATGACAACAGTTATAAGTAAAGAAGGGGAAGTAAGTAACCTGTAGGCTGTGTTTGGAGTGGGGAGAGCCTGGTTGAGGATCATGTATAAGTTGCCTGAAGCCAGGAACCTGAAAGGCGTGCTGCCAATGCCAGAGTCAAGGTAAGAAACACAGGAATCTTCAGTGGGCCTCCAGGCTTCAGCAGGGCTCCGTGAGCAGAAGGCTTTGGATCCTGTGCATTCTCTTGTAAACCACTGAGCTTTTTGTCTGAAGTAGCTACATTAACTGTCTCCCACATATGGGATGGGTTAGGAGGAATTAAGTGGGTAGGAAGGAATTCGATTATAATTCCTCAGAAACCTGTCAGGGGTTGCACTTATTTGTGTAATGGAGTCCCCAAAGATGACTCTATTTAAAGATTATTCCATTCTTTTTTAAAAAATTATTTTTTGTATTTTAAGTAAATGCTTTCCTCTGTGATTTGTGGCTCTTGCACAGAGACTGTGAGCAAAGTGATACACCAGTGGGAGTATAGGTTATGATTTGCATAATTAATTACACAATGGAGAATAGGTAGGGCAGGGTTAGGGTTGGAGAACCTGCCACTAGTGACTCTCTAGGTCCTTGGGTGTGGCCTTCTGTCCACCTCCAAGTTTTACAGAACAAATCCTTTTATTAAGGTGATTTAGTCTGTGAAGTTTGGATTCAGTCAGAGGGCCACACTCAAGGGCTTAGAGGGCCTCGTGTGGTCTTGAGGCCAGAGGTTCCCCACCCCTGATGTTGCTAGAGGTCAGCAGGAGATAGAATTCTCTGGGAAACTTCAGGAGGCTTTTGTTATTTAAATGCATTGTATAATTGCCTGCTTTTTTCATGTTGAGTATTACATATATTTTTGATCTCTCAGAATCATTGTCATCATCATAGCTAGTGTTTTTGCACCACTTACTCTGTGCCAGGCACTGTGCTAAGTGTTTTACAAATATTATCTCATTCAGTCCTCACAGTGACTCTGAAAGGTAGTTGTTATTATGTGCCTAGATGAGGAAACTGAGGCAAACAGGGTTAAGTGACTTGCTTAGGGCCACACAGCTAGTGAAGTATCTGAGGCTGGATTTGAACTCAGGCCTTCTTGAATCTAGGCCTGGCATTCTACCCACTGTACTACCTAGATGCCCCTATTCTTTCTCCTGTACTGTACACTATGCTTTGGCCTCTGCTTTGAGTGTATCTCTCTCCTCCCTCACTGGCCAACTGTCCCCTGTCATTTATGGCCTGACTCAAATTTACGTGCCAGCTAGTGGTGTTATGGTACAACAGGGCTTCATAAACCAAAAGAGGCTAAAGACCTCTGATCTATAGTTTTCTTTCTCTTCCTGATTTAGGCATTAAGGACTTATTTTTCTATTTTAGCAAACTGTTCATGTTGAATTAATTATTACAGTTATCAGTTCCTCATCTTGACTTTCTCCATCTCAGGTTTTTTGGGGTTTTTTTTTTGCTTTTTCTTTTTTAGAGGGGATAAGACAGGGAAATTGGGGTTAAGTGACTTGCCCAAGGTCACATGGATAGTAAGTGTTAAGTGTCTGAGGCCGTATTTGAACTCAGGTCCTCCTGACTCCAGGGCCAGTGCTCTATTCACTGTGCCACCTAGCCGCCCCTCCCTCTTAGTTTTGATATATTGTGAGTCAGCATATGAAATTAAATGGGAATTTGGGGATAGTCTTGTAGAAGCTACAGACAACACACAAAGGCCAGTAGACAATGTGGAAAAAGTTTAAAACTCAGAAATGCGTAAAAAATATGTATAGTATTCTACAACATTAACACATTTTATCTTTCAGTGCCACAAATATGCACAATTTCTTTCTAAAAGTTAAAATAAGGAAAAAGTTAAAGTTTTTTAAAAGAATATAAAAGCCGGCAGATTACAATCAAAGGCTACTACATTTTACATGGGTTTTCCAAATAGGGAGGGGCACTTCAACCCTACAACACCTCCCGTCATGATATGGACAGGATAACTGTATTTTAATATCTGATTGAATTTGCTTGCTAATCTGTATTATCTTTAAAGTTCTTTCTAGCTCTAATAACCCATGGTTTTATTTTCTTCACCTTTGACTCTTAATAGCCAGTCATTCAAATCCAAACACTATTTAATGTCCACCATATAAGGCCTTATGCCAGGTACTAGTAATACAAACACAAACCAAAATTAGAGTCCCTGTACTACTGGAAGGGATGCAACTTGCCCAGATAGGTCTATATAGAGATTAATGTGAAGAAGAAGAGGAAGGCGACCAAAGCAAACTTTACTAATGTTTGTGGTAGGAAAAATACTTCTAATATGTTTAAAGTGGGTATTTCAAGGTTTAATTAGTAAATGAATGAATAACTCAGAGGCTCCATGGCACAGAGGATGAACAATTTGCATTGGAGTCAGGGAGGCCTGAGTTCAGTATTGCTTATGACACATAATGATTTTGTGACCCTGGTCAAGTCACTTAATTCTTTCTAGGAATCTAGGAAACTATTAAAAGATTCTCAGTTGCAGGGAACATGTTGACCTGCATTGGTTGTCTCCACTCAGAGCTTCTTACCCTGGTGAATCACAGGTCTGGGTAAGCTGAATAAATAGAAACAAGTTATTTGAGAATTTCAAATAAAAATGGCATTAGAGAAATCATGTAATCATATTCTCTTATTACTAGCCTCTTCCTCCTTTAAAATAGCCCAAATTAAATTTTTGTGGTTCAGCACACACAGAATTTACGTGATTATTTTTTAAAGCAAATTGCTGGTTGTACAATTTGCAAAGGAACTACTTTAAAAAATATAACATTACATTCCTCTCTAAGAAAATGCTTTCTTTTCTAAGGGCTCTTACTAATCAAATTCATTGTAGACATTAATGAAAAATCTTTATGCTCTCCTTTTACTACCTTAATAATGCTGACTTGGCACTTATTAACACTCTTTGAAATAAAGTCTGAAGAATTTGAAATAATGTAATGTCAGTAGCTGACGACTGTGTTTGCAACTCCAGAGTTCTGCTGGTATTTATCCTCATTTTCATGTGGCTAGAAATGATGATGTGGTACATTTTAATAACACTTTGCCACTTTAAAAGTGACTTTAATGTAATGTTACTGTGCCATAAGAAAGGATGAGCTCAATGATCTTAGAAAAGCATGAAAAGACTTGCATGAAATGATGAGCAAAGTGAGCAAAACCAGAAGAACCGTGTATACAGTAACAACAATAGTGTTTTAAAGATGGCTTTGAGCAAATAAATTATTTTGAGCATTCTAAATACATAAGTTAAAATAAAGCACATATGAAAGAGATCCCATCTGCATCTAGAGAAAGAACTGATAAATAGAAGTATGCATAGAATAATTTTATGCATGTGTATTTATTTTTGTCTATTGATAGCCGTCTCTAAGGTGAAGAGGGAGGGAAGAAAAAAGAGAAAAAAAGAAATTTATATGGTAACTTTGTTTTATATTTGGAAGGAATAGCAAGTTGTACACGGTAGATTTGCGGTTTCATGTGCAGTAATTTTTAAAGTTGTATTGTGTTATGGAAATACTTGTTATGTTCTGAATTTGCTTGAATTGAGAATAAAATAAGAATTTTTTTAAAAGTGACTTTACCGTACACTGTTTCATTTGATCCTGAAAACAATCCCATTTTGATAGAGGAATTTTACTCCTTACTTTACACATGGAGATACTGAGTGGCAGATAGGTTTAGTGATTTAAAGGTACCATGGTATAGTGGAAAGAGCACTGGATTAGAATTCAGAGAAATTAGGTTCAAATCTAATCTCTGTCACTTACTATGTGACCTTGGCCAAGGCTCTTCTCTGGGTTTCAGTTTTGCCTGATATATAAAATAAAACGGCTGGACTAGGTGGTCTCTAGGGTGCCTCCAACTCTAGGATTCTATGTGGATACGGGAAGTATTCTTATATTATTATTATTATTATTATCATAATATCTACTTTTTTTCCTACTCCCTTCTCTCCACTGTATACAACAACACCTTGGTACAGGCCCTTACCTAGACTTCTGTTAAGAGCCTTATATTTTCTCTCTTCTAGTTTATTCCTTCCCCAAACCATCTTCCCAAATAGCTGCTGAAATAAATTTCCTAATGCAGAAGTCTTACCATGTCATTGCCATGCTCAGAATCCTTCAGTTTCTCACCAATGTTGAGAGGATAAAATACAGACTCCAAAGCCCTCCATCATCTGGCTACCACCTACTTTCCCACCCTTACCTCTCTTGGTCACAAGTGTCAAACACATAGCCCAGTCTACACTTCTGAGTAAGGTTCAACCAGACTAAAATATAATCAGGAAATATTTAACAAAATAAATAAAAATACATAGATATTGCTATGATGCATTTTTCTAAGTTAACATGAGCCAGCAGCTATACTTATATATAGGTTAGCAACCCCCGTTTCTTTTTGATTTTGACATCACTGCTGTAGGTTCCAGTGAGATGAGACAAGTAACCATTCCCCAAACTCAGCACTCTCTCCTGCCTAGGAGTATTTTTCTCTATGCCCGGAAAGCATGTTACTGCTCATTTTTGCCAGGAAGAGTGAGAAAAGAAGAGGTGGAGGAATGAAAGATGAGGGAGGGAAAAGAGGAAAGAGACAAAAGAGGAAAAGAGAGAGGAAGGGAGAGAGAATGAAGAGGAAAAGAGAGAGGAGAGGGAGAGAGAAAAGAGGGATAGAGAGAGGGAAGAAATAGAAAAAGAGACAGAGAGACAAAGACTAAGAGACAGAGATAGTGGGAGAGGAAGAAGGAAAAGAAAAGAGAGATGGAGGAGGTAAAGAGAGAGGAAGGGAGATAGGAAAGAGGGGAAGGAGAGAAAGGGAAGAGATAGAGAGATAAAGAAAGATACTCAGAGAGACAAAGACAGAGAGGCTGTGAGAGAGTGGAAGAGGGAGAGGGAGAAGAGGAGAGAGATGAAGGAGGGAAAGAAAGGGAGGGAGGGAGGAAAAAAGGGAGGGAGAGAGAAAAGGGGGAAGAAGAGAGAGGGGAGACAGAGAAACAGAAACAGAGAGAGAAAGAGGGAGAGGTGGAGAAGGAAAGAAAAAAGGGAAGGGAGAGAGAGAAGGGAAGCAGAGATGGACTAATGCACTTTCCCCTACTATACCAGAAGTTAAAAGGTAATGAATTTTAATGCTAATTCTGATCCTTATGAGCTAAGGATCTCCTTTACCAACAATCTCTGACAATTTCTTGAATGTTTCAAGTGACAAGAAATTCACTGTTATCATAAGCTAGTTCATTTTATTCTCAAACTGCTTTAACGGCTTACAAAGCTTTCCTTATATTTACTCTACATCTTCTTCCTCCAACTTGACTTCTACTTATATGTCCTAGTTCAATTGTTCACTTTTTAAAAGAATGTGTTTTTTAAAAAGTCATATTCCTCCCCCTCCTTGTTCTCTTGACTGAATCATAAGAGCTAGAACTGGAAGGAACCTCAGAGATCATCTAGTCTAACCCTTCCCCCCAATGATTTTAGGGATGAAGAAAAGAAGACAGTAAGTTCCCAAGGTAAACGGCAGCAAGTAAATGACAGTGTCAGGATTCAAATCAAGATCCTCCAAATTCAGTTTTATTTTGTTTTCTGCACTTATTGCTCTTTTCTTAGACTCAGCAGAAATACACACACACACACACACACACATATTTTAAATGTTTATGCACTGTAGACAATGGAGTTGTTTAGCCTCTGTGACTGATAAAAGCTTTATGAGCATTTGATCTTCCCCCGCAAAGGCATTCTCAAAGTAGTTAGACATTGGAAAATGATTTTTAGTGGCTAGAACATTTGGCATGGCCGACCCTTTGGCCATTAAATGCCCTTATTTTAGAATTCTGCTTTTTCCCCCTTGTTCTTCACCTCTTTTCTCTGTTTTGTGTATTTAGGATTATTGGAGATTAGTGCTAAAGAGTGATTATTCTGCTTCTGAGATCATAATAATACTGAATATCTTATATTTAAATATACCTTTACATATTAGATGATGCTGATTGAGCCTACTGCCCTCTCCCTTCATATGCACCCTTGCCTCCACCAATATTTTTTATATAGGCAAATGGGTATAAACAGCCATGGATATTTTTTATGTTTAATTTTTTTCTCTTTTTTCTTTGTAAAGGCATTCTCAAGAATTTATCATAAAACTCAAAGAGTTCAAAAGACACAATGAAAGGTCTGAGCTAGATATAAATTTTTCAACATACTATTCATCAAAGAAAATAAAATGGAAGTAAAGTGGGTGTCCGTCAGTTTTGCAAAGTCTCAACAAATTGTGTTAGATATATAATTGTGCCATAAGGAAAGACAAATTTGAAAAATTCAGAGGAACTTGGGAATATGCGTATGAACCAATAGCCTTGTTTTGTTGTTGGAGAAACTGAGTCACAGAATGATTAATGGATTTAGTTAAGGTTTTGGTAGCACTGAAAATAGATACAAGGATTCTTTATTTCCAGTTCACTGACCTAAATCCTGAAATATTTCTCCAAATAAGCATAATAGGTCACTTGCCAAGGATTTATTCACCTTTTAAATCTTTATTGAATGTAATTGGCTTAGAACAATATCCTGCAAAGATAATCACATTGTTACAGCTTAGTTCTGAAGTTCAAGTTAGAGTAGATTAAAATGAGTCATGAGTGGGGCATAACAGTCTATTAAATTAATTTGTGCAGCAAAGAATATATTTTCTTGAGAAGAAAGAGAAAAATGAAAACACTGTATCAGAACATATCTGAGAGCATTTGGGGGATTCGATGTTAATTATTTTTGAAAAATATTTTAATTAAAGGCATTATGAAATTTTTAAAAATTCAACATTGGTTTTTGCTATTTATGTCTCCTGCTGGCAAGTGATCATACATGTTTCATTCTTCTTTATTATAAAATGTTTTTCTTTTATCCATTTATGTCTCGTCTAATCTTGACATTCTCAGTGTTGCATTACTTAGATTTTTTTTAAAAAATCAGTGTTCTAATAGCTAGAGGCATAATAATAGTGATGGTAATAGAAATAGTAATAATAATGACAATAGTTCAGGTAGGTGACACAGGGGATAAAGTGTCAGCCCTGGAGTCAGGAAGACTCATCTTCCTTAGTTCAAATCTAGCCTCAGATACCCACTAGCTGTGTGACTCTGGGCAAGTTACTTAACTCTGCTTGTTTGGTTCTTCATCTGTAAAATGAACTGGAGAAGGAAATGGCAAACCACTCCAGTATCTTTGCTAAGAAAACCCCAAATGAGGTCACAAAGAGTCAGACATGATTGAAACAACTGAACAGAAACAAAAAATAGTAATAGGGACTAGACCCTATTTCACCACTATACAAACTCCTTGGTGAGGAAACTCCATCCATCAATGCAGGTGCTAGCACCTTCTCTACAACTCACAGTCTTAGAGAGTGACTCAGTGTAGCCAGTATACTTCAGAAGACCAGAACTCAGGACTTCCTAGCTTTCTATCCACTATGTCATGCTTCCTAATAAAAAATATTAAGGAGGTTGGCATGGATTTTATATTAAAATATAAGAACAAGCATAATTTAAAAGGAGAATATAAGACATATAATGTAATTTAGTATATATGCATATGTAAATGTCTTATTGGAGACCTTTATCAAGTGGATTCCCTCCTTATTTTGAGATGCTATTTCTTAACCCCATTTGCCTCAGTTTTCTCATCTGTGAAATGAGCAAGAAAAAGAAAGGGCAAATCATTCTAGTATCTTTGCCAAGAAAATCCCAACTGGGCTCAGAAAGAGTCAGACACAACTGAAATAACTGAACAACAATGACAAAGAAATTGGTAAAAAAAAAAAAAATGATGAAAATTAGAAAGACTCAATTTTGGAGAGGTTCTGGAAAGGCAGGTGCACTAATGAACTATTTGATGGAACCATGAATTAGCACACTTCAGGGAAGGTAGGTGGCCCAGGGGATAGAGAACTGAAACTGCTGTCAGGAAGACCCAAGTTCAAATTCACTTATGCTTGTGTGACCCCCAACAAGTCACTTAATCTCAGCATGCCTCAGTTTCCACAACTGCAAAATGGAGAGGATAATAGCACTTTCTTTCCAGGGTCATATTAAGGCTAAAATGAGATAATACTTGTAAAGCACTTCATTCCTGGTGCATAGATAAATGTTAATTATTATTATTTTTGTAACAACCATTCTGGGCAGTAATTTGGAGTTGTACTAATAAAGTGACTAAATTGACCCAGATATACCTCTACTGGAATATCTAAAAGAGTTCATTGACCAAAAGAAAGCCTCCAAATATGCCAAATTATTTATAGTGTTACTTTTTGTAGTATATAAATATTTATTGACCATGGATCAAAGAATCTAAAAAAAAAAGCAAATCCCCACAGATTGAAGAATGCTTAAGCAAATTATGATAGATGCAAGTAATAGAATATTGCCATGTTTTAAGAAACAGTAAACTTGATAAGTACAGAGAAGCAGAGAAAGATGATGTGAACTGATACAAAGTAATTTAAGAGGATCTTAGCACCATTATGTAAATGGAAAGAACAACCATCACAAAACAATTGAAACTGAATGCTACGGAATTATAATGACAAGGCATGGACCCAAAGAAGAAATATAAGAAGACAAATCCCCAAAGATCTGGGTCCCTGGTGGCAGAACATTGCATAGAATTCTGTTTCTGATCTACAGTAAGGCTAAAAACAATTGGATGACTGCATTAGGTTTGATGTTAATATAATAAGTCTCAGAATACCCAAGGAGGGGTGAGCCAACCCAGGTTAGAAATAGAGATCAGAATTCTGTTATGGTTCAGAGTCAGAAAACACTTGGAGTTAGAGGACTACTCTGGACCTTGAGTCTCTGATACTCTTTTTCATTCACACTGATACAGTTTCTCACTACCCTTTTGTGCCTTGATTACAGTGGTTCTCAACCTGTGGGTCGCAACCCCTTTGAGGGTCGAACGACTCTTTCACAGGGGTCTCCTAAGAGCATTGGAAAACACATATATTCGATGGTCTTAGGAACGGAGACACCACTCCTCTATTTGTCTCCAGGTGGGTCCACCCACATGTAGATACACCCACATACAAGTATTAAAGGGTCACGGTATTAGGAAGGTTGAGAACTACTGGAAGGTCTGGAGAAGAAAAAGAAACAATGCCTTCTTACTTCCTACCCATTTCATACCTTCTTTTCTTGTATCAGCTATCCCCCATATGCATAATTGTATGACTGCCTTGTGAAGCCTGACTTTTATTTCCAGTCTTCATTTGTCTTTTTCTCACCAGGAATGAGGGGAGAATCTTATTTCATTGGAATGAGAAACCCCAGGCAATATGGTCACCTCTCAGAAGATGGAGGACTTTTCTTACTATACTGCATAGATAGAGACTGGGATATAACAAGATGTCTCACAGAAGAAGCCTTCCAAGCAATAACTGACTTCAATGACCTCCCAAATGCTCTATTTGCCTGCAACGTTCACCAGTCAGTATTTGAAGGAGAAGCCAGTAAGGTAGAAGCACTTTTTTAAAAAAAAGTTTATAAGATGGTGCCATGATATTTTTGGAGGACTTTTTGTTCTAATTTATATGTGTTTTTTCCTTTGTCTCAAAGAAAGTTCTTTGTAAAATGTTTTGATTGTTGAATTCTGAGTATATACAGGAGAATGAAAAGATTATTTTTGGTTATCTGTTAAATGTTAGAAAACTATGAGGTGCTTCTCTGTGAAACAGCTTTTGTAAAGCAAAGTTGTTCTCCCCTGAGGATCAGCAACTAAAGGACAACTATGGCAGATGAACTAAGAGGGACAAAATATTTTAAAGAACATAGACTACAAGAAATTCCTGTTAGGGTAGGAAGTAGGCTTTGGCTTTCCTGGTATTTCAGTTCAAAAATCTCTCTTCCTTGCCCCTTATCCAACCTCAGTCAGAAATGTGACTTCTTCTTCCAAGTTATCTGATAGCCAATTATCCAGATTTTGGTACAGCCCCTACCATCTATATGATAAGGACTTTCTCCATAAAATCTAACTTAGTTTTGCATCAGCTTTTAAGATTTCTAAAGTATTTCTCACCCAACAGTATTATTAGCCCCATTTTGTGGATGAGGAAAATAAGACTCAAGGAGACAATATGACTTACTTAGTGTCACACAGCTAAGGAAGTGTTGGAGCCTGGATCTGAAGCTGTGTCTTGGTCGTTGGCAGCACGGTGTAGAAAAAAAATTCTGGATTTTGAGTCAGAAGGCCTAGGTTCAAATCTTGGTTCTACTATTTATTAGCTGTATGACTTTGGGCAAGTGTCCTCACTCTTGGCCTCACCTTCCTCATCTGTAAAATGAAGAGGCTTGACTAGGTGGTCTTTATACAACCCTTCCAGCTCCAACCTTTGAGCAATATAACTCTGAGTTTTCTCCTCCATGAAATACTACTTGAAAGTAACTTGGGAAAGTATGATCAATATAGGTAGGGAATTCACTTCAGATCGTATAATCAGTTCTGCTATATTGATGATGTATTCATTCTCAGAAAGCGGTAGGCTATGTAAAGTTGGAAGCAGCTAGATGGCTCAATGGATAAAACACTGGGCCTAGAGTCCAGAAGACCTGAGTTTAAATCTGGCCTCAGATGCAGACTAGCTATGTGACCCTGGGCAAGTCACTTAACCTTTGTTTTTCTTAATCCTCTGGAGAAGAACATTGCAAACCACTCCTGTATCTTTGCCAAGAAAATTCCATGCATAGCATTGGCTTGCATTTAGGGTTAGGGTTAATGTTAGGGTTAGGGAATTATGAAGAGTCAGACATGACTGAACAACAATAATGAAAAAGTGGGCAGTAAAAGCAATAGAAATTATAGGGAAAATGAGGTAAAGGGTACAATGCTAAAAAAGAAAAAAAAACCTTCAGTAGTTGCACATTAAATAAAAATAAAAAGATAGGAACCTAATCTAAATGGTAGTACAGTTTTATGTTTATTAAATGGTTAAGAAATAAAAATATTTCAATAAGTAGTGAACTGGTCTATGGCCTCCTGCTGCTTCCTGACCTACACTCCAGGTTGCAAGAGGCAGTTGGGCAGGTTGAAACTCCAGGCCTTCAGCTGGAGGCTATGGCAGAAGTGGGTAGACAGAAGTAGGGTGGAAGTGGTGAGGACCAGTGCTATGTAACTGTTCCTGCACTGGGAGATATGCAAAAAATACAACATTTCACCTTGGGGAAGACCTGAAGTTTGCTTGTAGAAGTGGGTGTAGGAAGGTTTGCAGCTTGTGAGTTATTATGAGGTGTTACTTTCTGAATGTTCTCTCTGTGTCTTTCCAAAGAAAGCATGCAGAAACAAATTTGAAACCTGAGTTGTCCTCAAAATGCTCTCTAATATATTGATCAGGTTGGAAAAAATTCTTTTTTTTAAAATACATTATGGCAGAACTGACTGTACTGAAAAAAATGACATTCGTGCCTTCAGTGGTTCTCTATTGCCATTCACATGAACTATCAATTTCTTGGGCTGATCCTTCAATCTCTTTACAATGTGGCTTGCACTGATTTGGGGAGGAACTTATTTCATATTTTTATCTTTTACTCTAGTTTTTTTCAGCTAGTAATTGTCCCCTAAGCTCAACATTCATTTCCTCTCTCAATGACTTTACAGCAAACTATTCTCTGAGCTGGGAAGGTGCTTCCTACTTACCCAGATTGATTTAAGGCTCACCTTGGGTGCCATTTTCTGTAGGAAGCCTTTCCTGAGTTTCTTCTCCTCAGTTGTTAGACTTTCTCCTTCCTCATTTTATCTTCTGTGTATTTATCTGTGTAAATGCTGTCTCTACTGTTAGACTGGATATTCTTTGAGGGCCTTAAGAACTGTTTATGTTCCTGTACCTAATATAGCGGTGGGGAACCTGTGGCTTTGTGGCCTTCAAGGTCCTTGGGTGTGACCTTTTGACCAAATCCAAGTTTTGCAGAACAAATCCTTTTATTGAGGAGTTTTGTTCTGTGAAATTTGGATTTAGTCAAAAGGCCACACTTAAGGACCTAGAGGGCCACATGGGGCCTTGAGATCTCAGGTTCTCTACCCCAGGCCTAATGCAATGCCTTGCCTATAGTATGAACTTAATGAATATTTGTTGAATTGAATTGAGGCAAATTGCAATTGTAAAAATATCAAGCCTAAAGAAGTTGACAAGAGTTTGCCCAGGACCTTTTTAATATTTTGGGCAATGAATTTTAGTACTGATGTTTGGAAGTATTGGGAGAATAAAATAGAATAAAGATGCAGCAAAGTGTACCAGAGGGATGTTGGTTGGGAGCCAGGAAGTCCCGGGTTCAAGTCATATATATGGGCTATGTGACCCTAGGAAAGTCACTTTACTTGTGACTTGTCACTTTACAAGTGACCATCTAAGACTGTAAACTGTTGAATTTTTAAAGCTCTGTCTGTACAGGTAGGGACAGGGAAGGGAATAAATATTAATATGTAGCACATGCTATATGACAGTCACTATGCCAAGCACTTTTTTTCAAATGTTATCTCATTTGAGATTCTTTCAACAATATTATCCCATTTTACAGATGAGGAAACTTATACACTAGCAAAGGTTAAGTGAATTACCCAGAGTCACACTGTTAGTAAGTGTTTGAAGCGCATCTGACTCAGGTCCTCCTGACTCCAGACCCAGCTTTCTAGTCATTTCACCACTAGTTCCCTTTAGCTGGTAGAGAGAGTTTCCCTATTGGGAGCTCCATATACTAGTGAAAGCACAGGATGGTTGCTCCCCCAAAATATACATAATACATTGTAAATTATAATGATATAATATATTATAAATAATATATTATATCATTATATTAATTATATTATTAATTAATAATTACATGTTTTATATATATATATATATGTACACACATTTATAAATTTACAATTTTAAGAGACATCAAATCCCATAGCCTTATTTTACAGAGTAAAATACAGAAGTACAGAGAGGGATGTTGACTTGCATGAGCTGAAATAGTGAATGGCAGAGCCAGGATCCACTTCCATCATCTCTCATTTTAGATAACAATTTTATCTTCCCTCTGTACCTAACTGCCTTTCTGGAGGTGGTCCCCTGCTTCACTTTCCCTTCCATTTGTCAGGGATGAAAACAAGGTCATTCCATTTGTCCACATGAATTTGAGGAACAATTGAGGAACACTACCAGAATTGAAGAGGGCCTTGAGAATGTTGGATAGGTGGAATAAGCAAAGAATGGTGACCAGTGCAGAGGAAATGACTCAGAGCCCACACCCAAAGAGGATATTTTTACAGTAAACAGGTAGTCACATCTATTAAAGCTGGCTAAAAGCCAGATATTTGAACCTTGGATTTTTAATTTTTTTCTTTAATTTTTAATTTTTCTATATATACACAATTTGAGGGAGGAGTAACAAGTTTGTCAGACAAAAGAAGTGGGTTGAATCTACTGAGTGAGAAAAGCTGTGGAAGAGTTGAAGTTTCTTGGAGTCCTGGGATGCCTGTGTCTTAATACCACTCCCATGATGTCTAGGCCAAGTTATATGCCTTTGTTATGTTATATGAGAGCTCTCATATAGCATAACAAAGGCATGTAACTTGGTCTGTGATAAAGACTAGCTCCCCTTAATGATTGCCAGTAAAGGCATATGGGACATGCATGCATTTCTTTGGGCTATGGTGACCAGTGGCATCTTCAACAGCGTTGAAGGATACAATGTCAGGAGACTCAGGTGGGGTGGGAAGAACATATGATGGTTAGGGTCAGGACAAGGTGGGTATGTGAGTGACTAGAGTTAGAAGGTACATAGGCAGAGTCTAGTTTTGTCTACCTACTTTTGAGACTATTGGTCTTGGCATCTGGTCATATTCCAGATCAGTATAATATCAGTATAATACCTTTCCCTCATTTGCTGTAAATAATGACATGACCATTTTTGTGAGTAGCTGGTTACATAAAACTGAAGTCGATAGTGCCCAGTGATAATGTCCTTCCACCCAAATGGAGGACCTGCTTTCTCCAACCCCATTTGTTTTAGTGATTGATGTGAACCAAAATAGTTAAATATAAATGACAGATGCTAAATTGTGATTTCTTTGGCATAGCTAACTCCCAGGTGAGGAAAATCCCTCTACCAATGCAGGTAAGAACCATTTTGGCAATTTATAGTCTTGGAGAGTTACCTAAAGCACTGGGAAGTGAAGTAATATGCCCAGAGTCAGGCAGCTGCCAGTATGTGTCAAAAATGGAATTCTTTACATGAAGAAACAGGAAGCAGCCTTTTGTTTCACATTAAAGATGCCTACCAGAATTAATGACTTATTGAAAAATCATTTGTTAAATACATTCTATGCACCAAGTGTCCTCCGAAATACTGGGAATGTAATTGTAAAAAATGAAAACAGTCCCTGACATCAAAGAGCTCACTTTCTGGTAGTTTTGAAAGTTATAAAGATGGAAAATTGAGTCACGGAGAGTAGGCTGATGCAGCCTTTCCAGGAGTCCATTTGAATATGTTTCCAGAACTGGAAAGTGGGCAAAGGGATAGCAGAGGATACATGGTTTGGAAAGGCAGCTTGTCAGAAGATGGCAAGGGACTGAAATGAATGGCTGGAGGCAGGCAGGGGGAGGGCCAAGAAGGGGGCACAGTTCTGGGCCTGAAAAGATTAAATCCCCCAGGGAACCTTTAAGTGGTGGTAGAAGGTGGCTGCTGAGAAGATGGCCCCAGCATGGAAGCAAAAAGCATGATGGGAGTATCCCAGGCTGCTCATTTTATGCCCACTAAATAAGGAGTAATGGAGGTGTCCTTTGTAAGGATCCTGGCATTCATTTCCAGTTTTTCAGGGACAGAACAATGTGAGATTCATTTCAGTGTGGGATCATTGCGACTTTTGCTAGCACATACTTCAGTGTGGCTTCTTAGGGTCCAGATGGTTGGGATTTGTTTATATAACACCAAGGAGAAAGTGGAGCTAGAGGAAATTGGCGGCTGAAACTGATAAGTACAGATTGCTGTTTGTATGCTACAGCTTGGAGCATAAATATTTTTGTATGAAACAAATTTAGATTTGGGATATTCATAGCCTCCCACTCTTCAAAAGATACTAGGGCTCATTCCCCTTCAATGAAATTCCAAATTACTTTTCCTTTTGTGATCCAGCTGAGGAGCAGAATTAATAATGTGGTAGGTGAGTATAATAATAAATTATATTTTTATAAAGCTTGCAGGATTACAAAGTCTTTGCCTCACAACTCTGTGACGCAGGGAATATGAGCCTCATTATTCAGTTTTATAGATGAGAAAATAGAGACAAAACGAATGACTTGTTTAATGTTTTCCAGCTATTAAATGACAGAGGCAGGATTCAAACCCAGGTTTCTTGTAACTACTATTTTTAGGGACATGGTATGAAGTCACCTGCATATTTTCTAGCATTTATTATTTTGTTGAGATCAAAAATCACAAGGAAACACCATCAGTGCAGGATTTGTTGCGGCAGCTCAGTAACTTGGGGGTTTCAAAGGCCTGTGTTTAAATCCTCCCATAGGATTTTATAGCTGTGACTGTGGGCATCTAGGTAATAAAGTGGATAGAAAGCAGAAAGAACTGAGTCTTGATGCTTTCTCAGATAGTTACTTCCTGTGTGACACAGGATAAATTGCTTAATTTCTATATGCCTCAGTTTCCTCATCTGTAAAAAATAGGGATAATAATAGCACCTAGTTCAAATAAGGAAAATAAATGTGATAAAATTTGTAAAGCACTTTGCAAATTTTGTTGTTCAGTTGTGTCCAATTCTTTGTGATCCTGTGAACCATACTGTCTGTGGGCTTTTCTTGGCAAAGACACTAGAAATTATTTGCTATTTCCTTCTCCAGTGGATTGAGACAAATAGAAATTAAAGGACTTGCCCAGGGTCACACAGATAGTTAAATGTCTGAGGCTGAATTTGAATTTAGGTCTTCCTTATTCCAAAGCCCAGCAGTCTATCCACTGAGTCATCTGGCAGCCTCCTAGGCAAACAGTCTAAGTGACTTGCCCAAGACCACATAGAGAGTAAATGTCTGAGGCCAAATTTGAACTCAGATTGTCCTGACTCTAGGCCCAGGGCTCTATGCACTATGCCACCTAGCTGTGCAAACACTTTATATTCAGGATAAATTACAAATCAACAGAGAGAAGGAACTAGAATTAAGGGGTCATGGGACAGACTTCCTATAGATGAAGGTTATGTTTGAGCTGAGTCTTGAAGGAGGGCAGGGATTCTAAGAGTCACAGGTGTCAGTGGGGATCATCTGGTACATTGGGTGCCTCTTCTCTAGAGCATTCATAGAAGAACATGGACAACAAATATATAGGAAAAGAAAGGACAAAGGAGTTGTCCTGCTATCTGCCCTGGTAGAGAAAACTGCCACACTTACTAATCTCCTTTAGGCCTTCCCTTTACTTGACTAAATTTTGATTTGTTTCACATAACTACATCCTCTCTCATACAACTAGAACCAACCTAATCTCTCCTTAGTTTTAGCTTTATCTGATTCAGCACACACTTTAAAATTAGATGAAAGGAAACCAGTTCTCTCTATAGGAAGCAAAAACATAGTGTGGTAAATGTATCCTTTTCCTTGTTTATTAAAAAGATTTTGAGTGTTTATAAAAAAAAGAAAGAATGAAGGAAAGAAAGAAAGGAGGGAAGGAAGGAAGCAAGGGAGGGAGGAAGAAAAAGAAAGGAAGGAAAGGAGGGAGGGAGGGAGGAAGGAAGGAAGGAAGGAAGGAAGGAAGGAAGGAAAGGAGGGAGGGAGGGAGGAAGGAAGGAAGGAAGGAAAGGAGGGAGGGAGGGAGGAAGGAAGGAAGGAAAGAAAGTGTTTGTAAAAGTGTCCAAGAATTTAAAACAGACATTTTGGCTAAATATATTTTTAAAAGTTTTTCCCATGAATGTGACATCATTCACTAGTGGTCTGGTCAGCATTTGGTCCAACAAGTGCTATCTGTTGTCAATATGATAATAATTGCTAGTATGTATGTAACATTGGACTCATCCTTTATTTCTGTTATGATTTTTGGAGAGAGGAAGGCAGGGCAATTGGGGTTAAGTGACTTGCCTAAGGTCACACAAGCTAGTAAGTGTTACGTGTCTGAGGCTACATTTGAATTCAGGTCCTCCTGATTCCAGGGCTGGTGCTCTATGCACTACACCACCTAGCCACCCTGGACTCGTCTTCTTGAATCCAAACACTTACCAGCTGTGTGACCCTGGGCAAGTCACTTAACTCTGTTTGCCTCGATTTCCTCATCTGTAAAAATGAGCTGGAAAAGGAAATGGCAAGCCACTCTGGTATCTTTGCCAAGAAAACCCCAAATGGGGTCCTGAAAAGTCAGACACGACTGAAATGATTGAACAACAGCAACTACACTGTGCTGTGAAAACAGTTACTGTCCTCAAGAACCTTATATTCTATTGGGACAGAGAAGGGGCAGAAGAGAACAACATCTTTATAGAAAATTAAATACAAATTATATACAAAGTAATCTTCTAAGAAAGAGCACTAATCACTGGAGAAAGTGAGTATGTTCAGAACAGACTTGCTGTAGGAGGTATGGAGATATCATTTGCGCTGAGCTTCGAAGGCAACTAGAGAGTATTAGGGTGGTGATGAGGAGGGTGTGGTGCATTCTAGAGTGAGGGGAGAGCCTTTGCAAAAGTTTAGGAGTGGAAGATGGGATGTTGGTATGGAGAACATTAAAGTAAGTCAGTTTGGCTGGAACAGTGTGTGTGAAGGAGATGACCGTACTTGCCAGGTCTTCATAATATAGAAATGATTCTATTATAGGGAACTGCTTTCCTTAGGACAAGCTCTTCCCCATCCCCAGCTAGGGTTGTACCTGACCTGTGACACTCACTGTTTGGCCCTCAGCTCTTCTCCCTTACTCCCAGCCAAGAATGAGTTGGACATAAGGATCAGGGAGGAAGTTGGAGTAGCCAGATTCTGGGTTAGGAGGGTGCTGCCTAGACCCATAGAAAATACTGCCCTATGTGAGTATTTGTGCTAGACACCTAATTCTGCTGACTTCCCCTTCGGATAAAGCCATTTTTGTAAACCAGCTGGTGGTGCAGTGGTTAGAGTCTTGGGACTGAAGTAAGAAAAACCTGAGTTCATATCTTGCTTAAAGACACCAGTTGTTTGACCCTGGGAAAGTCACTTAATCTATTTGCCTTAGTTTACTCAACTGTAAATTGGGGATAAGAAGAGCACCTACCTCCCATTGTTTTTATGAGGCTCAAATGAGGTCATTTTTAAAAGGAAAATCACTTTTTAAAAAAATTAATTAATTTTTGGTTTTCAACATTCACTTTCATAAGATTTTGAGTTCTAATTGTCCTCCTCCCAACCCTTCTTCCTCCCCAAGACAGCATGCAATCTGATATAGGCTATACATATATAATCATATTAAACATATTTCTGAGATCATTTTTTAAAAAGCATTTACTTAGCACAGTTCTTGGCATGTAGCGAGCACTATGTAAATGCTTTTTCTTCTTTGCTTTCCCCTCAGATAAGAAAGCAGCTATAATTTTGGAAGAATTGAGGACTCTTATTGTGGGACTTCACTCCGTTAGCAGATAATAGCTAATTGCTAATATTTATATAGAGCTTACTATGTATGAATGAATGAAAATTTATTTCTTAAGTGCTCACCATGGGCCAATCACTGCTAAGCTGTGAGGTATCAAAAAGCCCTGAGAGAATAGACGGAAGACTTAGTGGCTATCAGAGACCTTGAGGGGTTTTGAATGCAGAGGAAGGCTGGGAGTGCCAAAGGGAGAGGGAGACCAGCTAGGCCATTCATTCTATCCCATGCAAAGTTTCCATGCACTTGTCCATTGTCACAGAACTACTTAATGTCAGCTGCCGGATCTGAACGAAGGTCTTCCAAACTTAGCACACTGCCCACTATACCAATGCCACTACCTTGGTGATAATGATAATGGTGATGGTGATTTTATTATAGTAGCTTTCGGATTTGGCAAATGAAAAAAGCAGAGCACATTGGGGTTAAGAGGCTTGCTCAGGGTCACATGCCGAACTAGGGACATTTTCTTACTCCTGGTCTAGTTCTCTGACTCGCCATACCACACATCTTCTAAATTCAATAGTGAGGAAGGGTCAGGAAGCAAGGTTCTTGGTTCATCAACATGGTACTTTACATAAAATTGATCAAATACACAAGCAGCGTTTATTAAGTAAGTACTTACAATAGGCCAAGTGTTGAGGAATGAATGAATGACCCAATCCCTATCTTCTCAAGGATTTTACATTCTAAGAATATATGGTACCAAGAAAACTAACATTATTATTATGGTTTGCGATATGTAAACAGGCTGCTAAGTGGTGCAGGGACAGAGTGCCAGGACTGAAGTCAGGAAGACCTGAGTTCAAATTTGGCCTTGGGCACGTAGTAGTTATATGACCCTGGGCCAGTCCCTTAATCCTCTCTGCCTCAGTTCCCTCCTCTCTTAAATGAGGATAATAATAGTACCTACCTCCCAGGGTTGTTGAAGGAATCAAATGAAATAATTGTAAAGTTAACTGTAATTAGCACAGGCACGTACTGAATGGTATAGAAATGTTAGCAACCACTGCTTTGTGCTTTATATTAATAACATACTTATAACATGCCAGATGGGCAGTTTGGCATAGTGGATCAAGGGTTGTACTTGAAACAAAAGAAGACCTGGATTCAAATCCCACCTCTGACACATGCTCACTGGGCGAGTCTGTTAAGTGATGTAACTTACCAGACCCCTAACTTATCTAAGACTAAATTACAGAGAAGGTGCCAAACTACATTGGTAAATAAGTTTGCTCACCTCGAAGTTCCTTGTATCAATGAGATCACACATCCAGCCTCTAGTTCTGTCCTTATATGGTGCCTTGTTGTTTGTCAAGTGCTTTCCAGGCATTATCTCATTTGACTCAGAAGAAGCAACATGGTTTGGGGCTAAGAATACCACACTGGTCTTCAAATCCAGGGACCAGGTTTTATTCTGGCATTTTAATTGGCTGTGTGTTATTAGGCAATAACAATAATAATTGCTATTATTTTTATTATTATTATATTTTTTTATTTTATTTTATTTATTATATATTTTATTTATATTATATTATATTATTATTATATAGACGGTCTCTATAACCTCCTAAAGTTACAAAGTACTTTCCTCACAATGATCCTGGGAGAGAAGTAGTGATATTTCATTTTCCTTATTTTGCAGATGAGAAAACTAAAGCAGAAGTTTAATAACAACAGACCCGGACATTTTTATAGTCCTAAGATTTGCCAAATGATTCATATATATTTCCCCACTCGATTCTCATAACAACCCTGTAAGTACTATAGGAATTGCCTCAATTTTACAGATGAGGAAACTGAGGCAAAAACGATTTTTTTTTTTTGCTTTTTGGAGGGCAGTTGGGGTTAAGTGACTTGCCCAAGGTCACACGGCTAGTTTTTGTGTTGTGTCTGAGGCTGGATTTGAACTCAGGTACTCCTGACTCCAGGGCCGGTGCTCTATTCACTTCGCCACCTAGCCGCCCAGCAAGAAAGATTCAATGGCTTGCTAATTACAAAACTTGTCAGGAGGATTTGAACTTAGATCTTCCTGAAGCTGTCTGCCATTCAACCCATTATACTAAACTCCTCCGCGCTTCAGTTTTCTCATCTATGAAACAGGGACAATTATTATAATATCTCTCTCACTGTGTTGATGGGAAGAAAGACCTTTGTTAAACATTATGAACATGAAGGTGAGTTATCATCCTGCAGCAGTCAAGCTCCAAGATACGTATTTGGATCCTAATTCTCACCGCCAGTCCTTGACGGCAGTTGGGCTCCTGTGGGGAAGCGCATTTCACTCCACTAAACTGTGTTTTGGTGTGTTGTATTTGAAATGTTTAGAAGCCACCTTTAATGAAAAAAACCCTGAAAGTCATTCATTTCTAATTACAAACAGCACATAGCAAAGAAAACTCCCTAGAATATAGAGCTATAACCAAGGCAGGGCGAGTGAGGATTTGCTCCAAAGCATGAAAAGTCTTGGATTCTTTCAGAGACAGATGGTCACCTAGTGGATTGAGAGCTGAGCCTAGAGTCAGGAAGACCCACATTCAAATTCTGCCTTAAATATTTACCAGCTTTATGATCCTGGACAAGTCATTTAACTTCCGCTTGCCTCAGTTTCCTCAACTCTAAAATGGGGAAAAGAAGAGCACCTACCTCCCAGGATGGTTATAAGAATCAAATAAGATAACATTTCTAAAAAGCACTTAGTATGAGGAGACTGGCACATAGTAGGTGCTAGGTAAATACTTATTCCCTTCTCCCACCCCCCCTCCCTTCAGCAGTAGAGACAACTGAATTCATTGCCTGCTTTCAATTCATAACTAATTCATTAATTCATAAGTTAAAATAGGAAGTTACCAGGTGACATTTCCCTCTTCTTCCTTTCCTTTCCACCAGATCCCTGCCCTCCCATCCTAGCAATTCTATTACCTACCTTGTAGGGTCTTGGCTTCTGTCCCTCCTCCCAGTGTGGGTCCTTTTGTCCCAGTGTCTTTCCCATTGTTTGACTTCTTTTTTGGAAAAAGTTGACTCAAGGACAAATTTTTTGCAATTAGCTTCAGACTTGTCTTGTATATCTTGGCATCTGCTTAAGGCTGCCTTATAAAAGGCATCTGAGAACTACCTAAAGAGAGGGAAAAATAGGAGTGATGGTTAGAAGAAAAATCAGGGAGGCTTGGTACCCTGGAAGTCTTCAGAAATGATGTAAACTGAGAAAACTTTAGAGATGGTTGAGATTTTAAAGTTTTTTTCTTGTTTTTAAATTACAAAAATTTGTACATTCCCCCCATTTAATGAGAGCTCACTTGTAGTAAAGAAAACAAATCTAACAATACAGTGACCTCATCTGAAAGTAAATGCAACATTTTTACACAGCTGTAGTACCAACCAAACTCCCTTTTTCATTGTATAGTGTTGTTTTTCTTTTAATTTTCAATTCCAAATTTTCTCCCTGTCTCCAGCCCCTCCTCATCCACTGAGAAGGCAAGCAATATAATGCCCATTATATGTGTGAAGTCATGTAAAGCATTTCCATATTAGTTATGTTGAAAAAAATCAAGAAAAAATTAAAATATACTTCAATCTGCACTCAGAGTTTATCAATCCTCTCTCTGGAGGTGGGTAGCATTTTTTCAGCATGAGTCCTTTGGAATTGTCACAGATTGTTACACTGACCAGAGTAACTAAATCTTTCATAGTTGATTATCATTACACAATTGCTGTTACTGTGTACAATGTTTTCCTGGTTCTGCTGATTTCACTTTACATCATTTCATATAAGTCTTCCCAGATTTTTCTGAAACTTTTACCCTTGTCATTTCTTATAGAACAATAGCATTCCATCACAATCAGATAACACAACTTATTCAGTCATTCCCTAACTGATGGGCATCCCCTCAATATCTAATTCTTTGCTACAGATAAAGGAGCTGCTATAAATATTTTTGTACACATAGGCCCTTTTCCTTTGATCTCTTTGTGGTACAGATCTAGTAACAGTATTTCTCGGTCAAAGAATATACATAGTTTTATAGCCCTTTGGGCATGTTTTAAAATTGTTCTCTGGAATGGTTGGACCAGTTCACAAATATACCAACTGTGTACTGAGGTCTCTTTAAAAAATGAAGAGTAATCTATTTTCTCTCCCTCCCACTGTACTAAAAAAGAGGGAAAGAAAAATAAATTCCTTTTAACACATATGTATAGTCAAGCAAAACAATTCCCTGACTGATTATATGCAACAGTGTATATATGTAGAGATATATGTATGTATATGTGTATATATATGCAGGTGTATGTATACACAGACACACCCAAATACACACATACATATCATTCTGCACCCTCAATCCATCCCTGTTGGAGGTAGATAACATGTTTTATAGTCTATCCTGTGGATTCATTGATGATCATTGTATTGATCATAGTTCTTATAGTTTTCAAAGTCATTTGCCTTTACAATGTTGTTATTGTATAAATTATTCTCCTGATTATGCTCTTTTTATTTATCATCAGTTCATAGAAGTTCATTTTTGTAATTGTTCATTTTTATAATATTGATGTTATGATATAAATTGTTGTTCAGTTTTTGTTCCTTTTACTCTGCATCAATCTTCATATATCATTTTTTTCTTTTCTTTTTGCTTTTTGGAGGGCAGTTGGGGTTAAGTGACTTGCCTAAGGTCACACGGCTAGTTTTTTGTGTTAAGTGTCTGAAGCCAGATTTGGACTCAGGTACTCCTGACTCCAGGGCCGGTGCTCTATTCACTGCGCCACCTAGCCACCCCCCTATATCATTTTGAAATGATCTATTTCCTCATTTCTTACAGAAAAATGACACTCCACATTCATATAACACAATTTCTCACTTGATGCACATCCTTTTAGTTTCCAGCTTTGCACCACTACAAAAAGGACTTTTGTGCCAGTAGGACCTTTTGCTACTTTTTAAAAGTTCTGTTGTGTATAGCGGGATAGCCACATCAAAAGGCACACACACTGTTTAGTGACTTTTTGTGTACACTTCCAAACTATTTCCCGAAATGACTGTACCTTTTCACAATCCACCAACAGTGCATCAATGTGTCTGTTTTCCCACCAAGATTTTCGCAGTGCTATGAAATTATTAGTTAACAGCTCTGATCTGTGGCATAAGTAATAGCAGAAAAGTACAGTACAACGGCAGTTATCATCCATAGTTTAGATATCAGATTGAAAAAAGTACCCCTAGAAACTGTGAAAATGACCTGTAGAAACTCAAATGCTGAAGAAAGATAAATGAGTTATCAAGTCATCAGATAAACAAAAGTTCCCAAAAATTTAGTACCAAGTGCATACTTTTTCCTTTTCCTTTTGTGTTGGGCTAAGAAGAACATTTTGAAGTTCACATTATAAAATGGAATTGAGTTATTGTTTTAATAAGCTATTATGATTTTTAATTTTAAAAATCAATGAATGTGTTAAGTGATTTCTCCTTGTTTTAGTTCTCCATGCCTGAAGTAAATTAAACCACTGTGCCTGAATTATCCTAATTAGTCAGGATTAATCACTTAGTGGCAGCTACCAGAAGTGAAGCATCTTGGAGTAGAATTATAAAAAGCTTTTCTTTGGCTTTTCTAGAAACTTCTGCCCTGTGACTGCACATATACTTATAAGCACATCCCGCTTGCTACTAACCATTCTGATAGCCACAGTCTAGGTTCATTGGCTTCTCTCTCAGGATTCTCTTTTGAAGACTCCTAGGGTATAAGTTTGCTCTAATCAGATATTTGCTAGGACTTGATCATTACTGTTCTCAAAACACTAATATAAATAAAAAGGATTGGAACAGGACCCAGGTCCCACAGCCTTTCAAACTTAGCTCCCTAGGCATTAGCATCTCTGGCTCAAGAACCCACTGCCCATAATGAACAGTATGACTCAGATGAAAGCCTCATTCCCATGCTTAGATGAGAAAGAGTTCATGGATAGAGGTCCCCTCTTCTCCTCTTCCTCTCCTTTCTTCCTTCCTCCCTTCCTTCCTTTCTCGTTTCCTTTCTTTCCTCCTTCCTTCCTTCCTTCCTTCCTTCCTTCCTTCCTTCTTCCTCCCTTCCTTCTTCCCTCCCTCCCTCCCTCCCTCCCTTCCTTCCTTCCTTCCTTCCTTCTTCCCTCCCTTCCTTCTTCCCTCCCTCCCTCCCTCCCTTCCTTTCTTCCTTCCTTCCTTCCTTCCTTCCTTCCTGTTCAATGGTTCCTCCCCACTATAGCAAATTATTAGGTATCAAGAGATGTCTTGAGACTCTTTTATATCTGGGCAAGATAAAAAGGTGTAGTACCCCACAGTTGTAGGAATGACACCCCTCATCCCCACCTGTGCCCAGCCTTTCCCTGGTCCCTCCAGCTCTCTGTCTTTCCCTGGGATTCCTAATCTTAAATATCGGTCCTATAGGCAAAGTAGCTAAAAAGTCCCTGCTCTTCAGTAATTTTCTATACCTTCCTCTAGAAGAGTGCTCAATGATTCCCTAGGGCCCTAAAAGACTGAGAGTTCTGCTTCCCTGAGCACCTCCCTTTACTATCAGGAAGCAATTTAGGCACTCAGGAGGATTAATCTTAATGTATACAGACTTTAGTGTTTGCAGTTTCTTTGCCAGGGAGTGATTGAGAGTACATTTTTGGCTGCCTGTGTAAGGAAAGATTACAGCCATGAGTCTTCATTCAGTCAGAGAAGGCTCTATGGAAGGAGCAAAATTTTTCCCCAGTCTCAAAGTGAAGATGCTTGGCACCTGCCTTCCCTACCTCCCCTTTTGCATCCTTTCTCCTCTCTCGTCCCCTAATTCTCCTTACTTAGCCTCTGATTCTCTCAGTATTTGCTCCCAGCTAGGTGCCAACTGATCCCTCTGAAGGAGTACATTGTCAATGATTTAAAATAGGGTTTCTCCCATTGTACTAGCATTTCAGTAGGGAACCCTAATGAAAGAGCCTTTGAAACCCAAGGAAAGTAATCTCTAATGCTGGCTTTTCAGGTACCAAGACAGGTCAGTAAGGGAGAAAGATTTGGAACCAGAGGAACTGAGGTAAATTCCTAACTAGGCTATTGACTTTCTGTGTGGTTTGGGGTGAATAACTTAAACCAGGGATGGGGAACCTATGGCCTCAAAGCCACATGTGGTCCTCTAAGTCCTCAAGTGTTCTGTGAAGTTCAGATTTAGTCAAAGGCCTGCACTTGAGGACCTAGAGGGCCAAATGTGGCCTTGAAACTGCAAGTTCTTCATCCCTCACTTAAACTCTGTAGACTTCCATTCTTCATTTGTCAGATGGGAGTGGAGGGGGTACACTTGATGATCTCTGAAGTTCCCAGAAATTTGAAATCTCTGATGCTATGACTAAGAATTTTAAATAACTTAGAATAAAGACTGTCTATAAATTCAGTTGTTCGTGTATTACTTTAGGAATGCAAATATAATCAGCATCTGTTAAATGTTGATGTCCTGGCTTAAAGCCCCAGTTGACTCCATCCTTGTTTTAGTTGTTTATTCAGGCTGATCACGTTTACTTCTGGCAGTTTAGGAGAATTCATTTGGTTGAATGGAAGTAATAGGGCTAGAGTCATATAATAATATTCCAGTCACACTGGCACCTGTTACTTCTGAGAGACTATCTCCAAGAGAAAGAGCAAAGGGAATATAGGGAAAGGAATGTTCTGACTTGTAGAAGGTATCAGTATTGTCCAAATCCTCTTTATCTTCAAGGCAGTCTGATCAGGACAGAGCTTAATGTTCATGAAATCCTTAGATGGATTCTAAGATAAGCAGAGGCTGTCAGGGAGTTTTGAAATCCACTTTTAGACTCTTCCAAGGCATCTGTCACAGCAGGTCTGACATTTAGTTCAATAGAAGAGATCAGTGGGGGATAGGCAGGCTGGGTGCCAGTTCCATTAATATCATGTGATGGTATTTACTGTATGAGAATAGCATTGTTAAGGATGACAGGATAGATCTTTGGAAGAAGCCTTGGAAATCATCTGATCAGGTTATCACTTAACCAAGAGTGGCCAAGGTCAGGGCAAGTCATAGCCCCTCTCAAAGTCTCAGTTTTCCAAACTGTAAAATAAGTGGAGCAGACTTCTGAGGTCTCTTCTAGCCATTATGTTTCTCATAATCCTAGGGTTTGTTTCATTCGTTGCTATTTTAGCATTAGATTTACCCTTTGTTCAGTCATTTTTCAGTCATGTCTGCTTCTTCGTGACCTTATTTGGGATTTTTTTCACAGAGATACTGGAATGGTTTGCTGTGTCCTTCCCCAGCTCATTTTACAGATGAGGAACCTGAGCCAAGTTAGTGACTTTCCCAAGGTCATGCAACTAGTAAGTGTCTGAGGTCAGATTTGAATTCAGGAAGATGAATTTTCCTGACTTCAGCCCTGGTACTCTCTCCACTACAACACCTACCTGCCAATATGCCCTACCTAACCAGAATTCCTTATTTTTAAAGATCCTGTAAAGAAGGTGGTAGCAGAGTTTTGCTTAAGAAATTGAGAAGTTTTTCTGATCTGTCTGTGTAATGGCCTTGCCTAGTCCTATGCTATCTGAGAAATTATGTTATAAAGTATAAAAAAGTATTTTTTTCAAGGAAAATCCTTAACATCTATTAATATTTGAGTAAAAATTTTAATCAGTAAGATACCTTGAGATTAAAGGTCTTCCTCTTTGGAATTCATCATACCACAGAATGGGTAAATAGAAGACATTCACTATGTTTATAATATGGAATTAAATTAGATTTTGGTACTTCACAGTTTTTTTTACTTAATTCATTCTTAGATGGCCTTGTAGTCATCTTAAGAAGATTCTAAATTGCTTTAGGACAGGGACCACATCTTATATTCCTTTTAGACCACCCCACTCCCCATAGTGTGTCTATTATGGTGTTAGTTGAGGGGTTCTTGGAAGGTTCCTTAATCCTAAAATGTTTCCTCCACTTACATGTCATGGTATCTGAAGATCTCACAATAACAACAACAATAATAACGATATTTTAAAAATTAGTAATCCTTTATTAAGGGCTTAAAACTTTGTTAAATGTTTCACATATATCATCTCATTACTTCCTCAAAGATGTTAGGAAGTAGGTGCTATTATTATTCCCATTTTGTAGATGAGGATACTGAGGTGCAGTTAAATAATTCGCACAGGGTCCCATACCTAATGTCTGAGGCAGGTTTTGAACTCTGACCTTCTGGATTCCAAGTCCAATGCTCTGCTCTGTGCACTGTATACAACATGTCTTTGAGTCCTTGAGGCTTTTTTGTCATAAGATTTTCCCAATTAAAATGAAAATACTATGGGAAGACTATTCTTTGAACTATTATTAATTAGTTCCTCTTTGAGGATTCCTTGTCAACTAATTGGGAACGAATCTTGAAGGAAAAAAATAGGGAAAGGTCATCAAAAGGGTAACATTTAGTTACCAAACACAGATTTGACCTCTGTCAGGATTTTGTAAAGGGCTTTTTCCTGACTGGTATTGGAAAGACTGAAATTTGAGTCAAAGGACCTGGGTTTGAATTCTAATTCTACTGCTTAGTACTGTGACCTTAGGCATCATTTAACCTCATCTGTAAAAGTAAGGGCATTGGACCCTATTAAAATGTAACCTTTCTGAGGGCAGGAACAATTTCACTTGTGTGCCTTTGTATCCCTCTCCTGTAATATAGCTATTAGAACATGGTAGGCACTTAAATGTTTATTAATTTATTGACAAGATGACCCTTGAGGTCCCTTCTAACCCAAAACCAGTCATCCCATGATCATTGGAATTAGATGAGGTCTTACAATTAATCTAGTTCAATTTTTTTTAGAAATTAAGATAGTTTAACTCAGAAAGACCAAATGATTTTACCCAAGGCCATTTAGTTGGAATTTCTACCTAGATCTTTTCATTTCTAGTCTTGTGATCTTTACTGTATCATCCCTTTGACCACAAACCTGACCAAAACCTAGTCAAGCTTCAGAGATGTTTTCTGAAGGGATGAACCCTGAGCAAAATCTTGTTCCTACTAGGATGAACACCTCGCTTTTCTTCATGTCTGCCTCCCCTTTTTCCCATGTAAGGGCTAATAATGGCATGTGAACAGTGGACATCACAATTATTGAGGTTTGACTTGTTGACCAATCTCCAGGTTTCTGGGCTTTCTCAATCAAGAGAAATGAAACAGATTTTGGTGGGGATGAGGCTGGGGAGTGGGGTGTTTTTTCCAGCTGGTAAACTGAACCAAGGTGACAGGCAACTGCATGCCTTGAATATTTTTTGTCCCCAAGCCCAGGTCCTATTTTTTTTCTCTTTTACCCTGGGAAATATTCCTTTCCCTGAGAAGGTGAGCTGCTATCTTGCCTAATTTAAAAACAGCAACCTGTGAGGAGATGGGGTGTTCTTTGACAGCATTACATCACTGAGGCCTCTAGGTGTTGAGTCATCAGTATTTTTAGGCAGCTATGTGCTTTTTTTTGGTTGTTCTAAGAATAGCACTTGGGTCTGGACTCCATGGAAAGTCACCTCAGCAAGGATTCTGTCCCTGCTAGGAGGTTGGAATGGAATGCACCCTTCATTTCTGGCTCCCTAGGACACTCTAATTGTTGCTTTCAGTATATCTTCCCATTTATTACCTTTTAAGGCTGTCCTTCAAATGATAACACCATCAGGAATTGCCACTCAAAATGGCATAATGCTCTTTTATCTTTTTAACCATGCTTCTGTTTTGTTCTTTAAACTTTATGCAAATAAGAAAACATTAAGGAGCTACATATAGTCACTTAACAAAACAAATCCAACATTTCTTGGTGTTTTTGTGTGTACATATTTGAGTGCAGAAATGTCCCAAGGGTGGGGCTAATTGAGAGGTTCACTCTGCTTCTCTGATTCTGATCAGAAAGAAGGAAACAAACATTTATTAAGCACTTACTATGTGCCAGACAGGGAGCTAGGTAATGTGGATAGAACATTGGGCCTGGAGTTGGGAAGACTCATCTTCCTGAGTTCAAATCTGGCCTCAGACATTACTAGCTGTGTGAGCCTGGGCAGGTCATTTAACCCTGTTTTCCTTAGTTTCCTCATCTATAATATGAGCTAGAGAAAGAAATGGCAAACCACTTCAGAATCTTTGCCAAAGAAACCCCAAACAGCGTCTCAAAGAGTTGGACGTGATTGAAACATCTCACCACCACCACCAACAGTATGTAAGGTAGGGCTGGACGCATCACAGGCGCTCAGAAAATGCGCATCAGTGTCTGGTAAATAAAATGGAATCTGGCTACATCAGTACTCTGTTTGCCCCAGTTTCTCAGCATTTTATCCACTTTACCACCAACTGCCTGTATAGCAGATGCTTATTAAATGTACTTACTGAATGAACGAAAGATTCATTCATTCATTCATACAATTCTCATAGCATTGTAATTTTTTATCATTTATGTACCACAGTATGACTCTTCTCCAATCTATCATGCACTCATTTGGTCACCAAGGTCCAACATACAGGACTATATCCTTTCTTCAAACACCTCTGAGGCTGCTATTTATGGGTTTTGCAAAACCCTAGATAATTAGAGCTGGAAGGAACTTTAGATGTGATCTAAGTCCAGCCCCTTCATTTTACAAAGAAGAAAAAAACCCAGAGGCTGAGATAAGTAAGATGACTTATCTAAGGTCATACTGACTTAGTTGAAGAGCTTGGACCAGAAATCGGGTCTCCTACATAAGATTAGAACTCTAGGACCTTAGGCCCAGGGTCCTACTGCTAGTAAGTGTCTGAGGCCAGATTTGAACTGAGGAAGAGAAGTCTTCCTGACTCCAGGCCCAGCGTTCTATCAGCATTATCTGGCTGCCTATCTGGCACCCAGTAGATGCTTAATAAACTTTTTTCTTTCCTTCTTTCTTTCCTATCAGTATTGGAGAAGTAGGGTGATCATCTCATTAAACAGTGTGTGTGTGTGTGTGTGTGTGTGTGTGTGTGTGTATCTTTATGTGGTACTTAAGTAAGCAAAAAGAAAGAAAAAAGAAATTAGCAATAAGCAATGTAATATGTCCCGGGCCTCCAATCTAGAAGTTGGGATAGTCTATGAGAATGCATGTGGGACATGAAATGCATATCTTTCCTCACAGATTTTTTTACTTTAAATTAAGAAAGCAGCAGCGTCTCACTGTCTAAGGCAGCAGGACATTTAAGCATGGAGCTCAGGAAGCTTCTATTACTGGAGGAACCTTGTGCTATCTCCCTGCTTGCATTCGATGAAGATTGAATGTTCTTCTGTGAAAATAAATACGCATATAAATTGTAAGTGATATCGTAACTGGAGGCCAGGGTAATAAAAACAATTGTCAGGGAACAGAAATGGGGTTGTGTGTGTGTGTCTCTTTCAATACAGAGGTTAATTTCCCCCACTGCCTAAAGAGTATGCAGGTGCAGATAGCATCACCTTATATTATGTGGCACTTTTCAACCTGGAGGAGGGCGAGGGGTTTTGTGAGCATCGCCCCAAAGCTATTTCATCTGAAGTATAAATGGAACACCTGCTTGAAATGAAATGAGGAAGTTGTTTAATGTTACATTACAGTGTTGTCCTTTTGTAGCTGGAGGTGACTGTGAGGCTGGCTCTGTCCTTAAGTGGGTGCAGACACGGCTGAAATAACCAATGCCTGTCAGGGCATGGGTAGTCTTTTTTTTTTTTAATTAATTAATTTTTAGTTTTCAGCATTTACTTTTATAAGATTTTGAGTTTTAATTTCTCCTCCTCCCCAAGACAGCATGTAATCTGATATAGGCTATACCTGTGTAATCATATTAAACATATTTCTACATTTTTGTTGTGTTTGTCCTTCATTCTTAAAGAGGACCATGACATCAGAGAAATGATGACATGACTTGCAGTTGACTTTGATTTAGCTAAGGGAGGGCTGTGCAAGGTCACCAGCCTCATTTTCTCCTCCTAAGTCATATGGGTCGGGTGGTGAGATATTCATCAGGATGACTAGAGATGGCTCCTCATACAATGGGAGATCCTAGCCCTTTAATACAATGGGAGACCCTAGCCCTTTAAGGCTAGGGTGTAAGGTAGTGAAAGAAGAATCTGAACAAAGGGGAAAAACAAGAAAAAGAAAACAAATAAACAAAACAAGAGAGAAAATAGTATGCTTCAGTCTGCATTCACATTCCATAGTTCTCTCTTAGATGGGGCAGTATTTTCCATCCATGAGTCTTTTGGAATTATTTTAGATCCTTATATTGCTGAGAAGAGCAGAGTCTATCCAAGTTGATCATCACACAGTGTGACTGTTACTGTGTAAGATGTTCACCTGGTCCTAGGCATGGCTAGTCTTTCCCAACCCTGAGGACATAAGGGTGAGGCCTGTGTTTTGGTTTGTACTTGTAGGTACTGTTTACAGGGCCTGGAGCTGTTTGCAATTTGTCCCACTTCTCAAAAGGGATCATCTCAGCTGGAATTGCTGCAGAACCAGACAAATCCCTGGCTGGTTACCAGCTTTCTACAGTGATGTTATCTCATTCAGAATTCTATGCGTTTCTATATGCTTTTATAACCCTTTCTCCCCCCTGCATCTCGGCTCCCACCCTGGTTACGACTGCCCTAAAACTCACCATAATAGCATTTCCCTGGAAATCTTGCTATTATACATCTTTTACCCTTGTCTAGCTAATTTCTGTGAGCAAGCCAACTGGCAAGGGCGTGTTGAATGTTTCCAAATTTAACTACAGGGAGAAATTAGGTAGGCAGAATATAACTTATTACCTGTTGAAAATAGAACAAGCTTTCTTTCTTTTCACAAAAAAAGAGATCTCCAACAACCAAGTTTAAGATCCGTCACATTAAAAGAAAAACCCGCTATCTTTTGTTTTTATATCACTTTTATTTCCTAATATATCCCCTTCCCCTCTATACTAGAGAACCATCCCTTATAATAAAGATTTTTTAAAAAGAAAAAAAAACAGTTGAGCAAACCAGCCAGCACATCACCCAAATTAGACACTATAATTATGGTTTTGTATCTGTATTTACCCACCTCTGCAAAGAACACAGAAAGGGGAGGCATATTCTCATACTTCTTTGGGACCAAGTTTTGCCAGTATAATTTCACAATATTACACTTTGGTTTCTTTTTATCAGACATTTTCTAGGCCCTGCAACTGCTAATTCCTTCCCTGTTCAGATTACCTTCATATAATCTGTGTATATAGATGTATACAGCAGTGATAGGTGCAGTGGACAGAGTGATGGGCCTAGAGTCAGGAAAAGTCATCTTCCTGAGTTCAAATCTGACCTCATACACTAGCTGTGTGATCCTGGGTAAGTCATTTAACCCTGTTGGCCTCAGTCCCTCATCTATAAAATGAGCTAGAGAGGGAAATGGCAAACCAGTGTAGCCAAGAAAACCCCAAATGGGGTCATGAAGAGTCAGAAACAACTGAAAAACAACCCAACAACAACAAAATATAGCAAAAAATTTACATGTCTTTTCCCTCATCAGAATATATGTTCCATGTATAATCTATATCAAAGTGCTTTCCTTCTCAAGGAAAGGAGAGGGAGGGATGGGATTTGGAACTCAAAAAGTAAAAAAGAATGAGTGTTAAAAATTGTTTTTACATGTAATTAAGAAAAATAAAATAAAAAAGCATTCTTTTAAAAAATATTCCTTGCCAGCAGAGACTATGGTTTTTTGCGGGGGAGAGGAGGTAGTGGGGTTAGACTTTTGGCCTTTTTCTGTATCATTAGAGTATCATTAGATTGTAAATTCCTTTGTGTTCTCCAGAACATAGCATAGTTCCCCCTCCATAGTAGATAATTAATAAATGTTTACTGGATTGCTTGATTGATATTAAGCACAGTGTCTGGCACGTAGTAAACTCTTAATAAATGTCTGTTGACTGTTGTTCTTTCCATGTACATAGCTGTAGTTATTGTGTGCATTTTTTCTTGGTTCTGCCTCCTTTACTTTGCATCAGTTCATAAAAGGCTATGATACTTCTTTGTATTTGTTAGATTTATTGTTTTTTATAGCACTTATATTCATGCATCACAATTTATTTAACCATTTCCCAATCCACCAGCATATCCTTTGTTTCTAATTCTCTCTTACTATGGAAATTGTTACTATAAATACTTTGGTTGATATGAGACCTTTTTTTTTTTTTAATCACCGACCCTAGAGTACATGCCCAGGAGTGGGATCTGAGTCAAAGGATATGGACATTTTGGGCATTTTCTTAGAATCATTCAAACTTGACTTTGAGAATGATTAAGACAATTCAGAGCTCCGCCAATAGTATATTATTATGTTTGCTTCTTATATGTCTTTAAAAAGAAATTTCCCCAATTACATGTAAAAGATTGAGAGAGAGAGAGACAGAGACAGAGAGAGAGGGAGGGAGGGAGGAAGGAAGGAAGGAAGGAAGGAAGGAAGGAAGGAAGGAAGGAAGGAAGGAAGGAAGGAAGGAAGGAAGGAAGGAAAGTAGGAAGGAAGGAAGGAAAGAAAAAATGGTATACTCACAGTCTACATTCAGACAATATCAGTTCTTTTTCTTCACTGCGTGGAAGGGTGACTTCTTAGTTCAGACTGAGAATCAAAGGTAGGCATATGGCAGTACTGCCCATGTATATATAGAACCTGAGCCTTCTATATGGACTGAAGGTACTTATTTGAATTGGAAGCTCTCTAAAGGGAATAACCAGTCATTCTTTCCACTTTGGTTTATAAAGCAATTGCTTCTTTTTGCATTATTTTTTTTAATCTGTTGCCTTTGGAAACTTGATTAGTTGTCCATTCCATCTTTGCAAAGGAGTTGAGCCACAATTAAGGTTGCTTCATATTTTAATGTCAGGAAATCCAAGTTGACTGTGCTTGGGTTTCATCCTACTAAGTGGCAGGTTTTGAGTGAGTACAATCATAACTGCTGATTTTTGTATATTTAATGGATTTAGAAGGGATTTGCATAATAGGCCTTTGGTGAATTAACTTTACATATATACAAAATAGAAAAAAGATAAGAGAATAGAGCTTTTAAACCTTAAAATCTTAATACAATTTTCATATTCAGAAAGAATTCTAAATATTATTCAAATATTTGGAAGATTTTAATATTAATTTTGTACTTTCAGATTTTTTGTTTCTTTCTAGCTTTATTTATAGCTGACTAGACAGAATGTAGGCTCCTTGAGAATAGGAATTGTTTTATTATTTGTCTTTCTGGCCTCAGTATTCAGCATAGTGCCTGGCATAATAAATGCTTATCAATCATTGATTGGGAAGTGTTCTTTTGGAAGAAAAACTATATTTGGTGCAGAAAAAAATTAAATTAGTATAAATTCATTATTTCACCAATTGTTACCTTATGACTTTGAGGCAAGTAGATGGTATAGTGGATAGAACCCTGGACTTGGAGTCAGAAGACTTGAGTTCAAATCTAGCTTCAGACACTTACAGGTTGTATGATTCTGGGCAAGTCCCTTCACCTCTGCCTGCCCTGGTTTCTCCATGTGTAAAGTAGGGACAAAACTAGCATCTACTTTGCAGGGTTGGCATGGGGATAAAAGGGGATAATATTGGTATGGCACTTAGCACAGTGTCTGGTATATGTGCTTGTTGAAAATAAAACACAAAAACCAAAACTTTGGGCAGGTCATTCTACTCCGTTAGGCTTCAATTTCTTCATCTGTAGAGTGGAGAGAATTGTTCTCAGTTTTAAACCTCTGTTCCTCTGAAGTACTCACTATAAGAGCATGATCTAGGCTTTGGGAAAAATATAAAGGTGAATAAAATATGATCACAGATTCAGGAGGGATCTCAAAAGTCATCTAGTTCAGGCCTTTTGTTTTAGAGATGAAGAAACTGAATCCCACAGAAGTCAAAAATGACTCACTTGACCAAGGTCAGGCAGGTGACCAGAGGTAAGAGATGTGGTCCTTGCCCTGGATAAAATTAAAGCTAATGTGAGTGTCTTATGAAATCATAGTATATAGAGCTGGAAGGGACCATGGAGGCCATGATCACCGCCCCCATTTTACAAATGTAGAAACTGAGGCTTGTTGTACTGACTTACCCTATGTCAGACAAGTAGTTAATGACAGATCTAGGATTTCCTGCCTCCAAATTCAGTGTTACTATTCTGTTCTTAAAATATACCTAATGTCCTCTGTGACAAGAAATAATTTTAAAATGGATTAAAGATGAAAAAATAGGAAATCCTCTATAACAATAGGATGGCAGTATTCAATACCATTTGTAGAATTCTGTTATAGTGTCCTTGGATGTAGCTTGTCACTAGATAACAGTAACCTATACAGTGAGGAGGCAATGTGGTACAATGGAAAGGGTACTACCTCTAGAGTCAGAGGAACTGGGTTCAAATCCCTTCTCTAATGCTTAATACCTTTGTGACCTGGACCTCAGAGATCCCTCTGTACAAAAAGGGAAGTGGACTTGAGGATGCCTGGGCTACCTTTTAGCTCTAGTGCTATGATCCTACTCAATATTTCTATTAGGAAAGAGGATGCATTAGCACAGAATCTGGCACATAGTAAGTGGTGAATCAGTTCCTTTCATTCATTCAGGATACAAGTGTGGGAGCCCTTTATTTGTTCCCTTTTGTTAATGTTTAAATATAATTTCCATGATCTCAGTGAGTAAGACTGTAGTCATCACTTCCCCTAAGTAAAAGTCAATATCTGTCTTTGCATTTATTTACTTATGCATACTTATTTGTTAATTTTGTTAATTGCCTTTTCTTTTAAATTTAGCAAAGTTGAGTTAAATGTATACCTCCAAGTCATGGAATACCACAGGTTCTAAATAATTATTGCTCTGGATCACTCCAAGGACAATGGACAGGCATTCGTGGTGAGCAGGTTGTAGCATATTGTGAAGGAAGGATTTTGTAAGAGAAGCAGTGTAAATGGTATCATCAGAGAGATAGATATGTGACCAGTTAAAGATGTGGGACAATCCCAGAAAGAGGGCAAAATACGGCTGATGCACAGACTGTGAACTTACTGGATAATCATTTACGATTAAGAAATCTGGTAAGGAGCCCTGCCAATCAAACTATAGAAAAGCTGTGATTTGCGCAACAAGTTGTTGTGATTGAATGTGTCAACCTGAATGTTTGGTTAAAGGAGGCAAACAGGTTAGGTGATATGTAAATCCATATTGTTTATTCCCTTAAAGTTAGCTGAATACATACACGTATGGAGCCATATAATATCTGACTGCCTGAACAAAAGAATGAGAAGACTTAAATACATTTTAGAACCATCCCAATTCAGGGTGGCTGTGTCACTCAAATTTATGATCTCCATAAATGTTTAATCATGGTATGGGAAAGGAATTTTCTTAATTGAATAGGTGGTAAATACAACAAAATAAGAGTTGACAAAGTGTCAATTGAAATTATGACTCAGGATCTGTGTTTTCTTTACCATTAACATGCCATAACATAGTATATGTCCAAAACATATTAAGATTAGAAAAAGCCCCATTATTCAAGTTAGTGCCTCGGGTTAAGGGTCTCCCTTAATGACCATAAACTCAGCTCCATCTGGCTTTGTTGACACAGGAAGAGGTATTTTCTGAATTTACTCAGAGAACAAAGAAGCTATTAGGTTCAGCCTCTTCTCCTGGTTGATTACTTCAGGCTCTGGCCCTTATTGAGGTTATTAAATTGATATTAAAAGATCATCAGATGATACACATATAGCAGTGTGATCACAGATCAACTAAGGCATTGAAATAAATTTATTCTAATATACATTTTAAATCAATCCATAAGCATTTCCTAAGCACCTAATATCTACCAGGCATTGTGCTAAGGGTGCAAGTACAAAGAATGAACAAATCTTTACTAGCATGAAACTTACACTCTGATGGGGTAGACAAGTATATATAAATAAATAAATATATACACTTGGATATACATACATATGCAAATCTATATATATTGTGTGTGTGGTTTGTCCTTCCTTTTTGAAGAGGACCAAGACGAAATGACTTGCAGTTGACTCTGATTTGAGTGATGGGGAGCTGTGGAAAAGTCACTGGTCTCACTTTCTCCTCCAGAGCCATCTGGTCCAGTAGCCAGATATCCAGCGGGATGACTGGAGATGACCCAAGACGCAATGTGTACAAATAATAATATGAATAAATTTAAACGTATGCAAAGTATTTAAATGCAAGGAACTTTAGTAAGGAGAGCAGGAACTTAAGGTGAGGGCATCAGTCAGTCAGACCATACGTATTTACTGAGCATCTACTAGGTACTAAGTACTTAGTGTGCTGGGGATACCCAAAACAAAAAGCCAAAGACAGTCCCTGCTCTCAAAGAGCTTGCAGGCTAATGGAAAAACAACATGCAAATAACTATTTACAAACAAAATATATACCGCATAAACTGGAGATAACAAATCAAGGGAAGGCGCTAGAATTAATGGGAAACAGGAACAGTTTCCTATAGAAGGTGGAATTGTAGCTGAGGGCAGCCTCATGGGAGAGAAGAGGAGAGAGCCTGTTCCAGGCAGGAAGGCTGGCAATGAAAATTCCTGGAGTCAGGAGAAAGAAGTGCTGTGACAGAAAAATAAGGAAGCTGGGGTCCCATGAGCAATGACAAGGTAGGGGAGAGTAAAGTATAAGAAGATAAGGAAGAATGAGTCAGGAAAAGCTTCATGCAAAAGATGGTGCTTGAGTTCAGTCTTAAAGGAATAAAGGTGGTTAGAGCATTGCTCAGAGTCAGGAGGACCTGAGTTCAAATGTGACCTCAGACACTTCATGCTTGCTAGCTGTGTGAACCTGGGCAAGTCATTTAACCCTGACTGCCTTGAAAAAAGAAAGAAATAATAGAGGGTAGAGGTATGGAAAAGGCAGAGGTAAGGAAAGGAGGGCATACCAGGAGTATGAGATGGTCAGTGTGTGGAGAGAAGAAATGGAGTCATGGTGAGGAACAGAAATAAAGGCAGTTTGTTTAGATCACAGATTGCAGAAAAAGGAGTAATTTCCAATGAAGCTGGAAAGGTAGATCGGAGTTGGGGTGGGAAGGGCTTTCAAAGCTAAATGAAGAAGTTTATCATTTATCCTCAAGGCAATAGGAAGCTACTTGACTCAGCTGAATAGAGGAGTAGCATGGTCAGATACACACTCGCAGAAATTTACTTAGACTGTGGGGTGTAAGACAGACTGCAGAGATGAGAGAAAAGGGAGCATTGGGGAGACCAGTTAATAGGCTGTTAAATAATCTAGGTGAGAGGCGACGAGGTCCTGAGCTAAGGTGGTTGTTGTGTGAATGGAGAAAATGGATCATACATGAAATGTTGTCAAGGTGGAAATGCAAAGAATACAGGGGTTGAGATAGAAGGAAAAGTTACAGACCTGGGAGACTGAAAAACTGGTCCCCAAGATCAATTCTGTCTTTGGTTGTCACACACAGTAGTAGGGTTGATGTCTCTGTTCCTTCATAGCATATCTTAGGTTCTTTTGGTCAATTCATTCATCAACATTCATTTATTAAACACCCACAATGTACCTGGTCCTATGTAAGGTGCTAGGGATATAAATTAAAGGATAACTACATACTTACACATGCACGTATAGGTGTGTAGATATACATACACCTGCATATATGTGTATATACATATATGTATACATATACACATACACATCAGACAGTGCCTGCCCACAATGACCATATTTCTATTTGGAAAAACATCATATACACATATAATAAGTATACACCAAATAGATACAAGGAGATTTTGGGGGGAAGAAATCACATTTGAGGGCATCCAGAGAGGTGTCATGTACAGGGTGGGTCCTTGAGTTGCCTTTTGAAGGAGATGAGGAATTTTTAGAAGCAGAGGTGAAGTGAGAGAAGATTCCAGGGCTGGGGAACAGCAAAAGCAAAGAGACAAAATGATGACCGATGAAGTTTAAAGAGGAAGGAGTTGGTTTGTAACTTACCGTCTGTGAGTCTCAGTTTCTTCATCTGTAAATAGGGTTAATGGTAACTCCTATGGCATAGGGTTGTTATAAAGATCAAATGAGACAGTGTACGTCCAGTGCTCTGCAAACCTTAAAGTGCTACATAATGGTCAGCTAGTGCTATTACAGCCATTACAGCCATGAGACAGACCACTATGTGACAAAGTGCATAGAGCACTGAGCTTGGAGTAGGGAAGATTTTAGTTGGAATCCAGCCTAAGATGCTCACTACCTGTATGACCTTGGGCAAGTCACTTAACCACTGCCTCAGTTTTCTCAACTGTAAAATGTGAACTTTGAACAACTATAGCTATAAAATAATGATAACCATAACTATATATACAATAACTTAATAACATAGAATAGCTTTATCCCAGGTTTATTAAGAGGATTAAATGAAAGAATATTTATACAATGCTCAGCACACACAAGATGCTCAAAAATGTTTATTTTCTTTCTTCTACTCTGATGATGATGATGATGAGGAGGAGGAGGAGGAGGATGATAATGATGATGATATACTGATGTCAGCTCTGGCTTTGGATGTCATGTCAAATATCTCGATGGTCAGAATGTCACTAAGGGCAGTGTCAGAATAAGTTCCATATTAGAAATCTACCTAAAGTAGTCTCTGAAAAACTTTCTCAGTCCAACATATTAATATTTTTGAAGGAAAAAGAACTCTAGCCAGAAACTCTTATTTATTTACTTTAATTCATATATATATATACACGCACACTTTAAAATTTGCTTTCTCTCTCCATTGAGAAACACATTTTTTATTGTCTGCATGTTTTAATGTGGCGGTAAAGAGAACTGAACACTAGTTTTGGAATCAGAAGACTTGGGATTTAGTCCTTGATCTGCCAGTTATCAGGGGGAAAGGTGGCACTGACTAGCACCCAGGTGACTTTGAGAAAATCTTTCTGAGCCTCACTGCCCTCACCTGTAATTCTTGTACTGCTTACCTCTCAGTGTTGTTTTCAGAATCAAAAGAGATCAGGGGCTTGTGAGATTGAAAAGGCCTTAGAATCCAGCTAATTCAGTCCTCCCATTTTATAGATCAGTAATAAGACTATCTAGGTAATAAGTTGGAATTTGAAATAAGGTCTAGTGATTTCAAATCTAAACAATATATACAAAGCACTGTGTAAGCCATGAAGTGTTAGATAGGTATCAGCTGTTATCATAACTGTAGAGCAACTAGATGGCACCACTGATAGAGTGTTGGGCCTAGAGTTAGGAAATCCTGAGTTCAAATCCTGTCTCAGACACTTACTAGCTATGTGACCCTGGGCAAGTCACTTAACCCTATTTGCCTCAGTTTCCTCATCTATAAAATTAGCTGGAGAAAGAAATGGAAAACCACTCTACTATCTTTGCCAAGAAAACCCCATATGGGGTCATGAAGAATTGGACATGACTGAACAACATCATAACTGCTATTATAATGTCTAATAATAATATTTGATAGGGAGTTAAGAATAATTTTAAATGAAGAGTAATGTTAAGCATTCATTTCTTTGAGGATATTGAAAATAATTGATGCTGAATGACACCTGAGAGGCCTATTGCCATTTGATTCAATACGTCCTATTGAATTAGGAACTAACTTTTTTAGATCGTTGTTCTCTGAATGGCTTCGATGAGAACTAAACTATATTATGTGAATTTTTTTGCGGGGGAGGGTCTTTTTGTTTTTCAAGAAAGTCTTTGTGAATTAACATCTAGAAATGAAATGTTTCCATGGGCAGTACCATTGGTACTTATGTTTAGAAAGCCTCTGACACAACTGAAGAAAAATCCAACTTTTAAAAATGTGCAGGCACACCTAAAGGAAATTAATAAGGAGAGAAATATCTCTGGCTTCTTTTATAACTTGTAGGAACATTCCTTTAAGAGAAACTCCCTCTTACATATTCTGTTTCTGTCTTCATTCATTAATTATTTACATCTGCCATATTCTTCTCTGCTAGGGATAATTTTCCTGATTGATGGTCTCTGAGGGCCTCTGCACAGAAGTATTTTAAAGGCCATATTGGTGAGAGTCATTTTTTGAAAAAGTCTTCTCCCTTCTCCCTCAATTTTTAATAACCCCTGGAATCTAATGCTAATAACTTTCTTCAGTGCCTTTACAGTTTCTTCATATTCTTAGTATAGTTTCCATATTCTTAGTATTAAGAATCTGCTATTCTTCTTCTTTTAGGAAGTCATTTTTTTCTTTGTTTTAGAGCAAACAGAAGTCAAATGAACTATTTGGTGAGGGCTTCTCTGTTTGTCTGGGAAGGTAAGGTCTGAAACTTTGCATAAAAGTGGCTTTTCAAAGGATTTTCAAATGTTAGTGAAAATCATTGAAAATCTCTGAATAGAGCTATCTAAAAGGAGATAATGGAAGGAAAAGGCACTTCTCAAATGGGTTGGGTTAATTGAAGTCTTCTTATTGAGAAATTAAATTCAGCAAATATGCAAGCACTAGTATTATGCTAGGTGCTAGGGACTGCAACTTGAATTTTTATTTTATTCTGAGTTGTCCAAAGTATTTTTCTTAATTTTCCATGAGATGGGCAATGTTTTAATTTTTCCCAATTTACAGATGAGGTAAATAAGTCTCAGGGAGACACAAAATTATAGATTTAGTGCTTTAGAGGCTGTCTACTCCAGCTTCCTCATTTTATAGATGACATGACTTGTCCACATCACCAGGCACCAAGTACTTGGCAGAACCAGGATTTAAATTCATGTTCTTTGATGACAGATCCAACATTCTTTCCATTGTTCTACTCTGAAGTGACCTGCTTACAGTCACACAGCTAGTGTCAGAGCCTGGATTGGATGCTAGTTTTCTCTAAGTCCAAAATTCCTGCTGGTATCTTTCCCCTTCCCCAGCTTTTCAGTTTCCTTTTATGTGTTGTGTCTCCCCATTACAATGTAAGTGCCTTGAGGACAGGCTCTGTCTTTCCTTTTGATCACATTCATAATCCCCCTCTTTTTGTGGTTCTTTAAAATTTTTAAAAATAACGTATTTTAGTTTTTCACAATTATACGTTAAAAATATGAGTTCCAAATTCTATCCCTCCCTCCCTTCCTCCCTTTCCCTCTCTCCTTGAGATGCCAAGCAGTTCAATGTATTTTATACATGTGCAATCATATGAAACATTTCCATATTAGTCATTTTGTGCAAGAAGACTCTAATAAAAGAGAAGAAAGAGAGAGAGAAAGAAAAAGAAAGGAAGAAAAAGGATTTAAAAGTACACGGGAAGATGGCGGCATAGAAGCAGCAAAGCACCACAGCTCCCACACAAACACGCTAAAAAACTCATAAAATGGGATGCTAAACAGATTTTCAAGCTCCAAAACTCTCCAAAAGACAGAAAGCACATCTGTTGCTACAGGCA